>JAEQBH010000652.1:0-530617 GCA_016808115.1 Tetrastigma voinierianum | reverse complement strand
CGAAGGTGGAATTTATTCTTATCTTCTTTTGCAATTAGATGAAATCTTTATGATATTTCGTATTTTCTTTGTTGATCAAGTTTGGTTACCAAAATAATGAAATTTATATAATGATGATCATATAATCTACAAATTAATCAATAAAAAAGTTGAGGCTCAATATCAATAAATCATCTCATTTCAACACAAACTGATCATGAAATGAAATCACTTCAAATTAAATAAATACATAATGAGAAAAATATACAAATTTGAAAACAACAAACAAACAGAGACGAAAAATTAAAATTAAGAAGAAAATTAAAAACAAAAAACAAACAAACAAACAAACATAGTTCAAGAGGAGGAAACCTTGAAACATGGGGTTCATCTCTGGTGGTGCATGCAAATGCAAATTCCAGAATATGATGGATAGCTAAGCTAACACATGATTTTACGGAGCTTATCCCAATCTTCTCCCCATCCTCTTCGATCTGTACTAATTGATTTGTGGCATGAACCTAGCGGAGTGAAAATTTCTCAAGATTTATGCATTCCAACAATCCATGAGGAAGCTTTTCCATTTTACCACAATACATAATTTTCAGGGTTTTCAGACTATTCATTGCTCCTCTCTCTATTATCAATTCCTCTAATTCATTTAATTCCAACAATTCTAAACTTTCAAGTTGAAGGAACCCTCTGAAAAAACATACCATCTTTTCCCCCATATACCATCGTACCTAATACAAGAATTACTTAATGATGGCCAACTTTAGGATCATCATTGGATCATCTGTTAACTTGCATTCCCACAAAAAATCAAGTCTAAGGAGTTTTGGAGGTAGAATTCAATTGCTTTCAAACAACTTCTCTAACATCCTAACAAGGTCAATTCATAAGGTATGTGAATTAAAAAGGCATAGTCGAAATAATGTTTTATTATGATGATCAATAGTAACATTCTTCTTCTCCCTTGCTTGATCCGTCGATTTACCAATGTTTCTTTTGTATACCCCTCAGTAAAATACAGATTGAGAATTCAAAGTAGTCAATTTATCAATAGACTCGAAAACTACGTCTTCAAACACGGGTGGAACATGAATGTCAAATCCTTAGCTGGGTCAATTTTCCTAAGCCATCTCCCTCTAACCAACTTCCTCCCTCTAAAGCTAAAGTTTGAAGAATCGTGAGTTGCTCCACACCCAAATAACCATTCACACACTTGTTTATTCGAGATTGGCTTGAAACCTTGCTAAAACGACACTCTAGATGTCTTAACTTCTTCAATTTCCAAATTGCATGAGGTATATTGCAATCATTCCCTCCTAAGTCAAGACTTTGCAGATTAACCAATCTACTGATGGATGATGGAAGCTTTACATGACTTCTAAATCCCTTTATGCACAAGAATTTTAGGTGAATGAGTTGTCCTATATCCCGTGGGAGCACATGACCACCAACTTCCTCGTCTGTATCCCATGGGAGCACATGACCACCAACTTCCTCGTCTGATAAGTTCAAAACCGTAAGTAATTTAATATGCTCTTGTAAAGATCCCCAACTTTTTTTCCCCATAGTTCCACTAAATGAAACCAAAGATCTTAGTCGTGAGCTAGAATTATGCAAGCATTGAGAAATGTCATGGTTGATGAGATTTTGATGAATAACAAGCCGACGAATACTAATAGGGAATGTGGAATCCATGTTTTCATGTACCTCAAAAAAATTTGCATCCTTAGCCTGTGAAACAGCAAGGTCTCGAAGGAGGTCATGCATGCGACAAGACTTCACTCTTCCATTTATCCTTCGATCAGCCACTTGAATCAAACTTCTATGGATCAACTCGTGCATGTAGTCCTCAGCAATGTCTTCGAGTCTTTCCTTTCCTCTTCTCTGTATAAAGCCTTCAGCCAACCACAATTTAATCAAGTGCCATGCTTCCAATCTCGGGAATCTTCTGAGGAAAGATCCCGACCAAAGCAAGACTTCAAGTAATAGGAGCCAAGTCATTGTAACTCAAGCGAGAATTCCAGTGCACGATTCAGGGCCTTGATCAGATGCCACTCTCTGCTTAAAAGCACTTTCTCCCCGATTCCTTTGTCTTCTCTTTGTCGACAAGCCGCCTAACACCACGATAGCAAGAGGCAAGCCTTTGCATTTTGTCACAATCTTCTTTCCCAGATCCTCTAACTCCATAGTTAGAGTAGGAGTTGTAGTACCAGTCCCTCGAAAAGCCTTTTTGAGAAAGAGCTGCCAACTCTCATCCTCATTCATAATACGAAGTTCATAGATAAATGCTTTTGAAAGTGGCATGCAGAGCAATTTCTTGGGGTGCAGTGGTGATCAACACTTTGCTCCCCATCCTTGGCCTCCTTCGGCAAATATAATCGCAAGCTATTCCAAACTTCCCTGCTCCATACGTCATCCATGACTACCAAGTACTTCTTCTCCCCAAGGAATTCACAAAGCTTCTCGCCAAGCTCATTCTCTCTCATCTCTTCTAATTTTCTTTTTGCTTCATCACTGGGAGTCTCTCTTTCTTTTTTCTTCATCATCGGGAAACATCACATGAAGGGCAATAGCTAGCAAAATTTCTCTTGCTCTGAACTCTTGAGACACATAAACCCAAGCTTTACAATCGAAGTGTTCCTGGACATCCCTTTGATTATAAACATTCTTGGCAAGAGTTGTCTTGCCCAGACCGCCCATCCCCACGATGGACACCACTGATCTCGTAGACGTCTCTACCTTCATCATCAACATCTGCTTCACCTTTTTAGCGCCATCAATAATCTCCACCACATCGCTCTCTTCAACAACTGGGGCTCGCTTCTCCTTGTGCGACACAGCCTGATCAGCAGTGGATGAGCTGACGGTTAGAACTTCAAGACTGCCCGGATCTGCCAGTATAATCGCCCCAATCATCGCATTTATATCCTTAACACGACTGTCAAGCTCGTGGATGAAGGGTAGCTTGTCGATCATTCCCACACAAGTAGGTAGGAACTTGAGGGTGTTGAGTCTTCGCTTGCGATGATCCATGTTGAGGATGAATTCGTCGATAACATCCTCAGCTTCATGGGTTGCGCTTCGTATCTGATTCACCCACAGCTTGACTCTTTTGTTGTATACACGCTTTGAATCCACATCCGTCAGGAAGAGCCGCATCCACTCCAGCTCGTTCCGCAGTAGCTTTTTCTGGCCTTCTACTTCCCCAAATACCGAAACACTCCTGGAAATCAAGTTGCTCAACTTCTCCGCAAAAGAAAGGTAACAGTGCCTTCTGCCATTTTAAAGCTTCTCTTCCGAAAGAAGAAACTGATAAAAGCGATCTTAACGCGGTGGTAACTTCCCGACTGGAATGTTTATTTAATTTAAGGATAAGAAGAATCCCTTTCAAAGAGAATGATTGCAGAAAATCAATGGCAACTGTGGTGGTGGAGTGGGGTCATTTTCTACAGACAGCATTTTCTACAGCTGTCTGTGGAAAGACGAAAGATAAAGTAGAACCCGTGATTCAAAGATATATAAAGTAGACCCGTGATTCAATTATTGAATTACCGAGACTTGTTGATATTATTGAATATTTCATGATTATAATGATTTTTTTAAAGCTGTATCAAATAATAATTCTAGAAGTTTTGGGTCAAAATGAATTTATTATTTTAAAAAATATTGATTATAGGTAACATCTAAAATAATCTCTAGAAGCCGCATTTAGAAACAACAGTTTTATTTTTAAATTAAATCCATAGTTAAAAACTATGTCTTTGAAATTAAATTAAAAAAATAAAAAATAAAAATCTAAACATTTCTCAGTAAACAAAGTTTGCAAGTTGGATTTTTTTTTTTTATAAAATAGGTTATTTTAGAAATAAGCTAGATTAAAGCTAGTAAAGGAGGAAGATTATTCACATTGATGTTTAATATTTATAGGGGCCGAAAAAGTATCGTTGTCGTGTCGAGATAAGATTCCACTTGGATCGTGTTTGATTCAAATCACGGAAAAAGAAAAAAAAAATGTTTAAAAATGATTTTCTTTAGATCTTTAATAAAAGCATTTATTAACGTTAAATTTCCAATCGAAAAATTTGAGGATTTTTGTTGCTTTAAGTCGCTAATTTGTATCTTTTTACCGATAAAATGATTTTAATGAAAATTTAGGTTTTATTTTATTTTTATGTGGTACCGTCTTAATCCGGTATTTGGTTCTTGTCGTTATGAAGCCTTTAAATTGCCCTGTGTGTGTATTATTATTATTATATCATTATTTATTTATTTATTTGTTTGTTTTTAGTATTAATTTATTATTTTATGTTTTAGTGGATCATTTGTTTTGTTTTATTTAATTTATTATCACTTTTTATTAGTGAGAATAAAGTTAAAAAAAAATAAATAAAAAAAGAAAAGAAAAAGGAATCCAAAAAAGGAAAAAGGAGATCCATATGGAGTCAAAATAAAATTAAAAAAAATGAAAAGGGAGGTGGAAAAGAGAAAAAAATAATAAATAAAAGTAAGTGGAAAAATAAGTGGAAAAAAAGAAAGAAAAAAATAATAAATAAAAGTAAGTGGAAAAATAAATAGAAAAAAAGAGAGAAAAAATAAATGATTTATGCCATTGTCCACAATGAAAGTCTAATGGTCAATAATTTTAGATTGAATTTACTCCCAAAATAAATTATGGGTTGGAATTTGAATATTATATATATATATATATATATATATATATATATATATATATATATATATATATATTTATTTATTTTATTTTATTTTTTTTTTGAAAACCAATTGCATCCTGAAGTCATTGTGTCAAAGTTGCAAAGAAAATGATAGAAAGTAGTTCCAATTTTTTTTTACTAATTTAACCCTCAAAAGCAAATTAAATGAATTCATAGACCAAAACTAATGAATTTGCTAATTTTTTTCTTTCAACATAATTATATTTTTATATTTATTTTATTAAACAAATGAAATTCAAATCAATGGATTTCAAAGGATTGATTATTAATAGGTGTAATAGTTTTAAAAATGATTTACAAATTTTTATACTCATTTTTTTACTTAAAAAATTATGAAGATTATACCATTTATCTTAGGAATATTTTACGCCAAGCTTAGAAAATCAATTTTCTCAAAAATGGAGTAAAATCGTAATTTAATTAAACGTAAGAAATTTTAAGATCTCGGATAATGGCTTGAATTTATAGGTTGAAATCGTCTGCGAAATTTTATTCTGCGTCAGATTTACCGTTGGGTCCAGAGTGGTCGGGATTTCAGCTTTTCGAGGCGTGGGGTGTCGGATGACTACATGTGAAGATAAGAAGATCTTACGTGAGCGCGCCGAAAGGTGTGACAACGGCGAATGGAATGCATTTCATTGAAGCGCTGTTGTGGGAAATGGTCGTGGCTGCGTTAGTATGTAAATGTGATGTCGTAAAAGATGAATTATAAAATGAGGAAAATGATGGAAAAAGGAAAGTAGCGCGATTGGTTTGAGGAAGGAGAGGAGAGAAATTTCGCCGTGTTTGTCTCATCATTATAATGGATTCAAAGGAGAAAGTCACGAGGAGAAGAAAATGGAGAGAATGGAAAATGAAGGAAATGAGAAGAGAAAGAAAAAGAAAGAAAAGCGAAAGTAAAAGCGAAAAAGGAAGGGAAGCGTGGAGAGGAAGAGAAAGAAATGGGATGCGAAGGCACATTCTTGATTTTAGAGAGAGAAACGTCTTAAGCCTATACAGATTTATAGCGTCAAGCGAGTCAGTTCCTTGGCAGAGAGTGTTACGGAGAGGGCCAATGCGTGGTACGGTTTTGGGGAGTTCTTGAAGCCCAGAGAGGTAGGATATTTTCTCTTCGGTTTATTTTAGCGCAAAGAACATAATGGGCGGGGTTGCTTATGGGAGGCCGGCGAGAGGCCGTATAGAATTAGTTAAAGCCTTGGGACTAAGGGGTATGGATTTCGGCCCAGGATTGCATCAGCTGTGGGAGTTAGGGTTTACTGAGCGAAAGTTTACAGATGTTGTGATTGTTGATGAGATGTAATCTTTGGGAGGCAGGATTAGTTCATGTTTCTTCAAAGGCGTAGAGATGCTGTTGAATAGTCTGAGTTGGTGACCGGTTGTGTCATTATGGAACTGCTTGAATAACGTGCGGTGTGGAAATGTTATATTGATCATCTTTTTGATGTATTAATATGTTTCTGTAATTAGATTATATGTATAAATTATAATTTCCATTGGTTTGTAAATGTAAATGTAGTCTTCGTTAAATGCGTATAACGTAGGAAAATCGTTGACATCATCGTTTGTATGCCGCAGTCACATCAGCGTCCCGGTCGGGTGTGGGTGCGGTCTGGTTTATTCATCGGGGTCGTTGGTGAGTGGGTGGTGAAGCTGGAAAAATGGGACGAGAAGTCGAGTAGGGTCGAGTGTGTAAATGATCAAAAATGATAAATTCTACGTGTTTTGGAAATGCGGGTGAAGTTGGGAGTAGATCCCCCAGGAAATTGAAAATGCATGTGTCGCGTTGAAACGTGAATCCGTGATGTAAGTTCGTGAAATGTTGAAAAGGCGATGCGAGAAAATATACTCTGATTAATGGCTTGAAATCAGTAGCCCACAAAATAAAGAGAAAAGAATCAAAAATCAGTTTTGATAAATAAGTGGAGGTTTTAAATGGTTTAGTCGAAGTGTGTGGTAGTTTTATTTGTTGGCATTCAGGTGTGAGGAGTCGGATTGGGGCTCGGGTGGTGAGCATGAGGGTTGCATCTCATGCGTAGTCTTGTTTCATATGGCATTGTATGAAATGTGATTGATTTATATATCTTGTGCGTATCTGCGTTTTAGGTGGGAGTAACGGCTGTAGGAGAATTTTCTGCGAACTTTCTTCGGCTGTCGTGAGACCCCTTTCGAATGGGGACATCGGGATGATGCTTGATCAGAGGTACTTTTGAGAAGAAAGCAGAATGTGGCTTTAAGAAAATATTTTGTAAATATGTATAAATCTTTGTAGAACAAGCTTGTGAAAACTATGAGAATATAGTTGCAGTTATTTTGTTATGTGAGTGGATCATATCATTGCAGTGTGGGCTATTTTCTTTCAATTATGCGTCTGCGTGATCTGAGATGTATAGGAATTCCATGAGTTGACGGGTGATGACGGATGCAGGTTTTGGGGCGTCACATTTTCTTTTGTGAAATTTAAAAGGTCTTTGAAATCATGTGCTAATAATGCTTATTTTTCATTCTTTGTTGGTTTGTGGTTTTCAATTTTGTAGGTTTTTCTTATTTAATGTATTTATTTTTTAAGTGATTTTCATTTCATGATCAGTTTGTCTTGGAATGAGATGATTTATTGATGTTGAGTCTCAACTTCTTTTCATTCATTAATTTTTAAGGATTATGTGAGATCATTAAATAATTTTGATATATTGTAACTTTGTAAGCAAGCCAAATCAAACAATAAGCTACAAAAAAAAAAAAAAAAATCATGGCTAAAGATTTCATCAAAGTATAGAAGAAGATTGTTATATAAAATTCCACCTAAACAATTGATAAAACTAAATATGAATCAAGAAAAAAATAATTACAATTTCAGTTTGATGATTCCACCTAAATATGATTTTCCTAGTTTTTAGAAATTAAAATATTGGTAATCACAATATTTTTTTGTTGTAATTTGTAAAAAAATTCAAATTTATAAAGTATGTTGAAACAGACACCAACTTATTAAGCGAGACATAAATGCGATATATTAACATGTATATTTTGTAACAAAAAAAAAACATCATATTTTTATATATATAAATTAAAATTGAATTATAAACATTACCAGACAAATTTGTTAGGTGAAACCATATTATCAAAATTGTTTCCTAAATAATTATATGAGGCAGCCGGCGGGGTCGGATTACGACTCTCCGTCCCGACTGCTGGAAATCTATATGTCTCGTATTAAGACAGTATGAGTAACAATAGCCTCTTGGGCCTTAATATCTCGAGAAATAATGTCCAATATATTACGATGGTTCACATTTTGTTTAAAGTTATCACATGTACAAGATTTTATAGCCACGCATGCTGACAGCTATCAAAGATACCTCTCTTGTCTTGTCTCCTGGATAGTCCACATGCACGAAGGGGTCCCAGCAACAGTGTGCCGTGCATCTCTACGAAGATCTTCGCTCATCATATGCGATAGCATGTATAAACATGTCACGTTCATCTGATGTTTACATGTGAAATGTACGCAATAAATCGTGGATCGTACACCTACGTGCTCACCACTGATCTAACCGTTTCACGCACTGGGAGGATGCGAAATGTGAGAATGCAATCGTATGTACATTGCAGCTCGATGGAAAACCTGTGTTATCGAACGATTTTGATTCTTTTCGCTTTGGCCCACGTGAGCCCTTGAACCCAGTTGCAAATGGGGGCGCCCGCCTTCAACATTTTCGCGAACTCGTCTTCGAGTTCATGTGTCTAACCGTGATAAAATGTGGAACTTTCATACAGAGGGGGGGATGCACTTTGACTTGCTGCCAACATGTAATTTATCATTTTGATCGTTACGCGCTCGTGGTCTGCGCTTCAGACTTTGTCGCGTTACAGAGTTGCGACCATGGCGTTGATAATAAACACATAAAGCATCTTTACGCGACGCGTGGCGCGATGCGTATGAAAATGCATGATCGGCTCGCATTTCCTCATGTTACATCTTCAGCAGATAAGCATTCACATCGAGCGTTACAGCGTGATCTCGTTCTGAACATCATCGCGTTCGCGAGTGAAACATATGTGTCAAAAGCGGCCATCATCCATCACTGAACCGCCACGCATGTTGAAACGAAGCGTAACGCGGCATGACGAAATCGCGAAGCTTCAGGGCGGTCGGCGGTACCTGTGACCCCAGCACAAGCATGAACGATCGATTCCCAGCCGATCTGCAGGCAAACCGCCAGCATCTTGCAAGAAACGCTTGTTTCAGTTCAAATCAACTCCCATAATCAGGAAGCTAGGTCATGGGAAATCCATACCCCTTAGTCCCAAGGCTTGGAACTAATTGTATAACTCTCTTGCTCCGCTTTAACAAATCCTCATTATCAGCCTTTAAAGTTAAAGTAAATAAGTAGGAAAATATCCTACCTCTTGGAGTTTGTCGAACTCGAGCTTTTTGGTGTCGCGTGAATCTCTTCGCGTGCAGCAGTCTTAAGGCTTTCGAGCGTCTGGACAACGAAGCAGGGAAAATCACTCCTTTTAAAACTTTTCCTCCTTCTCTTTTCTCGCTTTTTCTCTCTAGAAGCAGATTTCACTCTTGTTCCTTTCTCCTTTCTTTTCTTTCCTTTTGCTTTTCTTTTCCTTTTTCTCTTCATTTCTCATCATTTACATGTCTCTTTTTCTTTCTATAAGCCCGATTTGGAGAATCAATCATTCGGTCGATGGAAGTGCGTCCCCACTTTCCTCGTGTCTCATGTGTGGCTATCGTTTTCGTAATTTTCTTATTTAATAAACTGTGACATCATTACGTGCGTGGCGTCGTATGGTAATGGAATCATCTCGCGTAGAGCAATTGTGATACTTGCTTTTGATGCGAGTGTCGCTGCCAGTGGTGCCAAGTGGCGTCCGTATGCTGTATGTCGTCGGAGCCTGCGCGCCGAAGCGATGAAATGACGGCGCCGGGTCCGGCGAGGGTCGGCGTGGTGGCTAGAACCTCGCGAGGCGAGTTCCAGCGGTCAGTTTCGTCGTAGAGATACGAAAAATTTCGGATTTTCAGCGAAATTTACATTTTCTGCTTTATCAAAAATCTTGCCGTTTTAAAGTCTCGCATTCGCCCCTTAAAAAGAATTTGGGTAAAAATTCCCGCCTCATGACCATTGTGCGTATGTAAAACTGCTTCACTGTGTCAGTTATATTGGCCGCGTCTAGTCCGATTCTTGGCAATGGCTACATCGATTAAATGCATCTTCGAATGGCGTTGACAACCAACACTTTACCGCTCTAAGATTATCACGCTTCCCATTCGCGTGACTGCGATCTACAGAAAATGGAATCTCTCCCTACTTCCTGGGAAAGGTGTGATCTTGGCTCTCGGAGGAATTTCGACCTCGAAACCCCGAACACATCACCCGAGATGCAATAACAAGAAACATAATGCACCCATTAATACGTCTGGGAGTAGAAACATACATAATACATTTATAATTTGATCTCGCACGCTCGACCTCTGGTACCATAAGCGTAGACGCACCGCTGGGTCCCGAAGTCTAGCCTGTGAACTACGTACTGACCTCGGCCATCTGCCGAACTCCTCTGCGATGCATGCTACTTAGGAAAGGGCTTGCCAGCACACCATGACGAGCTGATTCTCGACCCACCTTTGGAGTGAAAGACAACACGAGTCCATGCTGTCCCAGCGATAATTTGGACTGCCTGACTCGAAACCACTGGGATCCCACGCCTCCCATTAAGCCGATCCCTCTTCATGTCGGTGATGTGATAAAAGCATGTCTGTCCCATTTTAGTGGCTCTATCTGTGGCTCTCGTGGACCGGAGGCTCTGCCTCTTTCTGTCTTGGAAGAAGAAATGTCTCCTTCTCTTCCCACCAGCACTCGTATCCTGATACCTCAAATTGCAATCTCGATCTCTACATGGGGTGAGAACATGACCATAGAATCATATCTATGGCGAGCTCCTTGATATGCAGATGTGGACAAGCATTGCATTCTCCAAACCTCCACGACTGGCGTATCGTGGCCACATAATCGTCGAATGCGCTAACTCAGTGAATCTAGCCACATAATCCATCACGTCATGGCTCCTGCTGAAGCTGAAATCCTGAACTTTGGCGTATACGCAGTCTGGAAAATCTTACTCGTGAGCAATTTCCGCAGAAAGCCTTTGCACGTATAAAACAGCCTCCCCATGTCTCTAGAAGCCCTCGCCCATCTCGCCCTTTGACCTCACCACCTGTTTGGAATGCGGCTGGGATCACTGTGATGCTCGGAGTGATCTCAGTAGCCTCGATATGTTCTCCGTCTGCGCAAACCAATGAGTACGCCACCATCGGGTCTCCTCCCACGAAATCATCGGATGAAATTATTTGAACCTGCGGAGGTTACTCGACCTCGCGACCACTGCTATGCTTGCTGGCTAGCGGTAACTGCGATACCTGCGCCTCGGCAAAGGCCTGCGGAAGTAATGCGGTGGATGGTCGGATGCGATGGTCTTTGACCGTTTACCTCATTGGGCGACACCAAAGTCTCTCGCCCTCACTTGCCATCTACACATGTCGAATGGCAATAATATTACATTAAATTTTTCACTCGATTGACTAATGCGCGATTATTAACAGAGACTTTACAACCATGAACTAACAGTTCATTTCTAATGGTGCTAGTGCCAACCACTCATAATAAAAATTAACTTCTTATTCGTTTCCTTATCCGAGTCCCTAAGGTCATAGTTCAAACCCTTGCAGCGTTAAGCTTTTCTTATCGCAGCGTTATACCATGCGTATAATATTAACTGCGGCGCTAACCACGCAATCATAATTTCCAATATACATCCTGCAGTGTATGCCCGACTTTCCGCATGATTTGAAACCTGAGTGCAGCGATAAAAAAACATGCAACATTATTCGATCACGGTATCTCTAAGGCAAACCTGATGAGATTACTATTCACGCCGCAGAAAATATAAAATTTTCCCACACATACACGTAATTACATTTTATAATGTCTGATATAAATATCTTATATATTGAATCACCCACAGAAATTTTTAAAATTTTTGTATTCTTTTTTTTTTTTTTTTTTTTGCATGAGCAGTGCTCAGACGGTGTCCATGAGCGATGATCAACGATGGCTTGCTGAAACGATTGCACAAAGCGATTGCAGCTGCGCTGGCTGGCTTGCCCGTGTCGCGAGCACCACTGGCCAGCGCAATGCCAGTCGTGGCGGCTGCTGGCGCCCGCTGTCGCCCAGCGTCGAGGACCCCCGCCCAGATCCGCAGCTTAGGTCATAGGTGGGCCCCCTCACTCACTTGGATATCCCTGCGCACGGGGGTTTTAACTTTGCCTCGTAGTGAACAGTCACCGAGGCTTAAGGTCCTTAGGGAAGCATCCACGCTACCTGCGTGGTAGTAGCTCGGTTGAGGCGCGAGATGCTACCTAGAGTTCTGCTTTTGTGTTGGAGACCATGCCGAGCGCTTTCTGTGTGAGAATATCAGAAAATGGTGAGCCTGAGGCCGGAAAGACTCTCACGATAAAAAGCCTTTTTGTTGTGGGTCGGTCCCCCACCCGAGGCCTACCGCGGAGTGGAGCCCATAAATCACCCGGGTCCTTAGATGAGTTCTCCTCGCTCACTAGGATATCCTACTTGCTCGCGGGGAGTTCGCTTCGCTCATGAGGTCGAACCGTCGCCCCCAGAGGCAGGTCGGCAGGGAGCTGTCAGCGCTCATGAGATTGTTTACAATGGGGCCCTTGACACACCGCCAGGTGGCGGAGCGTCTTGTGCCTCATGAAATGTAGTTACCTCCCAGCGACTAGAGCTCACCCAATGTGACGAAGCTAGGTATTCTTCTTCAAAACCTCACAATAAAAAAATTTTCTTTTTCTAAATTTTATGATTTATAAAATTTAAAATGACCATAACGACTGCATTATAGGAGCGTATCCCAAATCTGTATACATCCAATTTACCTTTATATCAAAATATGGCAAGTAAGCGTACAACGCATTCCCATCATATAAACTATGTGTCATATGTTATATACAAATTCAAAGTAATGTTAGCACAAAATATTCTATTATGTAACATCTGATATCGGAATGACACATTATCTTTCCGGCGTCTTGTCTTTTATGCGCAGGAAAATAGTTTTTAAATACAAAATAATGAAATTTAAGCGAGCTGGTGGTATGTTTTTATAAAATGTTTTCTTTTCAGGAAAACGTCTGGCTAATAAAGCTTTTCTTTTCTGATTATTTTCGGAAGCTTTACTTTGCTTTTAGCACTTGCTTTTAAAGTTCGCAAACTTTTGAACACAACATAACAACTTGTTTAAAGCTTATAAAACTCTTATTGTTTCTTTAACTTGCAGAAGTTCTAAAAACATAATTTAACTCTTTGCTTTTCTTTTATCTTCTTTGAAAAGTTTCTTGACGGCTTTCCGGCATTTTCTTTAAAAGTTTACGAAACTTTTAAATAAAAACGGGATGAACAATAGCGTCTTTGAAAAATAAAGCGGGCACGAACCAACCGTTTGCTTTAAAATCCCACGGAGCTTGGCTTTCAGCCGTCGTTTGAAATCCTAGCGGAACGCGTTTCCCGGCCGTTTCTTTAAACTCTCGGAAGCTGGCTGACCCAGGGAGCCGATAGTTGATTTTTAGCCCGCTATATTATCTTTATAAAGCGTGTCTGTAAAACGAGCTTTATTACCTTCTTGTCTGCTAGTGAACCGCAGCGGAAGCTGAAGCGGCCGTGCGGTCGAAAGGCGCGGTCGCGTCGCGCTTCCGTTAATGGTGGAATTGACACGAATTATCGCATGTTAGTTAGAGCTTCGTAACATATCACGCATGCGTCTTGCGATCTGGCACTCATCGTGATCATATGTCCTCGTTTACCGGCCAGAAACCAGCTACAATCGTGTATGAATCTGTGCAGTCTTGCGTCTGGAATCACTCCCGACCGGTTTTAACTAACACCGGCCAGGAAGCACATTTTTTCACAAACATTAACTCTAACTTTAACTGCTTCTTTCTTTGAAAAATGATTTCTAAATTTAAACCGTTCTTTAACACAACACGAAAAATGGTTTAATTATTAGCCATTGCCTAACAACCTGTTGAAAGATGGTTTCTGATTTAGAAGCCAGTTTACTTACTTTTCAAAAAATGGTTTAACTTCAGCAATATCTTTAACTCTTTGAAAAATGGTTTAATTATTGGCAATTTCTTTACTTCTTTGCTTGAAAGATGATTTGAGCTGAAAGCCAGCGAAATCTGAGTGCAAAACAGTTTATAATAATAATAATCTGTAGTATTTGGAAAATGATTTAAACAGCTCGCACTCTTTCTTCTGTAAACTTGGCAGGTCCATGACTTCAGCCTTTCTTTTAAGCTCTGTGAGCTCGATGTATTAGATCAGCATATGCGTCGATAATAAAACAATTCTTGCTTAGTCTTCTAATTAAAATTACAAAGAAAAATATATTGCATTTTGAATCTTGAATTCAGTGACATCTATGTGGTCTAGTAAAGAACTTTCCCAGTATAAGTCTAAGCAACGAAAACATTTACGAAAATTATGTATAATATCTGAATAAAATCGCGATTTTAAAAGTCAGAAAACGGTCTAGAAATTGACCGATTTGTCAGAAAATAGTCGAATTTGCAAAGTCTGCTTCGATCTAAAATTACAGGTAGATTATAAACCTCTATGTCAGTCGTTATATATGAAAATTAACATTTCGAAATATATGATAGAAAAAATTCCTCTCTTTCTTGAGTTTAATAAAGATTTGGTGTCGCGTAAACTCTCTTAGCGTCGAAGTAACTCACCTCTTTAGTGCGAAGCGCGGTATTTAGAATCGCGTAGATCACGAGAAAAGCTAAAAGTTGCTGGGTTTTGCGTCTTCTGGTCTCGGTGAAATCGCATGTTTTAGTGCTTCGCGTAGCGCCGTCGCGTGAAGCTGACTCCGTGTTTATACAAGCCCCAATCCGTGGTCGATTCCAGTAAATGAGAAATAAAGTAAGAGAGAAAAAATTTAAAAAAATACCTCTGCTGCACCGACAGCTCTCTCACTTCCGTTTGATTTCCATTTCCTTTCTTTGTTTTGTCTTTTTTTTTTTTTAATTAACATGTGGGACCAGCGTAATCGGCTTTTCTTCTTTCTACATCACATTTGTGAAACGATTTATTTTGTCAGGTTTGATTTTATTTATCATAAATGAATATTCTTTGCCTTATTCTTAATTTCGAATTTTAAATCAGTTTTAAGTTCAACACTAAGCGACCGTCGCGCAGAAATTCGTAAAATATTAGACGCAGGAATTATGAAACTTTTCTAGGTTCTTGGGTCATGAGATGACAGCGGCGCGATCAGTTTAGGTAAATCCGAGATCTAGAGAATTTTAAGGCTTATGAAAAATTATGACGATTTATTATTAATTCTTATTTAAAACAATTAATTATCTTTTTTTCCTTTTTCCTTATTACAAATTGTCTCGGCGTTTAAATATTCTGAATCCATTTGAAGTCTCTTATGTTTATCTACAACTTAATTATCGCCTTCACAATATCCTTTGCTAAATGACATTTGTGAAAAGACTTGTCTGCAATTCAGTTATTAAACTTTCATTTATAACAGTACCGAAATCACTATATTCATGGCCTTAGTGCTTCTTGCTCTGGCTTTCTGATATGTGTATGCGTATGACTCTCTCCGGGACGGGGTGTTGCAAAATCTACTCCTTAGGAACATTTACGTCCCTTAGGAAATGAATAAAGCTGGCTTCCGAGAAAGGAAGCGAAAATCGCCGTTCGAAAATAGTGAGTGCGGCGTGCATCGGGCCTGCGGCTCCCCAGTAGCGACCCTCCTCACCGTGATTCTTGGCCAAAACAGCTAATGGAATCGACTTTCAGCCTGGCCCTTTGTTCCAATGCTGCCTGATATCTCCTTATAAGTCAAATTTTCCTTTGGCATATTTGCCTCTCTTGTCTGTGTGAAGGATGCGGGATATATTTCCTCGACATCGATGCATGGAATGTATCATGGTCCTTGATAATACGGGGGGTAAACTTGTTTTGTAAAGGCTGCGGCCTGCTTTGCTCACAATCTCGTAGGGTCATATCTTGGACTAAGCGCCTCGTTTCCCAATGCCGACTGCATTTCGAGTGAAATCTTCAAAAGACTTGGTCACACATCTCAGCGCAAGTACGACGGTTGTCTGCGTAAACTTGCATACATCTCTTAGCGCATCTTTGATTATCGCGACGACTTTCACTTTCTCTGAAGTGATCTGTACTGATTCGGGGGCTGCGAGTCTTCCTCTCATTAACCTCGTCGGCTGCCTTTGAGTCCATTTCTGCCAGTAGGTCTGCCTTCGAATGGAGCCATTTATGCGGCAGTTGCTGTGTTGGCCAGAGCCAAACTCCGTTAGTGCTAAAGTGGGTATCCATTTCCTTTAGATTCCGTAGTACGGGCTCTCGGCATATCCTCTAGATGCGAATGAACCATCTCATTGTGATAATACGAGGATGAAATCTTTGTCTTTGAAATGGCAGTACCCTAGCATTTGTTTGTAAGCCCAGAGCAAAAACACGGATGTGAACTTGGGGTCCTCGATGCGGCCCATGGCGGAACCCCCATGAGTCTCACTTTCTCTGCGTCATCTGATTGGGCGAACACCGATGAATCACGCCGATATTAGCGGTAGAAAATGACGGTTGTGTCGATCAGCTATCACCCATATAGCATCATGTTTCTGGTAGTGGAAGACTGTTACAAAATCCATAGTGATCTTTTCCCATTTCCACCTTTGGGCAGGGGAGTAGCCTTCTATCTTGCATGAACTCAGTGCTCTGCCTTCACTGACCAATGATTAGAAGCTAGAAGCGAAACTTACAATTCTTTCTTCATCTCATTCCACCCGATAATGTTCTTTCAAAGTTAGGTACATGCCAGTACTACCTGGATGCATAGCATGCGCGGATGAATGTGCTTCTTGCATAATGTCTCTCTTTTCGACTCATGAAGTATAAGCGCGCACATTCTCGTCGCTCACTATCATGCCATCATCTCTAATCACGAAGTCTTGCTTTCTTTCCTTTTTCTATCTCTTCCTTAAGCTTAATCATTTTGTGGATCATCTGTATCTGTAGAATCGATCCACTAGGGTGATCTAACATGAAACGTGGCCAATGAGGCTCTGAATCCTCGAGCCTCGATATCACCCTAAAATCTCGAGATCCACCAATAGTGGAAGATAACCTGATCTCTGTGAGACAAGAATATACGGTCGCTTTACTCGGGCATCGCTCGACATTAGCTTTCTGGGTAGAAATTTTCGATAGTCTCGATCATTGATCCTTAATCAACTGGCCAATCTGCTTTCTTCGGGTTTAACTCTTTGGGTGAAAATATATTTGAGGCTTTTATGATCACGTAAAGATCTGCAGAAGACATATATAAATAAATGTCTCCATATTTTTGTTGCAAACATATTTCTTTTGCTTCTTTCTAGAAATGTGTAGGGTAATTCTCCTCATGCTTCCTTTTTAGTTGTCTTGGGCATGTACAAATCACCCTATCATTCTGCATCAAAAACACAACCAAGGCCTTGCCAGAGAGCATCCTTGTAAACCTGAGCCCATCTCTCCCATTGGGCAAAGCTAGAGTGGAGCTGAAGTCAATCTGCGTGTGTTCGCCGAGCTATAATGCGGAGCATCAGCGCGTCGTGCCAGCGTCTTTCCGCGTGAAGCGGTCGGGTGGGTGCTATCTTGGAGAACCCCTGACAAACTTCCTGTAATATCTGCTTTAAACGAGAAGCAGACCTCTGACACATTCTTTGGTGGTTTTCCAATTTACCTTTAACTTCTACCTCGATACAGGGATCACTTGCTCCTGCATCATTGAAATCACATATTAGGAATGCCACCTTTATCGAAACTAGCCCGACATTTGCTTTCGAGCTTGGCATATAAATGTCTCTCCCACTTAGGGTTTATGTCTGATCGCCGGTCTTTCTGAATGTTCCTCTGAACTACTGAATACACTAGGATATCATCAGTAAAGACTATGACGAACCTATCAAATGGTGGAATGGGGTTCATCAGATCTGCTCATGTTGCCCGGAGCATTGGAAGTCGAGCCAAAAGCGGCATCACGAGGAAACTCATAATGTCGAGTAGCGTATCTGAATGCGGTCTTAGGAACATCACCCTCCTGCACCTCGGCCCAGTGATGCGACCCTCCGTCTATCTTGGAGTACACTCGGGACCTGAAGGCGATCAGATAACTCATCGATCCTAGGGAGTGGATGCGATTGCGGATGGTAACTTTGTTCGGTACGTAATCAATACACAACTAGCGAGCTCCCATCTTTTCTTTTCACGAAGAAAAGTGGAGCTCCGTGGGGATATGCTCGGTCGAATGAATCCCTTAGCAACAATTCTTAGCAGGCCTTGCTCCTGACTGAGGTATCTATGAGAGGAATGGAAATAGTGACCGATCCTTGAGATGAAAATCAGTAGTGAGCCTCCCTCTCTATCTGGAGGTAATCTGTGATATCATCCCGGGAAATACATCTGAACTCTCGACAAAGCGGAATCTTATCGATATAGTCCCCTCCTTCCTGTCTCCACCACATAAGCTAGATAACCTGAAACTATCTTTTGCGACATTCTTTGTCTTGTCATGGCGAATCTCTGAAAGATAACTCTTTACGTAATCCTGCAGAACTTTACCTCCAATTTCCTGGTCTGTCGGCTTTACTTCCTTTTTATAACAATCCTAACGTGGCTTGCAGGCGAGACGGCCAATCCATACCGAACCACAGCTCAGTCCCTCATATCTAAAGCTACGAATCGCCAGGCTCCTGTCCTGTCGGAACTCTGCTACCTCGGCTACTGCATGCGATTAGCGGATCTCCGGGTTTGGAGAGGAAACTCTCACTCTGACCTCACAATACCATTTGAGTCTCTATGCGAAAACGATCTAAGAATGGGCTGGGTACCGAATGGATCTTATAGCTCCACAGGTCCACTAATGTATATCAAATCATCTTTCGAAGGGATGAGAAATAATGCATTGACCCTGTCCGGACTGCGTCGCATCTTCTTGAGTCTGACATATACTCTAACTGAGAGTGCGAGAGGCTCTGTCTGTATCCACTGGAGCCGCTTTGCCTCTACCTACCACGGCCTCTGCTACAGCAGTGTCTTTGGCCCCTCTATGGAAACCTCTCCCGGAAATCGACTTTTGTGTGCTAATCCCGGTCTTGGGGTGGCTGGCGGCTCTTGATGTTTCCTTGTCCAGTGAGACGACTCCACCCAATGGAAATGGCCTTCAGCCCGCAGTGGAAACACCACATCTTGAATCTCCTACATTCCCCATAGTGTCGTTTCGACATTTTATAACATCTGGGGTAATACTGCAGGTGCCACTTGCTATATTGGGGCCTCGTGATCCTGACTAGAGATAGCTCCTCCATGCACCTTAGCCTCTATAACCTCTACCCTTGTTCCTACTACCAGCATCTTGTCACGAGCTTTGTTGGGACGTGCCTGGCGCACTCCTCTTACTCTTACTTTCTTGCCTACTCTGATACATAGTTGTAGTCTTTGCTTTCGACTTCAGGCGGCCTCACTAAGTCACGAATCTATTATGGGAACCTTGCCTAATAAATGCACTCTAATCCTGTCTTTTATGTGATAGAAACCTTTTGCACTTTAGGACTGTCAGCTGAATATGGCAGGGCAATCTAATTGGATTAGAGACCTCTTCTCATATTTTGACACGAAAAACATGTTCTTGCATTTCTAATTTAGAACTCTCGATTTTGAATCCTTGTGACTATAAGGAAAGAACTTATCAGTGAACTTCTTTGTTGAAATTGATTAAAGTGTTGTTCATTAAGGATACCACCATCTCTACGACATCCCACGATCCTTAGCCACTGTTTTCCCATCAGAGAAAGCTAAAAAGCAGACTCTTTGCTCATCGAATTGCAGCCAGCCCAACTCCTGTAAATCTTGTTTTACTTTGCTCCCAATAGCAAGGCATTTCATACAGATGCCGTGTAGTCATGCTGGCTTGGCGCCCAGAGCTTCTGTGCTCTGCATCGACCTCCCGGGTTCTTGATAACCTCTCTAGGTGGTGTAATTGGAGAACATTTGCTTGTGGTCGTATGGTATTTTCTCATTGTCTGTGCCACTTGCTGCGCCATAACTGAAATCACGGCATGGGCTCCCTACGGTGGCCCGGATGGTCTAACTGACCTCTTCTTGGAGGGTGAGTTCTATAGGCGGTAGTGGAGCCATTCTGCACGTGCTCATCCTCTGCGAGGTGCTACCGGGACGGCAGGAACTTTGGGTCTCTCTAGGATGACCTCTACGTCCTCTTCCTGACATAGTGATGTAATTACCAATAATCGAGCTTTTAATCTTTGAATCGAGCCCGATATGGCCAATGTCGCTGAACTTAAGCATGCATGGTTGCCAATGCTTATGCTCACGATACCACCTTTGCGTGGTATCTCGTTTTTAACAGGTCGTTTGTATATGACTTTAACACGTCTGGCCTTGACACGCACCTTCGATTGGCGGGCGTGAAGCAGCTCCGTGAAATCAGGCCGTTCTGTCTAACATTGAAATCTTTGTAATGAAGCCGTATTGCTTGCTAAAACCTCTATCAAAAATTTTCTTTTAAACATGATTTTATAAAATTTATTACTTGATGCGCGTATAGGAAATGTCCCGAGAATCGCGTATCACATCCGATTCTATTTATGTCAAAATATGGCAACCGGCATACCAACACATTCCGTATATAAACTATGTATACATTATGTTCCATATACAAATTCAAAGTATGTTCGCACAAAATATTCCTACTATGGCTTGCAACACAATGTCAGACAGAGCCCTATTATGCTCGGCGTCTTTGCGTCTTGTGCGCGGAAAATAGTTTTAAATACAAAATAATGAGCTAAGCGAGCTGGTGAGTGTCATATTTATAAATGTTTTAACTAGAACTTGTCTAGTTGTAAAGAAGCTTTCTTTTCTGATTATTTAGGAAGAACTTTACTTTTGCTTTGTACTTGCTTTTAAAGTTTCTAAAACTTTTAACTAGGCACAACAACAACTTTTTTAACGAAAACATAAAACTCTTGTGTTTCTTCTTTAGAAGTTTATAAACACCAGGTTCTTTGCTTGCTTCTTTCATCGTTTGAAAAGTTTAGAGCACTGTGGCGGCTTTTCTTTAAAAGTTTACCGAAAATTTTTCATAAGCGGGGCGCGAGGCTCGTGCGTCTTTGAAAATGCAGCGGGAGCACGAACCGGCCGTTTTAACTTTAAATCCACGGGAGCTTGGCTCGGCCGTCGTTTTGAAATCTAGCGGAGCTTGAACGGCCGTTCTTAAAAACTCTCGGGCACAGGCGGCTAAGGGAGGCCGATGGTTGATTTTTAATGTAATATTATCTTTATAAACATCAACCAGCAGAGTATATTTTTGCTTCTTGTGCCAGTGAACACGGAAGCACGGCGGCCGTCTTGGGTGGAAGGCGCGGAGTCGCATCACCTTTTCCGTTGAATATGGTGGAATTGACACGGGTCGCCCGTCGCGTAATTTAGTTAAGTACCATGCGCTATATGCAATACGTCTTTGATGCTCGCCCCAAATGCATGATGTATGTCCTACGTTTGCGGCAGAGCCATTCTGATACGTGTATGAAATCCTAACGCGCAGTACGTGCATGGGATGCCACTCGGCTTAGGTTTTAACACCTTAGAAACTAGAGGCTGTTTTTGCCAAACATTCTTTCTTTGCTTGCTCTTTGAAAAATGGTTTCTGATTTAAAGCAGATTTCTTTAACTCCAACTTTGAAAAATGGTTTAATTGACCAGCGTTTCTAACTGCTAACTGTTGAAGATGGTTCTGATTTAGAAGCAGATTTGCCTAACTGAAAATGGTTTAGCTTCGAAAACCGTATCTTTGCTGCTTGAAAAATGGTTTAATTATTGAATAATTCTTGCCTTGAAAGATGATTTGAGCTGAAAGCGTGAAATCTGGAGTCTGAACAGGTTTATAATAATAATAATAACTCTGGCGTATTTGGAAAATGAGTTTAAATATTCTGGCACTCTTTCTTCTTTAAGCTTGAAGCGATTCCCATGGCTTTCGCGGCTTTTCTTTTTAGCCTCTGTATTTCGATGTATTAGATCGCGTCGAGCGCAGCGGCTTGATTTCGTGGTCTTCTGATTAAAATTTTTCGGAAAATATGTGGCTTTTGAAAATCACGAATTCAGCAGACATATGTGGTCTAGTAAAGGAATTTTCAGTATAGTCTAAGCAACGTTTACGAAAAGTGTCGTAGAAGCTATCACGAATAAAATCATAAATTATAAGTAATCAGAAAACGGTCGAAATTCAACCGGATTGTCAGAAAATAGTCTGAATTCACAAAATTCTAAAGCTAGTCTAAAAATTTTAGGTGGATTTATCAGCCTCTTATAATATTCAGTCGTTATATAGTCTTTGGAAGTAAGGAAATGTAGTAGAAAAAAATTCCTCTTCTTACCAGTTTGTGGCAAGATTTGGTGTCACTTGCGCCAAACTCTCTTGGCGTAAAAATCTTTTCTCTTGGTCAGAAAGCGCGAGGCCAGCTAGAATAGCGTAGATCTGAAGCCAAAATTTGGGTTTTTCGCGTATTTCTGGTCTCAGGTGAAATCGCAATGTTTTTGAGTCTTCGCGCGTGGCCTCGTCGCGTGGGCGACTTTTCGTGTTTATCATTAATCAAGCGATTGATTTAAGTCAAATAGAGAAATAGGTAAGGAAAAAAATTTAAAAAAATCTACTCTCTTTGCTTGTGGCCTTTCTCGCTTAGTTTGATTTCCATTTCGCTCTTTTGTTTTGTCTTTTTTTTTTTTTTTTTTAATTCTTTATGCTGGGACGCGTGTCCACTTTTCTTTTCTTTTCTCTATCAGTTTATTTGAAACGATTTATTTTGTCAGGTTTTGATTTTATTTATCACAAATGAATATTCTTCTTATTCTTGAATTTCGAATTTTTAAATCACAGTTTCGGGATTTATTAAATTCGTCGCGCAGAAATTAGTAAAATATTCATTGTGCCGGGGTCGCGAAGCTACAGGTTCTTAGATTCATGAGGCCAAGCTTAGTGGTGGTTCGTCATCAGAATCTGAAATTTAGAAACTACTTGAAAAATTATGTGATTCATTATTAATTCTTATTTAAGCAGTGGTATCTTTCTGTTTCATTTCATGGTACAATTGTCTTGACATTTTAAATATTTAGATCTGACTTTTGAAATTACTCTTGTGGTACGTCTACAGCAATTATGCGCTACGTATCGCTTTCTTCAAATGACGTTTGTCTTAGCGTTTTTATCTGAATTAGGGTTCGTAAAAACCGTTCTCTTTTAGTCTGAAATGCTACAGGTAATGACGTCTTTGCTATCTGGCTCACGATTATAAGTATACTGTCTGTTTCTCTGGGGCCGGGGTGTTACGGTAGCGCATGTCGCAGCGCCGCGACATGGCGCGGCCGCGGGCTCGGCGTCTGCGATCCGCGGGCATAAGCGCCCGGTCGTGGCGCATGTCAGCGACCTCCTGCCTTGCCGGATCCAGCGCCCATGTCGACGTCACTTGATGTCGCGACATCAAAGGCGAGCTGAGTCGTGTCGCGGCGTCATGCTCCGGTGTCAGCGACCGCCGTCTCTGCCCAGCCTCAAGCGGTCAGCCACCTATGTCGGCGACATCACTTCCATCGACATCCACGAAGACTAACCCATGTTGTGACGCCGATGCCCGTATGCAGCGACTCCGGTGATATCCATTATCACGACATCAAATCCGGTATCGCGACATCGACCCACCTAACGGCTGCGCGTGTAAGTGACATCCGCGGTCATCAGCGACCTCCACTACCTTGTCGCGTGTAGCGACCTCGCGAATGATGTCGCGACGTATTCTACGACCCCCTTTTGCGCGCTCACGTGGCGACACCGTATCGGCGACCTCGCTGCGACCACCCGTATCGACCTCACTTTGATGTCAGCGACATCATTCCCTCCCAGTCAGTCGGCCCGTTGCCCGTGTCGTGGCGCCCAGCTGTATTGTCGTCTTGTCTTCGCTGCGGCGCGTGCGGCTGCCCGCCTGTTTGCTCTTTTTATCATCGCGACCTCAACACTAGGTAGTGACCCGATCTTGGAAATTAAGCGTTAGCCATTCCGAGTTCTGTCTTGCAAAAATTTTTTTTCTCGTCAGTAGCCTTCCTGCTACTCCTAAGGATCTTGGTAGCAGCCTGCTTGCTCTTTATCCGCCACAAATTTACAGAATTTAATTTCGATTCTTTCCTTTGTCTGGCAGAATAAATTTCGAGAATTCCCGCAATTCCATTCGATTCATGTTAGCGGAGCATTGCCCGAAATTTTTTAAGTTTATTTAAGATCCCATTACGCCCAAAATTTACGGAACATCTAAGGTTAGATTTTCGACCTAGCGTTGACACTTTGTCTATGCTACTCTGGCATCTGATTCGTATAATTCATATAAACGTGTTATACGCGTCACACATTACATTTAATTCACGAAATGCACCTTTGATGTATGATCTAGCAGGTTTCCCATCAAGTCTAGGTATGTGTATACCTAACTCTACACCCATGAGCTCCCAGTGTAGTTTCGCTCTTTCGTCTGCATTTGTGGCGCGGCAGGGGTCCGTTGACTACCGTCGACTGTGGAATCTGCATGTCTCATTATTCACGAGACGCCTGCATGTAACTTGATGGCTCTTGGGCCCATAAGCATTCTCAAAATAATATTAATCATTATATTATGATAGTTTACGTACACATTTTACAAAAGATTTATACACATAAGTACAAAGATTTTCTCAGCTTGCATGTTGGCTTCCTTCTCAAAAGATACCTCTGTAGCGTCTTAGTCTCCTGGATAGTCCACGGCTGCACGAGGGTCTACGACGGGGTGAAGCGGCGTGAGAAATGTTTCTGAGGTTCTCGCGCAAAATAGTATGCGTGGCATATATAAACAAACAATCACATTTAAATACGATTATTTTTAATGTATGAAATGTCTGCAGTCGTAGAGATCACGACCTCATCTTCCTTGCTGATCCCAATGAAGCTCCTCGCTGGAATGCTAAATGTGAAATAAAACTAGTCACACCTGATTAAACCATTGGAAAACCCTCGATTTGTTATGTCGAAGCAGTTTTGATTCTTTTCCTTTATTTTGTGGGCCACGGTTCAGGGTTCACCGCAGTGGGAACGCCCTTGCGCGTTTTTCAACATTTTCACGAACTTACGTCGTCGGAGTTCATGTCGCAGTGAATAAAATGTGGAACTCACTTGTGGGGGGATCTACCGCGACTTGCTTTCAGCCAAAAAACATGTAATTTATCATTTTGATCATTTACACACTCGTGAATCTACCTTGGACTTTGTCCATTTTCCCGGTTCGACCCGTGCAAAGCGTTGATGAATAAACCTTACCTGCACCTTTGAGCGGCGATGTGGCCAGTGCATATGAAATACGTGATGTCGATGCATTTTCCTCATGTTATGTATGAATGGCTAGCTACGTGAAAGCGTTTACATTGTAATGGATAATTATAATTTATGAATATAATTTACTTCCATGCAAACATATTAATACATCCAAGCATGCATCAATATCACAATTCCATACCTTTGCATGTTATTCAAGCAAACCATAACACCTGGCCGGGTCATGACTTGGGACCATTCGACAGGGGTACCTCGCGGCCTTAGCAAACATAGGCAAATCCAGGTTTAAACATTCACACACATCAACAAACCATAATACAAGAACCTTCGGTTTACAAGTTCAAACTCCCCAACTCCCATATCAGGAAGCGGTCGTAGAAATCCATACCCCCTTAGTCGAGGCTTGGAACTAATTCATATGGCCTCTCTTGGCCTCCATAAGCGATACTGCAATTTATAAACCTTTGGGTGCAAGTGTCAATCGGGATATATGCTTGAGTTGTGAGCTCAGCTTTGGTAATCACCGTGAGTCTCTCGATGACACCAGTCCTCGGGTGCTGATCGCCGAAACGAAATCCTCCATACCATCTCTCTTCTCACCTGCCAAAACCGTTGTTCGTTCTTCCTTCTTTCTTCTTCTTTGCTTCTTTTCTCTTCCATTCTCCATCTCATTTACCATGTCTTTTATTTCTCTCATCGATTTGAATCGATCGTTCGGTCGATGGGAAATTGCCTCCTTCATCATGCCGTGTGTGTATATTTAAATGAATTTTCTTGTTATTGTAATCTTGGCTATGACATCGTACATGCACGTGGCATCGTATGGTAATGGAATCCTTCGCGTAGAACTGGTGTGGCCAGCTGCGATCTTGAGTGTCGGCGTGGTGCCAGTCAGCATCCCATCTTGCCATGTGTCATCAGGCACCCCCGCGCCTGAAAAAAGCGAAATCACAGACCACCTCGAATCGAAACGAAATTTGACGTGGTAAATTATTGTAGACGAGTTATTGGAAAAGTCAGTTTAGGTATTAGAGATCTAGAAAAATTCGGGATTTTAATGCATTTACATTTTCTGCTTTATCAAAAATCTTGGATTTTAAAGGTCTCACATTATATCTCGAAAGCATGACTAAGCTAAACTATAAGTAAAATTATTAAAAATATAATTAATCGATAATTTTGTCAATAATTGATTTATTTTCATAGTAATAAATCGAATATGATTTAAAGCAATAGTGAGACACAAATATTAGGACCCAGCCCTATCCCCCATTTTAGAATCATCTTACACATTCACGTGATGTGCATTATTAAATGTCAAAATAATAGTAATAATAATAATAATAACTTTTAATGCTACATTCATTCACCTTAGCAACTCCATTACAATAATCATATTACATTTACTAGAAATATTAAAACTTGTCTTTTGGAGCACCTCAACCGACAAGGTTGAGTACAAATATTACAAAATTAATTATTGCTTAATTTTATTTTCATTTGAAAATAATTTGATATATTCTTAATATTCTAAAATATCAAGTATATGTTTCAAAAATATATAATTAACTTAGAATGGAATTATGTGATTGGTTTTGTCTGTCCTTACCATTGACTTAATTACTTAAGCATCACTACAAATTCTTTTTTTGACAAAAAAAAAAAAAAAAAAAAAGAAATTTCATTCATTCAAACATAGAAATCAAAATACTAAAAATAGCATAGATGACATAGTATTAGAGTTAATAGTAAGAAGAAATAGCTTAAAGCACTCACGTAATTGGTAATCTGAATCTTCAGAATCTTGAGGTACTAGATACAATATAATCTTGTGAATATGGATTGTTATGAACCTACTATCGGAGTCGAAGCGGTGTTGATATCAAGTAATAAATCTGAAACCAATGAATAGCAACGTCTTATGATAAGTCGTGAAAAGGCGCGAAAACAAAAGTAAAATCGAATGAAAACTTAGATCGAGTGGAAAAAAATACTTTATTGAAAAAGAAAATTCAAATTTGAGTGGACAAACAATGAAAAATATGATTTCAAGTAAAAAAGAATAAAAAAAACTAACAGAAATGAAAAGAAAAAGCAAACACTAAGATTTCCAAAAAATATGAGAAAATTAATGAATGTGAATTTGGTAATGGGGAATTCACTACAAACTACGATTCTAACTTCACTATTTATTTATTATTTTTAATTTAAGAAACATATTCACGAGCTACCATTCATTCACGAGCTTGACAGTCACGTTAAGGATATATATATGATTCAAATTCCAACAGAAAATTTATTTTGGACTAAATTCACAATCTAAAATTATTGGCCATTAGACTTTCATTGTGCTTTATGGGGACAATGGCATAACTAAATGTCTGAGCATCTGAATTGAAGTGAAGGGAATTATGATTATAATTGGTAAATACGGTTTAAGATTAATTTTCAAAATCGTAATTGATGAATACGGTTTTAAGGTTAATGAATATGGTTTTAAAAAGTAAAAAGAAAAATAATAATTTAAAGAATATTTTAAAAAAAAAATCTATATGTATTATTTTTTTAAAAATGAATTATTTTAATATCAAACTCTCAACTCCCAAGACTTTTTGGGTATACTTTAAAAAGACTTATTGGGTATTATTGAATAGACCACCATATAAGAAGGAAAGATATATAAAAGACCCCATTATTGATTGTAGACCTAAAAACATTGATGTTAGAAGCTGACTTCCGATGGGAGTTAGTCGAAAAGAAATTATCGAATCTTATTTTCTGTTTCACGAGCAGTGTTTGGCGGCGTAAACGATGTTTTTTCTTTTCCAGGTAGGTGTCGAAATGGGGTGTTATTTTAATAATTGATGTTTTATTAAAAAATATAATTAAACTTACGAATATATGATGAAACATAGCCGTTGGAGGAACGATGGCCATGCCATTATTTGCAGCGTGTTGATTCTCTCAAAAGTTCTTTAAATATCTTGTGAAACCACGGACTGACATTCTGCTTTGATGTCGCCTCATTTGGAAGCTAATTTTTGTCTTTGAAGGTATCGTTTTAAACGGTTATGGGATATTGTTTTGATATGGCTTTCGTTGGAGTTCTTCTTATTAGATAAGGTATGATCTGAGGTGAAAAGATATATCTTAATTTCTTTAATTTCAAAATTGAATGAGGTATATTCTGATAATTTTAGAGCGTGGGTCTTTTAATTATCTTTTTATGCAAGTTAAAAAAAAAAAAAAATGATAGAACTTTCGTGGAAAGAGGAAAAGATAAAGTAAGACTCGTATTCGATTTTGAATTGCAAAGACTCTCTCTCTTATAAGTTTGCATATGTATATATATATGTAGTATAACTTCTTATATGATTAGTGAAACGCCATGATTGAAGGGATTGGAAAGAAGATAACCTACTTAAGAAGAAGAGTGATTACAGTACCTAGATTTGTTGTTGTGTGTTAGTGTATCATGAAGGGACTTGTTGATATGATTGAATGTCATGATTATAATGTTTTTCTAAAGCTGTATCTGGCCTTCTACTTCCCCCAAATACCAAGCTCCTGCAATATCAAGTTGTCAACTTCTCCGCAAAGAAAGGTAGCACTGCTTTCTGCCATTTCAGACTACTCTTCCGACAGAAGAACTGATAAAAGAGATTTTTTAAGTTTTAACACGGAGGAGTAAAAGGAATGGCTGGAATATTTATTCGAAAATAAAGAAGAAGTCCCTTTCAAAGAGAGTGAAAGCGAGGAAGAATCAATGGCATCTGTTGTGATGGGTGGGGTTCTATCCGGCGGTAGGCGTTTGATATTTATTAAGTGTCTGGCAGCCTATCTGCTCGATCTATTTCCATTTCACAAAAGAAACTGGAGAGATCAGATCTATGATTGGCAACGAGCCGGAACCAACCCTGTCTCTTTTTTTTTTTTTTAAATTTTCAAATTCGTACTATTTAAAAATTAAATGGGATAAGTCGGCGGGATTGAGAAATTTTCATTCCCGCTCTTTTTGTATTTTATTTTTATATTTGTTTTTATTTTTATTATATTAAAATTAATATATTTATTCTGAAATAAAAATGTTACAAGTTTTATAAATTATTTATTATAAAATATTATAATTATTATTATTTAATTAAAATATAAAATAAACTAAGAAAAAATTATTTTTTAAATATAATGGGGGTGGGGTAAGACCGATATAACAATCTAGAATCGATTTAGGTGTTTAAGAAAATAAAGCTTGTCAGTTAAGCCGGTGATACTAATAGAGCATGCATTATAGGATAGAATAAGATGGGACGAGAATATGAAATAAGCTGCCGTCTCGTTGTAAATCATTGTAGGATCCTCTTGAATTCATTTTGGAAATAGTTGTTGGTTGGGTTTGATTTCTTAATTACTCCTTGAAATTAGTGTACTAAAATTCATCCTCTCATGTTTTGTTTATGTAAAATATATATTTATCTAATAATATTTTTTTAAAGAACATACTCCTAAGATAAATGGTATAATCTTCATAAATTTTTTTATATTAAAAAAAATGAGTATTTAAATTTTAATTAATCATTTTTAAAAACTATTAAACCTATTAACAATCAATCCTCTCAAATTCAGTTTGATTTGAATTTCACTTGTTTAATAAAATAAATATAAAACTATAATTATGTTCAAAGAAAAAATTAGCAAATTCATTAGTTTTGGTCCGTAGATTATTTAAGTAAAAATTTTGGAACTACATCAGTTATTTTCTTCGCAACTTATCCACAGTGAATTCCTTCTTTCAGGATCTGGTGAGTTCTCAAAATAAATATTGAAGCTCACGGCTTTTCTGCATTTTTAGCTACTCGATATTAGGAAACAAGACAAAACGCAGTGGGTTGAGTTTCCCACTTGCTATGAAAATTTTTATTTATAGACAAGACAAGAGAGAGGTCCTAAATTACAATTTTTCTCTGTAAAGGTAATAGTATTATTGTACATTTAAGTGGGAAAATGTAACAATATTAATGTGTAATCAGTTGCCATGTGCTATGCATGTATCTTAATATAATATTATTGTAAATAAATGCTTTTTTTTTCTTTTGACACTTAATGATGCACACTTGTAACATGGCTTGAGATAGGGGGTTCAACCTATCAAAAAAAAAAAAAAAGGTAGGGAGTTCAATATTTGTGGTCTCTCTATTAATTTAAATAATATTTGATTATTTATTTATTCATTCATAAATATGAATAAATTATGAGCAAAATGAATAAAATTATACATTTGATGGAATTTGACTTCTATAGCTAGTCATGTTTCGATGAATATAATAATTTAGCATCAACTTAGATGTTTGGTGATGTGCCACAGTTGTCGAATAATTTAAGTAAAATGAATAAAATTATACATTTGATGATGTGCAGGAGCTTGATGCCGATACCTCGAGATGAGCTTTTTGAAGACCCCTAGACATATGACACTATCAAAGCTTACCTCCTAGCTATTAAAATATTGTTTTATAATTATTTATGTCTCGTTATCACGTTTGATCTTTAGGGAAAAAAAATTAAGGGGATGCTTTGTTGAGGTTAAGAGGGGAGCTGATGGATAATTTACCCTAATCGGTTCTTGTAGGTTGCATGGTAATGACATCTAAGTTATGTTTGGCAATATCTGATAATTTAGTTGCTTGTTTTTAACAGATAACTTAGTTGTTTGCTTTTAACTAATTCTATTAACTGTTTGTACAAATGTGTTTGGTAAAATTTAGTTGATAGCTACTTAATTGTATAAAATGACTAATAAAAACATTAGCACTCTTGAAGGTAAACATCATTTACAAAAAAATATTAGTCATTTTAAAATTTTAAAATATACAAATTTTTTGAGTTGCAAATTTGCAAAATATTAACATTGTTGCAAATTATTAAATATTACTATTAATTTATCAATAGAATTGTAAACAAATTTTTTTATGTAAATTAGTAATTAGATATTAATTATTGAAGGTGGAGGCAATTAGCTAGTAAACTCTCATAGGGTTTTGTGAAAACCTTAAGGTAAGAGCAGTAATTATTGATAACTTTTTGATAAACTTGTCTTTTCAACTCTACATATGCAATCCTCTATTTGAAAAAACTACTTATGACAGCTTTTTTGAAATTAGCGAATTGGACTTAATCCTCTCTTCACCAAACAATAACATTAGAGGTTTTGACTGGTCAATCCTCTCAAATAGGTCAAATCCTCTAATTTTTGTACAAGCTCCTTACCAAGCAGGGACCTGTCACTAATAACCGATTAGGACTAGTGCTTGACTCTTGATCGAAAAAACTACAAATCATATGGTAGAGCTCGCTGATGGGTTAGTGTAGCCGCTTTATATGGTGAGAGCGTTCAGCGTTTAAGAAATGAAAAAATTGAGAAGGGAAGGGCACCGGATTGAATCTCGGTCGCTAATAATTTACTACAATATAACTAAAGTGTTAACTGTAAAAAAAACAGTTCGATGAAAAAAGTTATAAACAGTATCTTTTTCTAATCCACTCCTATTAAAATATCCAAATTTTTATTTTTATCCTTCACGGCGCTTTCTGCCATTTTTTAGCTACTCGATATTGGGGAAACAAAACAACACGCAGTGGGTTGGGTTCCCACTTGCTGAAATGTTTTATTTATAGACAAGACAAGGGAGAGGTCATAAGTTACAATGTTTCTCAGTAAATGTAATAGTATTATTTAACACATTAAGTGGAAAATGTAACAGTATTATTATTGTAATCCAGTTGCCATGTGCTATGCATGTTATCTTAATGCCAACTAGTATTGTAAATAAATGCAGCATTGCAAATGTTTTTTCTTTTTTTTTCTTCTGACACTTAATGATGCACACATGTAACATGGCTTAAGATAGGGGGTTCGACCTATAAAATAAAAAATAAAAAAATAGGGGGTTCAATATTTGTGGTCTCTCTATTAATTTAAATGATATTTGATTATTTATTTATTCATTCGCAAAATATGAATCAATTATGAGCAAAATGAATAAAAATTATACATTTGATAGATTTGACTTCTATAGCTAGTCATGTTTTTGATGAATATAATAATTTAAGCATCAACTTAGATGTTTGGTGATGTGCCCCGGTTATCGAATAATTTAAGCAAAATGAATAAAAATTATACATTTGGTGATGTGTCCGGGCTTTATGCAGACCTCGGGCAGGCTTTGAGGCCTCTAGACATGAAACTATCAAAAACACCTCCTATTAAAATATTGTTTTATAATTATTTATGTCTCGTTATCCGTTTAATTTTTAAGAAAAAAAATATTGAGGGGATGCTTTGTTGAGCTTAGGGGCGATGGATAATTTACCTAATCGGTTCTTGTAGAGTTGCATTAGTGTGACATCTAGGTTACGTTTGGCGAATTAACGAATATATGATAATTTAGTTGCTTGCTTTTAACAGATAACTTAGTTATTTGCTTTTAGCTGATTCTATTAACTGTTTGTATAAATATGTATGGTAAAATTTAGTTGATAACTACTTAATTGTATAAAATGATCAATAAAAACATTAGCACTCTTGAAGAATTAAAACATCATTTACAAAAAAAATATTAGTCATTTTAAAAAATTTTAAATAAATTTCTTGAGTTGCAAATTTGTAAAAATATTAACATTGTCGCGAATTATTAAATATTACTATTAATTTATCAATAGAGGTCCAGCAAACAAATTTTTATGAAGTAGTAATTAGATATTAATTATTAAAAGAGTGAGGCAATTGGCTGAAGTAATTCCTCAGCAAGTTTTGAAAACAGCAAGGTAAAAGCAGTAATTGACAACTTTTTGACAAACTTGTCTTTTTAACTCCACCTATGCAATCCTTTATTTGAAAAAGCTGCTCCTGACAGCTTTTTTTAAATTAGCGAATTTGACCTAATCCTCTCTTCACGAGCAACAACATTAGAGTTTGGTGGTCAATCCTCCCAAATAAAGTCAAATCTCTAATTTTGGTACAAAACTCTCTTTACCAAACAAGGCCCTAATAACTGATAACCGATTAGGACTAATTAAATAGCTCTTGATCGGAAAAAGCTACAAAGCATAAGACTAAATAGCTCCTGATGGGCTCATCATGTCTAACTCATGTATTAGAGCATTCAACGTTTAAGAAATGATGGTTATAGGAAGAGGAGAGGCCCCGGGTTCGAGTCTCAGTCATATTAGTTTATTACAACATAACTAAAGTGCTAGATATCAAAAAAACAGTTTGAAAAAAGTTATAAACCATATCTTTTTCTAATCCACTCCTATTAAAATATCCAAATTTTATTTTTATCCTTCTCTACAAAGAAGGTCACGGCGCTTTCTGCCATTTTTTAGCTACTCGATATTGGGGAAACAAAACAACAAGCAGTGGGTTGGGACCACTTAACTGAGATTTTATTTATGGACAAGACAAAGGGAGAGGTCTGAGTTACAATTTTCTCGGTAAGTTTAATAGTATTCGAGGGGAACAAAAATCGATTTTTAATCGATATTTCTTTGAAAAATGTAGAGTTTTAATCGGCATAGAAAAGAAATGCGCGAAAAATCAAGCGGAGAAAAATTGCTAAAAAATCGGGAAAATCAATGATTTTTCGGTGGAAAAAATCGGCGTACACTGCACACGCATGTGAGGTGCGTTTCTGGAGGATAAATCGCCGATTTTTCGCCGATTTTTTTCCAAAAAAAATCAAAAAATCCTGGCCCTTAGATTGTTTTATGTTTTTGATCAAAGGTCAGTTTCGATGCGTTTTTAAAGATCAGCGGCTATTTTGATCCAACGGTTGATTTTAAATATAAGCTTGATCCGCGGTCAAGAATGATTTATAACGGATATATGATGATCCATGGTCAGATTTGAACCAAGTCAAATCCAACGGTTAGAAATAAATCCTAGCGGTTTTTTGACAATCTAACGGCTATTTTGACTCCAAAAAATTCTATAAATACCTCTAAAATCATCTAATTTCATTACAAATTCATCCATCTACATCTAACCTCCATTTCACTCTTAAATAATTTTTTCTTTGTTCGTTATCCTATTTTTTTGGAAGATCTTTGTGAATTAAGGTATGTTTCTTTGTTCATTAATATTTTTTATGCATATTTTATTTAGTTTTATTTTGGTGTTGAAATAGTTTATAATAAATATTTTTATACTATAGTTTTATTTTAGTTTAATTTGATAGTAATAAATTTGATTAGATATAATGTTTGAAACTTAGACATTACACATCCTACTATTAAATAATTATAATTATGTAATGTTAAATTTAGATCATTTTACTTACATATCTAAATAATATTATTTTAGTTCATCAACATATTACTAACTAATATAATTTTTAGTTAATTAATTATATTACTAACTAAAATAACTAACTGTAACACCCGAGAAAAAATTCAATTTTTAGAAAAGGGTAAGCGGTATTTCAGTTGAAAACGAAAATTCTCTAGATCTTGGATAGTGAACGGTTCTTGACATTAAATTCGTCTCGTAAATCTAGTGACTAGAAAGGTTTCGTCGGATGCGAGACCATCGGAATATTTATGATTTTACGGGTGATAAGTCGTCGGTGATTTCGAGGAGACTGAGATTTTTACGAATATCGAAGTCGGGGAAATGTTGGAGTTAAGTTCATTTAAATAAAATGAAGCGAAAAGAAATAAACCAATTGCAGGTAAAAATGGACCACGAATGGAAATGATATGAATGTGTATTGAAAATATGTAATAATAATAATAATAATATAATAACATTATAATAATAATTAAAAAAGGAAAAGTCGGAGGGAGGGGGTAGCGTTCGGAAGGGGCGTGCGGGAGAGAGTTGATTTTAATTTTTTTTTTCCCTTAAACTTCTTTTAGATTTATGAAAGAGAGAGTGTGTTTGCGAGTCTTCGTCGGGATTAGAAGGCAAAGTTGATTTCACGCAGCAAATTTATGCGTGAACCTTAAAATGCCCGGAGTTTCGTCAAACTCCACGGTAGAAATTTTTCCTACTTGTGTTATTTCTAGCCTAAATGCTATTTAATGGTTTGGAATTGGCTTAGAGGCGTGAAAAGTAGTAAATTCCGATCCTCAAGTTTTGGGTAGTGTAGGAGTACCCAGGAATTTTGGGATTTAGTTTTTGGACGGTTCGAGCTGAATTTTGGGACTGTTTTCGGACAGTTCGGGCTGAATTTTTCGAGGTTGTTTTTAGGTCTGGCTGAGGTACCGGGACTATTTTAGGAGCAATCCGGCTGTGTTGGGTTTGGTTTTTTTGCTCAGGGTGATGTCTTTGGGTTTTGTGGTGTGTTTTGGTATCACAATATTCGGTGATGAACCATGAAGGGACCAAGAGGTGCCCTGTTTTATATGGGTCCGAGATTTGGGCCATTTTGTGTGTTATTACTAGAAAATGTGTATGGTTGAGTGATTCAAAATGAATTACTCGTGTTTGTTAATTAGCCCATGTGAGCTAATTTTGGTGTAATTGATTGTGAATTTGCATAACATGTTTTATGTGGTTTAATTATGTTAATATATATGCATGTGCATATATTAGCATGAATGTGTTGGAATTGGCATCATGCATTCCATATGCCTTCCAGGGTAACTTAGAGTGGGTGTGAGTGCATAGTTGAGATCGACCTTGTGTTAGGTGTTTGATGGTGTGCTCGTGGGTACGGTTGTGGATCAACACCGTAGGGTGTTGATTAGTGTCTTGGTAATAGACAGCGTCGAATGAGTTGCGCGTGTGAAGCTGAAAACCGGGGTCGTTATTCTGCGTCGACCTGCGCGGAAAATCTATACGTCTCGTGTCGAGACTCATGCACAGTAAAGATGGCCGCGGGCCCCTGCATCAATACTCATCAAACATGTACCAACTATGTTCAATAGTCCAGGGGATTTACTTTATTACTCTTAATACAAATACATATTAAAATCTATAATTCTAATACATATTGTCCAAAACATCAAAGCCTGAGCTGGCTTTCTTGAAAATCGGTCTCTAAGAAGCTAGTTTTCTCAAGCGCCAACATGCCCGAAAAAATGTTCCCTTGGCGCGGGGTGGCTATCGCAGGTAATTAAGGAATCATACTAAATGGGTTACTCTCCACCTAAGTGCATATCACGATGTTAAGTAAACAACGCTCAAGTAAATACGTGATCTGCCCAGATAAATGCGGATTAAAGTGTCTCGAGTCCTCCAGGCTCCTCACACTTGCCTAAGCTATGTATGAGAAAAATATCATTTTCAAAACAAAACCTATTGTTCTTGAAAATATACTACCGAGATTCGGTAAAAAGATGGGACTACCCTCAGAGGCGGGTGGTTGAGTGAGCTTTAAAGCAGTCATAGTCCTCATCAAAATGATCTGTTGGCCCATCTCCCAACCCGGTCGCTAGGAGAAAATCATCCTGTAAAATTCCTTTAAAAACCATGTTTGTTTTTCGGTCGTGTCCTGCACTCACACCTAAATTCTAGGTTACCCGATTGCATATGGAAATACGATGTACCTTTCAATCATTTTTACAATATATATACCAATATATTAATTATGCAACATTCTCAAATTTGCAATTCACACCACATGTAATTCAACAATATGGATCAAACAACACCCAAATTAGCTCACTTGAGCTATTCAATATTCATTAAACATCACCCAAATTAGCTTATTTGAGCAAATCACAATCTCATCTCCAAAGGCCTATACACACAATTATATTCCATATAATTATGACATCATGTTAACATATCAAGCTTATGCATTAACCTATTAATTCCACACAACTCCAAATGTTCATTTCAAAAATATTTATTAAATTATGAAACAAACACCCTAAACAGCCCCTACACAGTCACGAGTTTGTCGAATGGGCTATAAAAATTCTCCAAAAATTCCAACAATTCGGTCAGTTTTGGGACGATCATTTGTTTCAGTTCGAGGCCTCAGGCCAATCGAAACATTACAAAACCTTAAACAAAGTGTAACTTCAGTGGCGGATAAAACCCCTACCTCACGAGTTTGTCGAAACTCAACTTTTAAGTATCATAGCATGCTCATCGCGTAGATCAACTGCCTTTAGCCTGAGCGAAAACCTACGATCAGATTTTTCGTAGATCTGAGAAAGAAGCAAAGAGAAGAAAAAAAATAAAAATAATTCTCTCAACTCTCACGCCTCCTCAGCGCCCCCTCTCTTTGATTGATTTTTTCCATTTTATTATTATTATAATATAATATAATAATAATAATAATAATAATAATAATAATAATATTATTATTATTATTAATGTGTTAGATCATGTTTCTATTTTGGTCGAGATTATTTACGTCCCAACAGATTTTATTCTTCCGGTTCAATTATTTTGTAGACTTTAACTCAAGCCATTTTCAACTTAGAGATTTTCGTAAAAATCTAGATCCACACGAGAATCATGACGATTTATCACGAAATTAAGTAAAATATTAGACTATCTCGGAAATTTGTGAAACTTTTAAGATCCGCAATTCTGTGAGGCAGATTTAATGGCACAATCCGTTTAGATCATCGAGATCTAGAATTTTCGGTTTTCAACCCGAAATTACGTTACACACCGGGGAAAAATTGAATTTTTCTCGGGTTTCTGACACGGGTTAAGAAAATGGAAATGGCTCATTGCATTTCATATACCTTTGAGCCTACAGAACAATAGGGTGATGCATGAGGTGGTTTCTTGAGAGAGGTATTGGAGGGTTGACGACGTATTATTTATCGGAGTGTGTCCACTACAACATCGGAGGGGTTGTCATATAATATCAATCATGGAAATGCATGAATTGATATACATCGGAGGGTTGATACAATATAGTGCTCGGGTGGTCCACTATTTATATCGGAGGGTTGTCAGGTTAGCAAATACCTTTGTTTAAATGGTTTTCATTCATGGCGAATCGTATTTGAGGAGTCGGTGAGAACTGGCGTATGGGTGTAAGAAGCCGCGATATCATAGTTACGTATGGGTGTAGGGCAACGGTATCACGCGAAAGATTATGTTGCCCGAAAGAAGACACGGTCATGTTTATCCGCATAGACTTGGGTTGTGTGATGGTCGGGATTGACTTGGGATTTGTTGCCCATTGACACTTGCATTGGGTAATGGGTCGGTGAGGGTTCGATGCCGTTCGATGGTATGCGGTGGCGGTTGTCCTGATTGGCTTATGCATGTGAGGCAGTCGGTGGTATTTCGGGATATATTGCGCCGATGACATATTGGTGATGGAGCCGGCGAGCTCGGTACATGGGGCATGGTGGTCGAGTCTCATTCATGGCATGTAGACATTCGGGTAGACATGTATGTTGCACTTGGATGTGTGTTTGATTATCGCGGCCAATTCTGCGTGTCTTGACTTGGGGTGAGAGTAGCCCTTGTGGGAGATTATCACTATTGAGCTGCTCGCTCAATTAAATCAGGACCCCCTTTTCGGTCTGGTCGGGTGCGGAATGGTGACCCGCTGATCGAAGGCAGCACATATGAAGAAAGCCGGATTGGCTTTAATATATTTAATAAATCTATATAGGTTATAATTATTTGTATAAGAGTGATGTAATTTAAACTCTTATGGACTATGGTTTTATAGTCATGTGCTTATATGTTTGAGTATTGATGCAGGGGACTAAGTGACCATTATTTTACTCGCACATAGACCCTGTGTGGTCATTGTTGATTATTGGGACAGGTTGTACCTTGGGTAGAGCTCCCCATACAAAGGAGACTCTGCTCGATTTTCGTGAGTGGTGTCGGAGTAGCGCAGCGTCGTAGTGTCCGCCAGGTTGACGGGTTATCAGCGGTCCCCGGTTTGGGCGTCACGACTTGGTATCGAGGAGAAATTTAAGGTAAGCGATTACCTTGGGAGCTCGGTGGGTGTATCCATAAGTTTGAATCCACGATACCGACTTCGCGACAGTATCGAGCTTAGGTACACGACTACCTAGGGCTTGAGGGACATGGGCTTAGGCCATTGCTGGTGAAATTAATACTAATCATGGCGGTATCGAGTTTAGGTACGACTACCTAGGAGTTCATGGGACGGAGTTTAGACCACTTTGCATGCGCCGTTGTGTTTCGTGTTGTGGTCGGATATGTGTTCCATGTTTGTGATTGCGTGATTATGTGTTACACATTGCGTGGAAAACTTATACACGATATGATGTATATGGGAAATGTGATTGCGTGGTTATTGCGCTGGGGAAAGTTATATGCATGGCATAATGTATATAGGAAGAAGTGAAATGCTAAGGTTAGGAACTATAACCTTAGGGGTTCGGAAAACGAAATGACCAAGAAAGTTTTGAATTTTATTGAAAAAAAAAAAAGAAAAGAAAAGGAGTGGTTGGCAAGTAGCACCACTTAGGCGATGAACGAGTCAGTTCATGATTGTTAAGTCTACTAGTAATTGGCATGTGCATTACTAGTTCGACTTAAATGAGATTAAATAAAGTTTGTTGACATTTGACATGTGTAGATGGCAAGTCGAGGCCAAGGGCGTAGAGGTCTTCCACGAGGTGTGATGAGTGCTTAAAACACTCAGATTACACTCGCGTCAGTCTCGCATTTTCATGTTGTTTTGGCATTATTTATATAGTTTTGGGTGTTAGATCTCTTGTCGAATGTTTATTTTGAAATACGAGGCTTGATGAGGCCAAGAAGAACATCTTTTGGGAAGCTTTTTGGAGCAATAAGGGGTAAACGGAAGCGCGCCGCGTCGCGGCGTCTCACGTCGCGGCGTCACCAATCACGGCGGTGGAGGTCAGCTGTGCAGTCAGCATTGCATCAGCGGCGTCCCCGCGTCGCGGCGTCAGCGTCGCTTGACGTCATCACGTATCATGACGTCGACGAAAATTACAGATCTCATCATTAAATCTGCGAGGGGGCTGCTCGGGAATCGGGGGCATCGGGACGTGCGGCGAGGAGCGGATTGGGAGGGCACGCAGCATAGACTTGAGGATCTCCTTGGATCTTTGTGATGGATTTTCCTTATTGTTTTGATTATTATTTAGATCCACATGAGGATATTCTTCATATTACATGTATTTCTTTCCTTCATGATGTTCTAAATCTCTTTCTAGGGTTATCAAACCTGTCCTGAGACAAATAGTTAAATTTAACCTTTCATGTTAATCAATTGTTGTTAATTTATCACATCTGCTCTATTCTGCATGTTAATTATATATGATAATATCGCCAATATTAACATACTTACAACGAAGAATCGAGATTGAGATGAGGGTATTCGAGGGATCTGGGTAGAGTAACAACGGGTCGGGTAATAGAATGTCAGAACACGAGAGGGAGTGGTTTAAGGGTTGAACATTAGCATTTACGAATCTTAGGAGTCGAGATGAGAGATATACTCGATTCTATTTCACGAAATAAGCGAATATACCTCGAGAAGGATATCTCGTAGGTAAGATCACCTGCGCCATTGATATATTATAAACAATGCGAATAACAACATCTTTAGAAGAATAATCCATGAATGTGACGGGGGAGATTTAACCCTGGTTCTCATTATCAATTCACCAAAACCAATAGTTTAGTTACGGTCGATATTTAAACTCCATCTTGGAAATCATTCATTCAGATATTGTTTGGCTTGAAGAAAATCGTAGTGATTCATCTTTCCACGTGAGATCGATACTGCGTACACTAGTACACTATATTACTTGAGGCCTTGTTGCACTTGCGCGTATAGGCGCATATTTTACACACCACGTTCTGACTGTCAAGAGTTTTTTGGCGCGGATTCTAGCAGTGAGGCATAAGTGACTAGAGTAGTAAGCATATAGATATTCTGATTTTTCTTTGTTTTTGTTATTTTTTCAAGTGCGTAATTGGGTTTGTTAGTTTGTGTGTTATTTCGGTCACGGGTTTAGTGAGTACATGCGGCGGCCAAAACGGAATTAACGACACTTGTGTGATCGGAGCGGAAAGACTACGCATGGGTGCGGCGGAAGCGAGCGAGCAGTAGAGCGCCCGATAGTCATGGAAAACAGCGAAGAACAAGATTTTGGCGTGGAACAAATGGACCGGCGAACTAGAAATCAAGCGCCCGAGGCCATTCATCTGACGAGACCCGATCAGTACATCTTTATTAGATGAGTTAGTTCACCTCGGCGATTGTTAGGCGGCAATCGGTGTGCTGATTCAAGCAAACAATTTTGAATTGAAGTCGATCCGCAGTACAAATGCTTGAGCATATTGTTCCATGGACTACCCCATGAGAATCAAACATGCATTTGACTAGCTTCACCGAGTTTGAGCACCATCAAAATCTGGCGGGGTCGAAGAAGCCACTGGGTGCGGTTATTCCCAACTTTCACTCGGGGATGAGCCAAGCATTGTAACTTGATACGACCACCGGAACTCCGTACTACGTGGAGCAGTTTGGTACAAAAATTTACGACCAAATTCTTTCCACTTGAGTCAAGAATTGCACAGGCGGGTGCAAGAAATCAACACATTTGGTCGACTTGAGAGAGAGAACTTTGGAAGCATGGGACGGGTTCATGAGTTATTGCGGATGTCCTCTCACCCGCAGGCTAACCGGATGGATGCAAGTCCACCTTCTCTGATAATTAGAAATACAACCCGAACAATGATAGATACGCAATTGGAGGATCATTGATAGAAGAAAACCACAGGGCCGAGTATGAGATATTGGAAGATCTTTGCGACCCAGCGGCTAATGTCGGTGCTTTAGAGAAGGCTACACGGGTTAACACGATGGGTGGCCACGAGATAATGATGTCCTCCAGTAATGCGGTAAATCATGTAGCGCGACTAACTAAATGATTGAATAAACGGCGGGAGCGGCTAATGCCATCTGGGACCGGCCCAGGAGCGTGAATTTGTGAAATTCGGCGTAGTAGTCTTGGTGTCGGTCGAAACCACACGGTGGAGAGCGAAGCCCGGTATGTGTCAGTTCGGTCGGGAATCAACCACAACCGCAAGGACCGTATGGGGAAAGCGGCTACGGAGACGGAATCGGGGGCGAGGTGGGCGTAACAATCGATCTGTCAGGCTTGACGAAGGTATGGATGGCGGAATAATCGAGCGACTTGCCGTAATGGGATAATAGAACCACCTCACGAGAAAAAAGATGGACTTGAAGCAAGCCCTTGCACGAATGATGACCTCCCGATGCGCCTTCATGAATGAAACCAAGAAGGCGAACATGCAGCATGGCGGCTTCCGAGTTAAACAATCAGCGGCCTGGCTAAGGAGTTTGGAGGCACAAATGGGCCCGAGAATGGCAAGCTTACTTACGGGAAAGGCAGGGTTCACTACGAAACAATTCGGAGGCAAACCCCAGAGGAGAAGGAAAAGAATGCGCAAGGCTATCACTCTAAGTGGAAAAGAGTTAAAATCCCAAAGCCGCCACTAGCGGTAAGAGAATTGAAAACTAGGCGAGAACAAAGCATCCCCAGACCGGATCTGAGCCCGAGCAACCCAGAGATCGATGGCAGTCCAAAGAGATAATAAAAAAAGTCGGGAAGGGCCAGCGAAGCAGACAAAACGGAAGAGAGCTTTGTCATACCAATCAGTACCCTCGGAGGTTGAAGAAAGGTAAATTGGAAGCGATTCGCAAAGTTTCTTGACATCTTCGAAACTACATGATATATACCATTTTGGAAGCATTAGAAAATATGCCAAGTTATGTGAAATTCATGAAAAAGATCTTGTGAGTAGAAATTGGAAGAGTATGGGACCATTGCCTTAAGCGAAGAATGCGGTGCCATCCTGCAAAGAAACTTCCCCGAAGCTGCAGATCAGGGTAAATTGCTATACCATTCTCTATAGGAGCAGAGTATCCGGAAAAGCATTATGTGACTTGGGAGCGAGCATCAACTTGATGCCACTCTCAATGTTTAAAGGCTTAAGTTAGGAGAACCAAAATCGACCTGTTGATTTTACCAACTTGAGATAGGTCTTATCAACATCCTCGGGGTATAATCGAAAATGTCTAGTAAAAGTTGATAAGTCGTTCTTCAGCCGAGACTTCGTCATTCTAGACATGGAGGAAGACAACTTAGTTCAATCATACTTGGTAGACCTTCAGCCACGGGAAAAGCTCAAATCGATAATGCAGAAGGTGAGCTCAAATTGAGAGTCAAAGGAAACGAAATCACTTTTCCATGTATTCTGACCCGAAGCACGGACAGCGATCCCAATGAGATACACCCGGAACTTCATTACACGAAGTGCAAGACAATGCGAATAACTTCGGGAAAAGCCTATTGTGCACGACAAGACAAGAAGAGGCAAAGGGCATGTACGGAAGAGTATTTCATCCACCTTGAACATAGGGTGTACACAGCAAGGAAGCCAGCGTAAAAATTTCCCACTTTCTTCTCACGAATACTCGCACCGCGGTCGGGACGTCGAGCTAACGACATTAAACATAAGCGCTCTTGGGAGCCTTGAGTTTCTAAACTTTGTTTTTAAGTTTACAGTTCTATTGTTGTTTCAGAAATTTTTGAATTTTAGCTGCATCCATGATCAGTGTTTCTGCTTGTTGGTTTAATTGCAGGAGACGGAGGTGTAGATCCGAGACTTCGGAGGTTCAAGTCAGAAAGGGGAAGTTTACAAGTGGAGTTCTCGAAAAAGTGAGGTTTTGGTATATAAATTATCTTGGGGCTTTCTGCGCCGCGTCGCGTGAGATTTCAACGTCAGCGGCGTCGACCTGAAGCTCTACGCCGCGTCGCGACGTGAAGTTTCGTCGCGACGTGTTTTGAGCTCTACGTCGCGTCGCGGCGTGTGGTTTCCGCGTCAGCGGCGATCAAAATTTCATCTCTGTCGTAATCGCGGCGATGAGATTACCCGTCGCGGCGATCATAGTAACAACCCTCTATCACGTCGCGGTGACAGTTTCCGCGTCGCGGCGATCATTTGGTCACTCTCTGCATCACGTCCGGCGGCCCGTGGTCCCTCCGCGTCGCGGCGTCAGTGGTAATACCCTGCGCCCGCGTCGCGGCGTGGGATTTCAACGTCGCTTGACGTGGGCAAATATGTCTCTACGTCACGTCGCTCGTGGCCCAGCGCGCGTCGCTGACGTGGGGCTGATACAAACGGGGAATAGGTATTTTGGCCTTCATTCGCCTAAACCTCTCCTGAAACTAGCTCCTCTGCTGCGGCCTTCCGGGGATCTTAGGCTTCGTGTTCTCATAGGTTGGGGACCTGCATCTTGCTTTCGAACCCCTTTGTAAGTCACCATTGCTTAGCTAGTTTTGGATCATAGTAACTTTCCATACTTGTGTATCAGATTCTAGTTGGGATACATTAGACTAGGGTTTATTTCAGTGTTTTCATTTAGTCTAGAGTCCTTGTAGGTCTTCATTTCGGGTTAACTAGGTTCTTTAGAGTTACTTTGAGTCATATTTGGGTCGTGTTAAGTCTTAAGTAGCTTTAAGTCCTTTCCAGTGTGTGCATTAGGTGTTTGAAGTTTTGTCTAGATTAGGATGTCGGCAGCGGCGAAACTGCACATGACGGAGTCGGGCCGGTGAGGCCCGAACTCCGCCTTCGGCAACCCGCGTTTTATGTAGCGGATGCCGCGGATCGGTTTAGCATAATTTAGCCGTCCTTTATTAGAGAGAAGGGTTTCACCGCCCCAGCCATTTTTAAACCATGATCGAGGCCAAGGGTTAGGCGTGCTTTGTGCCAACCCACATCGCCCATTGCCATGGCGTAGTTAGAATTCACGCCAACCTCGCCTCGTCACCGAGGTCGAGGTGCGAGGGTGTATTGGTCGACCGGCGCGGTCGATCAATAGCTACTATGGCCTCGAGCATATCCACAGGGCCTTTGATCGACTCGTGAGCATACGGCTTCATGGGGTCATCCAGGTGTTGACCCGAAGGTCGGGGTGAGTGGCGGATAAATAGCAGCGGTCACGCCGATAAATTTGAGGCAGCATTTGGCTACATTCCCTAAGGTGTGGCATCACTTTATCACTTAGCGTCTTATCTGAAGCGGCGAATGTGTGTGGGTGTTGCCAGGCGCTCCTTCTTTCAACTAAGCTTTATCTTACAGGGATATACCATTTGGCGTTGGGCGGGTTATCGAGATGCCATCCTCCATGCTTAGGGATGCGAAAATAAACACAGGGCCTTAGCACTGCGATCTTCGACGTGCGAGCAAGCGGGTGCCTCTGGCGACAATGAGGCTGGCTTCATCCTATCAAGGCCATATCGGTCAAAAGCGGGACACACACGGTGTCCATGACTGAGAGTGTATGACTCGGGACGAGCCATCGGACGAGGATGAGCTTCACATTATAGGGCTCGCTATGGATTCATGGTGACACCCGGGGAGGACTGGCGACCCTCATCTCGACCCTCCACCACCACGGCGGTATCGAGGCTAGTCCCTCCTGGCCCTTCACGAGACATCGGGGCCAGGTGCTCTCCGCCAGTGCAGCGTTTGGCTTATGCAGGATGGACCCGGGACCTTGCGTCCTCGTTACCTGAGACATGGAGGTGTTGCGTGTGACATGCGGGCCAGATTCGGCCCAGCGTCGGGCCATCATCCCTCTGGCCCGTGACGGGACTATGCGAGGCCCGGCTCGCGCGGCTCACAGCTTTCCGCGGCCACGCCACCAGCCACCGCGGAGTGATCTACGGGGAGTCCCTTACCCTGCATATTTTGAGAGTTTTACGGTGGGACCTTTGGATCTTTGTTGGGGAGAGGGGTATTTTTGTTATGTTTTATTTCTAATTTGTTTTGTTTCCATTATTTTGGTGTTAGTAGTTTATAGCATTTTAGTTGTTCATATGAGTTGTGTTTATTTTAGTATTGCATGCATGCGTAAGTAGTGTTTAGGTATTGTTTGAGTTTTGTCTTGTTTGAGTTTTTTGTGCGTACATTTTGCTTATGATTGATGAATCATTTATTAGTTGTTACTTATCCCATTGCATATAGTGATAGTTGCATACATGTATGTCCCGTTGAAAAATCGAGGATCATTTGGATTGATTGCACTATAGAAGTGTTCTCGAGACATATAGCCGCGTTGATACTCTAATTAGGTCAATAAGTGAAAAGGGCCGCTGAACTAATTCCGGTAGACAAGACACCACCCTCAAAGACCCATCGCACACACACATTCAGCGACTGGCAGAGCATGGCATGAGGCCGAACACCACTAAAGTTCAACGAACCAACCTAGGGAGATTCAAACCATCTGGGCGATAGGACACCTAATGAAAAGAGGATTGCCATTGAGCCCCAACCAAAAAGAGAAAATACAAAAAACAATAGCAAAAGAAAAAGAGAAAAAGAAAAGAAAAAGAAAAATGATAAAAATAGGTATAAGTATAGGAATAAGCGAGATCATCCAATCGGAATCCCGGGCACAGTCTGAGGGGCCTATCAAAGCCTAATGCCCCGAGCCAACTCGGTCGGAGTCATTGACTTCACCGCCTGCTACATGGGACGTAAGATGGATCGCTCACGCAACCCAGTGGCCATCGAAGCCTGGTCGAAAGTGTTCCTGGGGTGAAGTTTGAAGGGAATTAAATGTCTCGTGCCCTTAACCAACTGGTAGGGAGTCACTAATGGATCCCCGCTGGCCAGTGGACACTTTTCTTAACTAAACCGCTTGGCACTGTGTTCTTTTCCTTTTGCTTTTTGTTACATAGAAATTTCGCTTGTTGTCATGAATAAATAGGGTGCTCGTATCCTTGTTTAGTCTTCGCTTCTTCCTAATAGGTAAGCTGAACTTAAGTTTGGGGGTATCTAATTTAGCATATTCTCGAGGCCATCCACCATGAGCACATGTGGGTTTTGGGAATGGCCATTGAATACCATGGAGTTGACATTTACTAGCCGGGCTTTCACCTTACTTCAATCGGTTACCGAAAGTCAAGTATATATGTATGCCTTCACCGAACATCGAGCAAAAACATTGAGTATGCGAATTAGTCCAAATTGATCCATTATTTTTCAAGATGAGCACACATTGTCTTAGTGTTAGTCGTGATGGTGTCGAAAGTGTTTGTGTCTTTGTCTAGTCGCCTCGCCGAGGACAAGCAAGAAATTAAGTTCGGGGGGGTGTGATGAGTGCTTAAAAACACTTCCGATTACACTCGCTCGCCTCGCATTTTCATGTTGTTTTGGCATTGGTTTAAGTATAGTTTCGTGGGGTGTTAGGACTTCTCGCCATGTTTATTTTGAAATACAGTTTGACGAGGCAAGAAGAACATCTTTGGAAGTTGAGCAATAAGGGGTAAGCGCGAAGCAATCGCCACGTCGCGACGCTCTTCCACGCCGCTGACGCCACCGTCACGACGCGGAGGTCAACTATTACGAAGTCAACCTCGCGCCTTCATCGCCGACGCCCCACGCCGCGACAGCCCCCACGCCGCGACGCCATCACGCCGACGCCGCCTCAAAATTCTCGATCTCAATACAAATGCTAGGGGGCTCTGGAATCGAGGGCACGCGGACGTGCGGCGCCGAGAGTAATTTTATCGAGAACTCGCGAACATAGACTTCAAGGATCTCCTCAATCTGTATTAGTTTTCCTTATTGTTTTGATTATTGTTTAGATCACATGAGGATATGTTCTCTTCATATTACATGTATTATTTCTTTCCCCTTCATGATGTTCTAAATCTCTTCTGTGTGGTTACATCAAACCCCGTCGCTGCATAATGGATTAGAATTTAACCTTTCATGTTAATCAATTGTTAAAGCACTTTGACATCAGCGATCCCCGCCTTAGACTCCCTGATGCCAATTATATGATAATATCCGTCAACATTAACATACTTTACACCGAAGATCCGAGATTCGAGAAAGATGAGGGTGGTCTTCAGTGATCCTAGTAAATGCCTCAGCGCATCTCTGCAATAGAGATATTCAACCCGAAGGTGGTTTTGGTCGAACATTAAGCATTTCGAATACCGAGCCGAGATAGAGATATACTGATTCTATTCACGAATAGCGAATATACCCGAGAGAGGATATCTCGTAGGTAAGATCACCTCGCCATTGATATATTATAAACAATCAATAACAACATCTTTAGAAGAATAATCCACGAATGCATTGGAGATTTTTAACCCTAGGGTTCCTCATTATCAATTCACCAAAACCAATAGTTTAGTTACAAGATTTAAACTCCATCTTAGAATCATTCATCTCGATGATACTACTTGAAAAGCGTAAAACTGTAGGTCAATTCATCTTTCCTCGTGGACGATACTGCACACTAGTACACTATATTACTTGAGGCAACGCACTCCCTCGCGCTATAAAGCATATTTTACACACCAATGCCATAAAATACAAGGTGCTAGCCAAGCAAACACTTCTCCGCATCACCGCCAGCTTTTACTAAGGCTGTTAGGCTGCACCGCCGCCATTGCATAGGCTAGTGTAAATGTAGTCGTGGAGGTCCGAGTAACCTCCGTAGACGGTCACATCATCCGACGCTACGGTGCATCCGACGCACCATCGTTCCGGGCAGAGAGAAGGTAATTGAGGCTATGGATATTACCGATGCACTAAGATTAGGCTAGCCGCATTCCGCCTGGGAGGGTGAGTCCCAAGTGTGTGGCGGACTCGGGTTAAAACCTTTAGGATTTGGGGAGGCAATGACTCAAGCAGAGTTCCATGGGCTTTTTATGAGCAAGTATTTTTCCCGCTTCACCGCGACATGCAAAGGTTTAAGAGTTCCTAGAGCCGGAAGTGTGGAACGATGATGCTGATGGAGCAAGGCGTGACCGTATTCAACAGTTCGCACGCTGGGGTGATGACCATGTGGCCACAGATATGGCCAAGGTCGTGGAGATTGAGAATGGACCGGTTATCCATTCGGCAAGATCGTGGGCTCGCCCACAAGACACGGACTCTAAGGCCCGGGACAACTCCGTCATACAGACGGAGGATCGACAAGGCACTGAGATGCGAGTGCCTGCGGAAGAAAGGGAGGACTGCCTTTCGAAGCTCAGCTTAGAGGTTAAGGCCTTCCGGGAAAAGCCATTGTATGGAAAATTCTCCCCTAGGATATGTGGTGAGAGTTGGTCGATATGGTAGACATATGCCTGGTTTTGATGTCATTCTTGACATAATGTTGACAACCCATCTCTGTTGTCGTTGATTTGCGGACTCGAGGCGTTATCATACCCGACACGATCTGAGTTGTAGAAAGTAGCATATGCATGTGGAGCGATGTGTGTGCGTGAATTTAGACTCAAATTTTGTTAAGTAGGGAGAATGTAAAACCCGAGAAAATTCAATTTTTCGAAAAAGTAAAACGGTACTTTGGCCGAAACCGAAAATTCTCTGTGATCTGATGCCCAAACGACTGCGCCGCAAATTGCCTCGCGAAATCTACGCGACTTAGAAGTTTCGTCAATTCGAGACCATCTGGCTTATTTTATGATTTTCTGGTGATATCGTCACTGATGCAGCCGACTGATTTCTTTACTTAAAAATCTTTAAGTCAAGAAATAATCAAGCTAAGCTCATTTAAAATAGCGAACTCGAAAAGAAATAAATTGTTTCTTATAAAAATGGACCCGAATGAAGCAATATGAACCATGTATTCAAAATAATAATAATAATAATAATAATAATAATAATATAATAATAATATTATAATAATAATTAAAAACAAAAAAAAGAAGTCAAAAAGGAGGGAAGGGGGTAGCGTTCGGAAAGGGAGAGGCGTCTGGGGAGAGAGTTGATTTTAATTTTTTTTTCTTTCGCTTCTTCTCGATTTCTCTCGAAAATCGACCACAGTTTTCGTCTGACTGAAGGCAAAGATCTACGCGACGAGAGCTACGCTGCAGATACCAAAATCTTGAGTTTCGCTCAAACTCCACGAGGTAGAGAATTTTCCTATTTTGTTATTTTCTAGCCTAAAGGCTATTTAATGGTTTGGAAATCGCTTGTGAGGTCGTGGAAATGTCAGAATTCTCAAATTCTCAAATTTTTGGACTGAGCGTAGGAATTTTTAGGAATTTTGGGACTAGTTTTGGATGTCCGCCAGGAATTTGTGGACCGGCTTTCTAAAGTTCTGCCGAATTTTTTGAGACTGCTTTTGCATGGGCCATGATGTATCAATTTTCTGGGACTATTTTCAAAATTCCGATCAGGTTGAGGTTTGGTTTTTCTCCCGGGACTGATGTCTTCGGGTTTTGTGGTGTGTTTTGGTATCACAATATTCGATGATGAACCATGAAGGGACCAAAAGGTGCCCTGTTTTATATGGGTACGAGATTTGGGCAATTTTGTGTGTTATTACTAGAAAATGTGTATGGTCGGCTGACCCAAAATGAATTGCTTCTCACGTGCTTGTTAATTAGCCCATGTGAGCTAATTTCGTGTAATTGGACAGAATTTGCATAACATGTTTTATGTGGTTTAATTATGTTAATATATATGCATGTGAATATATTAGCATGAATGTGTCATGGAATCGGGTATCATGCATTCCATATGCAATCGGGGTAACCTAGAAATTAGTAAGTGCAGTCAGATCGACACTCGTGTTAGGTGTTCGATGGTGTGTCGCTGGTACATTTGCCGTGGATCAACACCGTAGGGTGTTGATTAGTGTGCTTGACTAATAAGACAACATCTAAATGAGTCGCACAGGTTAAGAAAATGGAAATGGCTCATTGCATTTCATATGCACCGGGCAAATCTCTAGAACACAAGAGGAGCGCATGAGGTGGTTTCTCGAGAGAATTGTCTCGAGGGTCGACCAACACATATTTATCTGAGTGTGTCCACTTACAACATCAGAGGGTTGGCCCACAATATAGATTATCGAGTCGGTCCACCATTATACTCTGAGGGTCGGGCTCCACCTGCTAAAAACAAATACCTTTGTTTGAAATTTTCATTCATGGCGTAATGCATGTTCGAGGGAGTCACGAGAACTGAGGCATGGGTGTAAGAGAACCGCGACATCATAGTCTCCTCATGGGCGTAAGAGGACCCGCTGCATCACCCAAGCATGTCGCTTCAAAGTTAGCACAAACGGTCACAAGCGATCACATGTACTCGGGTCAGGTGATAGAGCTCCGGATCGACTGGGGATTTGTTGCCCATCGACACTTCGTATCAGGTAATGGAGCCAATGAGGGCTCGATACTGTCATTGGTAATACCAAAGGGATGCTTGTCACTACATGATGCATGAGACCTAGCCCAAGTGAGTGACTCGATATATTACTCAATGACATATCAAAGTGATGGAGCTCTAAGAGCTCTGCATGGTGAGTCGAGTCTCATTCATGGCATGTGCATTATCTCAGTAGACATGTGTATGTCAGAATTTGGATGTGTGTTTGATTATGCGACTATCGCATGCGCACTTAAAGCGGGAGCATTCTCAGAAGAGATTATCACCGGCCGGCTTTGCTCACCCCGGCCGTGGGACCCCCCTTCAGTACAGTCAGGGTGCGCACTACCGACCCAGCATTCTGACCGCACATACGGAAGAAGTAGATTGTATTTTTAATATATATTTTGTAAATATATATGGGTTGTACTATTTGTATAAGAGTGATGTAGTTTAAACTCTTATGGACTATGGTTTTATAAATATGTGCTTATATGCTGAAAGATGACATGCAAGTGCCTGCCGCCATTATTTTACTCGCATTACGTATCCTCAGGTGGTCATTGTTGATTATCGGGACAAAGAAAATTCGCAGCTCCCGTACAGCTGGAGATCGTCATCTCTCGTGAAATGGCTACGTAGAATCCGACATCCACGAGTATTCGCTGGTCGACCTGTTATCAACCACCTCGCTTTTGGGGCGCCACACTAACTAATATAATTTTTAGTTAATTAATTATATTATATTACTTACATGCATATTTTTTATTTTTAATGTATCTTAGTTTGTTTTGGTGTTAAAGTAGTTTATAATAAATATTTTTATACTATAGTTTTATTATAGTTTAATTTGATAATATACTTTTATTAATTACTTATTAGTTATTTAGTTAATAGTTATTTTAATTATATTAGTTATTTTAGTTACATAATGTTTCAAACTTAATTATAATTATGTAATGTTAGAAATTTAGATCTTTTTACTTAGATATCTAAGTAATATTATTTTAGTTCTATAAACATATTACTAACTAATATAATTTTTAGTTAATTAATTATATTACTAACTAATATAATTTTTTAGTTAATCAATTATATATATTTACTATAATCTTATTTTAGTAAAACATATTAAGCTAATTAATTTTTAGTTATTAATTAATTATATTCATATTAGAAATTTGAAACATATTATTTACATGTATATTTTATTTTTAATATATCTTAATTTATTTTGGTGTTGGAAGTAGTTTATAATAAATATTTTTATACTATAGTTTTATTATAGTTTAATTCTTGATAATATAAATTTTAGTTAATTAATTATATTAGTTATTTAGTTAATAGTTATTTTAATTAACATATGAAGTTAATTAATTTTTTAGTTATTAATTAACTATATTATATTAGAAGTTTGAAACATATTACTTACATGCATATTTTATTTTTAATGTATCTTAGTTTTAATGTATCTTAGTTTTAAGTAGATATTACACATCCTAGCATTAAACAACTATAATCTTATTTTTTAGTAATTTCAAACATATTACTTACATTGGGCTCTTAGTTATGATAATATTTGAAACTTAGGATCTTATACATATTTAATGTTAGAAATTTAAATCTTCTTTGAAATTTAGATCTTCTTAGAAATTCTACATCTTCTTAAAATTTAGATCTTATTAGATATCTTAATGATATTATTTTAGTTCATAATATTACTAACTAATATAATTTGTAGTTAATTAATTATATTAGACATTGATTCAAATTTCATATTTTCTATAAAATCACATATGTTTATAGATAATAGTAGTGAGGCTCTATATTCCTGATGGAGGTATTGCACACCTTTGACTCGGACATAAAAATGGAACAATTTGTACTATCAAGTACAAGATAAAAAGCTACGAATTCACTCGCCAGTTTTATCTGTCATTATTCGATCCCCATTCAAATACTAAGAAGTATCCAAATGTGCCGCCGGAAGTAAAACAAGAAATGAAACAACTTTTAGAACATAAGAGTAAAGCAAAAGCGAAAAAAGCAGCTAATATGAAAGAAATTCAAGCTGAATTACGAGGCACAATGGGAGGAAAATATCACACTCTCTTTGATGAGGAGGAGGAGGGTGATGAGGATGTGTATATGTATCCGGCTAACATGCACCCCGATGAGCGAGATGAATATCGAGAAGTAGTACGTGCATCAAAAGCTAGTGAATGGAATCGAGAACAAAGCTTGTGTGGATTTTATGAGAGGCAAAAGAAAATAGGGTAAATCTTATACTAATTCATTTTTTCACATAATCATGTATAAAATAATGTAAATTGAATTCATTATTTTCAGATAATTGCAATAGGTGAGTCTTCACAACCGTGTGATCCATCAAGACGATACAAAGATCACAAAGTGTTCAAGTACTACATCCATCACCACCTCAATTACACCATCATTATACAAGTCTTCTAAATAAGAAACAAAAAAGCCTAAAAATATTGCTCAAAGGTGGTTCAATCAAGGAAACAATGGGACGATTAATTAGCAAGTTTTTCATATATGAAAGTGTTCCACCTCAAAAAGCGGACTCGCACCATTTTAAGAACATGATTTTTGGTGCACAACAAGCAAGTTTATATAATTGTATAATATGTTTTCATAGTGACATTATTATCTTAAATTATTATTACAAATTTCTAACCACTAACCAACTTTCCTTTAATTATTATATGTAGGGATGGGCATTGAACCACCATCTCTGTATGAAATCAAAAGCAAGTACTTGGAAATGGAGTATAAAGACATGGAAGATTATGTCAACATACAAAGGGAGAAATGGGCGACATATGGATGTACAATCATGTGCGATGAATCGACCGCCAACTAAATCGGCATTATTAATTTCATGGTTTATTCAAAATAAGCACAATTTTCCTCAACCGTTGATGCTAGTCGTATAAAATTAAAAGACAACAAATACATATATGGTTTGCTGAAGGACGTTATCAAGGAAGTTGGAGTAGTTAAATGTCAGGTAAATTGTTACATAATGGATCAAGATTTCAGGAAAAGCGGAAAGTTGTTGATGAAGAAATACAATCAGATTGACTTCTACAGGCATCACACTACATTAATTTAATGTTTGAAGACATTGGTAAAAGGGATAGTGTTTCTCAGTTGATCGGGAATGGTCGAAAGATAACCAACTTCATTTACAATCATGGTTGGTTGCTTGCAAAAATGCGACAGGTCTGTGGTGGAGATATCGTGTGTCCTGAAGCAACAAGATTTGCAACAAACTATATTGCCCTTGACAGTCTTCTGGAAAAGAGGGTTGATTTGAAGAAAATATTTATTAGTAATGAATGGGCATCTCACAAGCTTAGCCGGACCAAAGTTGGACATGAGGTTGAAAGGCTCATGTTTGATCATGTATATTGGGAGAAGGTGGAGAAGCTAGTGTCCATCTATGAGGCACTATACACGCGCTTTCGCGATTATTTATCTCAGAAGTCGTCCCAACCATGCCATTTGTCTACGAGCTGGGATTCCTGCTTGATGAAGGCAAATTTAGATCGACTCAAAGCTAAAGAGCGGGTGAAATCGTATCGCTTGGATAACCCCTTAAGCATCCTCTTCATGCGCCAGGTAATCCACCAGCTTCATCCTCTTCGCGACATTCACATTTAATAATATTATGTTATATTATTATCGCATACTACCTCACAACTATTGCAACATATTATCTAAATCCAAAAATTTCAATATGCACTGAGTTGGTTATAATCCCGAGCTACTCAAGTCGTCTCACGGTTTTTCTAAATTACGATCCTAATGCCGAAGGCCTTTGTAATTTTGAAATGAGGTAAATGATTGAGTTTCTAATTTAATTAATTGATTCAATTTATTCAATTGATTTTTTATGTTTGACATTGTTAATTCATAGCTTATACTATTCCTCGTGATGCAAAAAGGGATTGGGTGACGGCAAGAATAGCGTCAAGATCAAAAATGGTTCCTAGTGAGTGTTAATTCTCATTATAAGTAAATTTTATAACTATTTTATTATTATATATTGAATATAAGTAATTTTTATTATAGTTGAATGGTGGTTTTTGTATGGAAATCACGCTCCAACACGAGGACTTCGCCTTGAGGGCAATTTTTCTTCACAAACTCCGCATCATCTCTCAAATATGGATAGAAATTGGAGCACATTTGCTCTAATTCATACCAAACAAAGAAATCGGCTTGCTTATCCTAGGCTCCAACAATTGGTTTTTGGTTATTACAACATGAAACTAAAGATTCGTGATATAGAGGCTAAGACCGATAAAGTTGTCGAAAATAATTTTCTCAATTTACTTAAAATTTCAGCTGAGTTTGGTGAAGAAGATGAGAATAAACTATTTCAATGGGTTAGACCTCTCCATTTAGATGATGAAAATGGAAATCCTGATCCACGAATTGCTGCACATGTTCGAGAAGCAGGTGTTGATGTTGAGCGGGTTTTATTTGAAGAATTTCATAGTCAAAGTTTCAGTCAAGACACGAGGGACTCATTTCAACCCATTGTTACTCGATCCTCTGACATCTGGTGTCGAACATGTAAGAAGCAGTAATTCCTCAAGTTTTGTCGGTACTTCTTACCGCTGTGATATGACGGCTCAAGAGGAGTAGGACTAATGATGGTAGTGGATATCGAAATGATGGTGGAGATATCGGCAGATCCACAACAAAGTCAATATCCATCGAGCCCATTCACTCAAGTGAAGGAGCGATTTCACACATGCTACACAAAGATGAAGACCACTCGTCTAGGAAAGCTTCTGGCCCGTGTATTGGTTTTCATTGGGAAGCTACATAGAGAAGACAATGAAGCGTAAGACACCATACAATGAGGGATTCGCTGGCCGCTTTTGAGTCCATGAATATTGGAACTCAATTAACTGATTCATCGAATGAGGGCAATATATTTCCTCCTATACAATGAGTTATGATCACTTCTTCTACATCCTTCTCAGTAGTCTATTGGTGAAGAATATGGAATGGTTAACTATCCTCATGATCCACATATGCCATTCCAAATTCCATATCAAATGCAAGAAGGATTTCAAACGAGCATGTGGGTGAACCCCGAATTTTCTATCCACGGAGAGGTTGTGGGTAGGAGTCAACAGATTTATGCATGGCATGTTTGAAATTACAATCAATATTATTGCAACACCATGTCTTTGTATGAATATTGTCTTCATCAAGATGGAATCCCTTCGTCAAATAAAGTAATGGAGCCACATCGGTCTTCATTTCGGTTTTAAATGACTATTGTTGTGACGCCCCCAACTCGGCATAGGGTGTCAAGTGAGGGGTCATTTTTTTTTTCTTCACGTATAAACTTTAAGCTAGTTCATTCATATAATGTTAAACATTTAACTTGTATTATATTCTGTAGCATCGGATTACAAAATATATATACAAGCTCCATATATGGAAGTGTTCAACATTTACAATATTTACATTGGTTTACAAAATTTCATATACAAAATAGACCTAAATGTCTTCCAGTGGGCACCTATTGATGCGTGGCCTTTGACTGTTGATGTGGATTGCTTGGTCCTCTAGTTTCCTCTTTTGTACCTACACGGATTGAACACCCATGCTAAGCTTTATGCTTAGTGGGAATATGACCTCGATTAAGAGTCACCACACTTCTATACAAATGCATATAACACATATAACATTTACAGATTCTTATCATTTCTCATATATATATATACTTTTCATAATCCGCTTCATTTCTTTATCATATTCCATATACTTTTCTATGTCATCTTGTACTTTACTTCTTGTTCTTGTAATCAGATACTATCATCGTGATAAGAAGGCTACGCCTTCTCATATCATGTCATATATTCTCTACATTTCATTTGCATATACCTATCATTTTCTTTTATTTTTCATGTCTGCATAAACCTTAGAAGTGGTTACAGGAAACTATAAGGGCCCAAAGGCGCTGTACTCACTGTGTGAAACATTGGTCTATAAGGGCCCGAAGGCGTCAAGTATCACCGGTACGAGACAATGACCATCTATAAGGGCCCGAAGGCGCTGTGGTGACCCTTTTGGGGCCACCGTGATCCAAACGGGATCTATCTCATCGACCCAAACGGGGCCTCGATATCAGAACTTGTATGTTGCAGACTTGTTTTTCCCTAATAGGCATGCCCATCTATCCCTCTCACTGTGTTCTGCATTAATCAATATGTATTTTATGTTCAAGATATACCTCATATTCCCAAATAATTATTGTCATTCGGTAATCATATGTGATATATATATACAATCATTTATTTATATCTTTGCATTTTTCATATCTCATTATATGCACAAATAACTATGCTTACCATGTATGCTGATGAGCTATTTATGAATTCATAATAGGCGTTCATAATATGAATAACTATGGTTACCTACAGGGCCTACTGTTTTTCATGATTTCTGGAACGAATATGAGTTCCAATTTTATCAAGCTATCTATGGATGGATTCTTGACTCAATGGGATTTCCATATAGTCTAAGAACACCCGACCTGAAGTTCGGGACGAAGAAGTGACCTTCCGGTTGAGGTCATACGTAGTCAACCCGGCATCGAGCCGACTCGAACTCCGGCCAAGCTGACCCGACCCTATGAGCTCATTCTAACACCCGGTCTGACACCCAATATTCTCCCTTTCAGGCATATGAATGGATTCTCAGTCAATGGATTTCCATAGAGTCCAAGAACAATCTGAATCCTGAGTCTCTGGATCAAAAGAGTTATGACCTTCTAAGTCGGAGGTTATATGTAGTCAACCCAAAGTGAGCCGAATCCGAACTGCCGCTTATAGATGAGGTCTGGCCAGCCGACCCCGCCGACCTCTGGCCAGGATGAGGTCTACTGTGTCGACTCCCGCCGACTCCTACGCCAGGATGAGGTCTGCTAACCTCTACAGGATGAGGTCCTACCGACTCTATGTGATGAGGTCTACATGCCGACTCCTCTACAGATGAGGTTTTACATGTCGACCCCACAGATGAGGTCCGAGCCGACCCCACATGATGAGGTCTACATGCCGACTCAGGATGAGGTATGCCTGACCCTACGTGATACAGTATGTCGACCCCTACGTGATGAGGGTCAACATGCCGATTCCCACAGATGAGGTCTACATGTCGACCTCGCAGGATGAGGTCTCACATGTCGACCGCAGACGAGGTCCGCCGGACCTTCTACGTGATGAGGTCTGCTACGTCGACCTCAAGTAGGATGAGGCTCCGGGCCGACCCCACAGATGAGGTCTCACATGCCGACATTCTACATGTCGACCTGTAGGGTGAGGTCCCGTCGACCTCTATGCACGAGGTCCGGCCGACCCCATGACGAGAGGGTCTACATGCCGATCTTCTACAGGATGAGGTCTATCGACTCCTACAAAGACGAGGTCTACACTCCTACAGATGAGGTATGTCGAATTCTCCTGCAGGATGAGGCCCACATGTCGACCTCTACAGGATGAGGTCTGCTGACTTCTACAGGATGAGGTCTACATGTGCCACCTCTGCTGTGACGAGGTCCGTCGACTCCTACAGCGATGAGGTCCGTCGACCCCACAGATGAGGTTTACAGTGCCAATTCCTTGCCCATTAGACTATTCAGAGTAAAGACCGTAACTTAGTTCACAGGGTCCTAATTGAGAAATCTCTAAAAGCCTAACATCAAGTTCATTGGATGTGGCCAATTCTACCGTATGATCTCATCAAGCCAAATTCTTTATTTCTCGAATCTAAAAACCCATTCTAAGGTCCGGCTACTGAGTATGATCAAAAATAGGGAAATTTTCTTGGTTCAACTTGCAACTAGCCCTGTTCCAAAACACAACTATAGGAGCCTTAGAACTTTTCTCAACTCAACCCTAACAAGAAATGAGTTTGAGAGCTTCCAAAGCCAAACTGCTTCGTCCTTATTCGTGTGCCGAATTCTATTCCCAAGCGTAGGAATTACAGTTGTCTAGCATTGTAATACTGTGGGAATCCACAGGTCATCTCCACAGGAGTGGTCTAATTTATCGACCAATAGAGCTATTCTCCAATAAGGGTATGATTTAAAAGAGAATCAGAAGGTTGTGCTGATTGACCGAACGGGTTGATTGGTTTGAATGTTTTAAAAATAGAGCGACAATTGCCGGGATTTTTAGGTTCCACTCACTCCTCGATCATGTAAGTCCCACCTCTTATTTTATAAACTCATCTAGGAACCATTGATAAATCCGCCTTTTGATGGAGGATTTATCTTTAAATGCTCTTTGAAAATAAAAGATGATCGAGTACAAACACTTGTTCTCAATTAATACCAACCCTTACTTGCATTCATGATCAGCACAACGCGGTACCGAGGATATCTCGTTAACACGTTGTCAAGAATATGCCCAACTAAGGATTTACAACCTTTCCGCACAAGTGATTACCATTACACAATCCATTGAAGATCAAAAGAGGAACAGGGACTATACCTTAATCGTGGTGAGTTTCCCGTGGATTCCCGCCAAAGAGGGGTTTAGAACTCCATAAAACTTATAAGAACAATTATAATTAAAGAGCGATTAATCATAAAAACAATACCTTGGAAATCAGAATTCACTTGTAAAACTGAGAAGGATGAATAAGAGATATTAGGATTTAAAGCAAGATAAGTATTTATGCTGAAAGATTACATACGCTTGAATCTAAAACTTCCAATATAAAAGAAATCTTAAATCTGGATCTACAAGTTCCCACTCAAAAATGGAGAGAAAACTCTTCTCCTTTCAAAACCTAAACCCTAGAAGTCAAAAGCTGCCTTTTACTTGTGTCCTCTCGCTTATATCCCCCTCCAATGTGATTTTCCCATTTTGGTCTGGCTGACAAGAGTGCCCCCTCGCGCACGGATCGAGTTCCCGACAAATCCCGCACTCATACTGTACGTACATGTTTAAGCTCGTAATTCCAAGACAATTTCACCACACCGTTGATTTTCATAAAGTCAGACGGCACAAGCCTGGTCTGCACCTACAATATGTCCATTGGTGCTTTCCTTGCTTTACTGAAGTTCCCGAGACTTCGTCAATTGTTCACCCACATCCACAGTGCTTCATATTGGCTTCCTGGGCATACATCCTTGTGCACTTACATTTTAAACCTGAAAGACCTGCACAAGTCTAAAAACATAGAAGAAATTAGGAAGTATTCTATTCTTATGCCAAATGCAAGTAAATTCAGACTTAGATGTGTTATATTCTACTATAATATCACCCAATGTGTATTCATCACACCCCCCAACCTCGCATCTCGCTAGTCCCTCCAGCAAGATTCTTAGATCTAACTACCACTATATGAATCTCACAAGGCGCCATTACCAAGCTTTCTGCGCTAGAATCTCAAAATAGCAATTATGGAATGTAACATTTCACCCACTTTAGTATGCACCAGCATGACTCATTTAGACCAATCACATTCTTACACAATGAACATTATAACAGGCTAACACAAAATTGGTTATTCAAATAAGGATTATGGATTTTAAGAAATGTAAGGTAGTCATGCAAGCAGTGAACTGTAGTGATCGATATAAGGTAAGCAATCATATAACATAGAACACGTAACCATCATGCATAATGTCAAAAGGAACAACAAACATAAGTAGAATCAAAGAGGTCTTAAAAGTTTGTAATGACCGTGGGCTAAACGAAAGAAAAGTGAAAGATCAAAATGGTGTTGGCATAATACGCTAAGGTCTAATAATCCGATTGCTAACACCACTCTAGTCTAGCTCTAACACACCATGCAATACCGCCTCATCCTCATCGGAGGGAGAATGCGTCCGTCCAATACGGGGCCATTCTAATTTTTCCGAATCTCCCTAACTCGAGAAGTAGCATCCGCCATCGCTGGCTCTCCCTGAAAAATGGGGCTCTCAAGCCTCGAGAGACGTCGATCCACCGGCTTCGTCTCCCGAGAATGCACTCAACCACCTCTTTGATCCGGGCCGCCCATCCTCTTCAAAGGCGATGTGCTCACGGTGCTGGCCGTGGATGAAGTGGTCCCCGGAGTAGGCAATCGGCGGGGCACTGAGGGCCGAGAGGGCTGAGGTCTGGGTGGATGTCGCCTTTACTTCGGGCCCGCCTTATTTATGATCACCTACCTGGGGGTAACAACCTCTCGCTTCTTTAACCCGTTCCCTCATCCCCGGCTTCTTCCACAATACTAGTCACAAGTGAAGGGAATGGAATATGCCTACTTGCTCACTAATATTGCAAGAAACCTTCATCGCACCATATGACTAATGCATAGTCAATCGCCTTCCTACCATAACCCGCACAAAAACCGAATATGTTCTCGTCGGGGACTTTTCATTACCCTTATACCAATCCTACTGCGGAATGATCTTGTTCATCGTGGCGTATTCGTTTGAGCTCCAGAACGAATTCTTTTCACAAATCCACTATGGGCAATGGCGTGCACATAGCCTCACAACAACTGGCATCGAAATCGCAATAGCCCCGAGTGGATATGGCCTGGTCCGAAACGTCGTGGCGAATATAAGCAGTAGCAGATGTGCTATCGAGTCAGGAGTGACACGAAGCTGCTTTCCCATCACCGAAGTCTCCAATACCCGCTTTCAACCCACGATTTTCCCTTCAAGTTGGTAGAACCCTCGAACTACTGAGGGTGGCATCCGCGACCCTCGCTGTGCACGGCGCATATTCTCGCTCCCCGGATAATCCCCCTGATGGGATGAGAATATAAAAACGTTTCCAAATTAACACCCCTCTCGCAGTGGAAACCCCTATTTGCCATTGACCGGGTCCATTTTTCGTGCTCTCCCTCAGAATCCTCAGCAAACATAGCCTCTATCTCTTCATCATCACTGTCAGATAATTCCTCACTTTCCGAAGAGGATGCAATTCGTTTTCCCTTCCCCTTCTTGACCGGCTGGGAGGCATCAGATTTTCGCTTCTTCACAGCTTGTTCCATAGAGGAACTGGATGCCTTTCCTCTCCCGATATTCTTAGAACGTGCCATGGAAATGGCAATGATAGCAATAATCCACCCGATGGCCCGTGATATAAATCATCATATCCCAAAATCTGTTTCGAACAAAGACTGGCCGGCCCTGCACATCGTAGATAACGCTCACCCATACCGACAGCCAGACACTCCCCAACCAAAGAAGAATCGAGCATAATATCAACCAAATCCAACCAAACAAATCCATGCGTATAGCCGAGCAGATCAACAATGCTAGTAAAAAAATTGTAAGGTCGTACTTTCACTTTCGAACACCGATGGGCGTGCATTAAACAATCCTGAACCTGAAATCGAAACTTCTCGCAGAGCAACTCCATCTGGGAATGCTTATGAGAGGAAGCCAAATCCACAGTGGCTCACTTTGCGTGGAATGGCAAAAAGCATATGGAAAATGAAGAGGGCGCTCAAATTTTGGTTTAAAAGCCCTTTCATCGAATTCTCGACTGACAGGCCTGGTTATTACGTTTAAGTCAGACCAAGCACAACTTCGCCTAATCGCTACCCTTTGGAATAAGTCAGACCTAAGACATGTTTAAGTTGTACCAGACAACTTCGCGACGCTTGTTTTAAGAAGTTGTACCTAAGATGTTTAAGTTTCAACAGACCGTACAATTGTTCCCAAACTGATTTTTATTTTTTTATTTTTTTATTTTATTTTATTTTATTTTTTTTTTTCTTGGGAGCAGTAGTGTTGATGTATCATTTGGCATTTCAATGGCCTTTCATCCTGTGCTTCGGCCGCATGTCCCCTTTTCTTGCTCGACATTCCACAACTAACCTGGTATTCGTAGAGACTTGGTCACCTGAATTCTTTCTCGAGGTACCCGCAATCTTCCATGTGGTTTACTGGGCTATTCCACCGACAGGTTCCTAAGGCTCGAATTCGACTTGGCAACTTTAAGCTCAAAATGGGCGCAAAGTGGACGAGACAATACGAACCGTTGTGCATGCAAAGAAATAACGGGCCTCTAATCATTTTCCACTATGCAAGATGTTCCACAAAGACTATGATGCATGAAGTTAACATGAACGCCTAAATTGATGCACAAATTTAAGCACACCGTGCACGATCGGAGAAATTTTCGAATTACAAGTCCGTGGCTCAGGGTGGAGCAAAGAAGGTAGGTAGAACAAAGGGCTGCGGGCAATCCACGTAATAGAACACAAAGCTTGTCAGAAGCATATGTACATGTGATAAGATGATGTGAGAGCGTATGAGATCAAGGGGGTAATGTGATGCTATGTAAAACATAATACTCAAAAGAAGTAAATTTCAAAATTCAATCTAATCGAACATAAGGCAACGAGCCCCGTAGTTACTGCTCAACCAACAAAGGTACACCTACCCCCAATAACGTAAACAACAAGCATTGTCCTCACCATAGAAACCAAGGGTACCCCACAACAATGTGATTGGGAGGCAAGCAGAGAAACAAAGAGCCCCACGGGTTTTTATTTTCTATTTTATCAAAAGCAATCAAGTAAAACAATAAAATAGAAAGCAAGAACAAAAAAATAAAAATCAAACTATATACAAATAAGTGGAGAATGAGGTTACTGAAGAGAGTTTTGGTGTAGCCGTCTACCAAGTCCACGCGATGCTCGTGAGGGAGAGAAATGCTCAAGGAATGGCTCAGGCGCTATTATCTTCACCTCAAGGAGTTTCCGTCCGATTTTCAATCTCCACGCTCCGTATGGATAACCACCTTAACGTGATGAATGGGCCACCAACGAGAGCCGGAGCTTTCCGAAGAGATGCAATCGGTTCCTCGTGATAATGCTATTTTCTCGACGGGTTCAAAAAGTTTTCCGGCAATAGATAAGTCATGGAATAATCCCTGAGCCATCTCAGGAAATTCGGAGCTTTCATACGATTCCCTCTACAGTTCTTCAAGTTCATTTAGCTGCAATAAGCGCGCTACCCGCTTGAGTTGGGATCGACCAAAAAGTCTCGACAAACAAGAAGCCCTAAGTAAGGTTCCATCTTCTACCGGCAAATGGCAAGCCTCATAAACTAACCTTATGTGGAGACATACCAAGAACGCTTTTAGGGCAAAGACAGAGCCCAAAGCATACTCCAGAAGACTTTGAGAGACCAATCTTTGCGATTCTGGCAACCGCTTTTTTCCAAAATATGTTTTATCTCCCTTATTAGCTAGCCTCGCCTGACCATTAGTCCTGCGGGGTGGTGTCGCCGATACTTTACGGGTGACCCATATTTTTTTAACAGATTTTCAAAAGATCGATTGCAAAAGTGGAGTCCACCATCACTAATGATTGCACGAGGAGTTCCAAAACGAGAAAAAATATGTTCCTTTATAAATTTCAAAACGACCTTATGGTCATTGGATCTCGTTGGAATTGCCTCAACCCACCTAGACATGTAATCAACAGATAATAAAATGTAGAGATAACCACAAGAAGGGGGAAAAGGCCCCATGAAGTCTATGCCCCAACAGTAAAAAATTTAAATGATTAGAATTGGGGTAAGAGGCATCATGTTTCGCTTAGACCCCTCCGCTTGTCGGCACCGAGCACAAGTCTCATAGAATCAAACAATCTTAACAGTAGTCAAGAAACCTACCAAGAAAATCTGTCACTGCTTTTTCGTGAAGAGAAATGCCCTCCACAGTTTCGTAATGGCAAAAAGTTAAAAAATCCTCACCCGTCATCATCAAGTACACACATCTTCTCATTATTTGATCTAGACAAGTATTTAAATGTATACTGATCATCAAAAATAGTATTTAATATCTATCAAAAATTTCTTTCTCGCTGAGAAGTCCACTGAAATGAATCGCCGCTATCAGGTAATTCACAATGTCAAGATACCACCTGCACGAACAAGAGCAGAGTTGTTTCATCCGAAAACTATCACCCATGGTAGCGCCATGAGAGCTGGAATCCCTAACTAATCGAGATAAATGGTCACGACCACGCTCAACCCCCTTTTATCTTTGATGGTCAAGTTGAATTCTCGACATAGTAAAATCCACCTAGTTAACCTTGGCTCGTATCCCGCTTAGAGAGAGCAAGTACTAAAGCCGCATGATCCGTAAAGATGGTTACAGGGAGCCAACAATATATGACCTAAATTTTTATGAAAGCAAAGACAAATACCTAGAAACTCCTTTTCTGTGGTTGTGTAGTTGGCCTGTGCAGAGTCTAGTGTCTTACTGGCATAGTAAATGACAAAAGCCTTTTTGTCTTCCCTCTGTCCTAACACAACCCCTATGGCATAATCACTAGCATCGCACATGATCTCAAATGGGAGGTCCCAATTAGGAGACCGCATGATTGGTGGTGACACTAGCATGTTTTTGAGCTTAGTAAAAGCAGTGTCACAAGCTTGTGACCATGTGAAAGGGACATCTTTAGCAAGCAAAGTACATAAGGCCTGCCAGTAGCACTAAAAATCTTTATAAACCTTCTATAAAAACCACGGCCCAAGAATGACCTTATGTCTCTAACACACTTGGGAGCAAAGGAGGTCGAAATCGCCTCAACTTTGGCCTTATCAACTTCGATTCCATCTTTGGATATAATGTGGCCTAAGACAATTCCTTTGTGTTACCATGAAATGACATTTTTCCCACTTAACACAAGATTTTTCGACACTCCTCTCCAAAACTTTACGTAAGTTCTCTAAACGCCTCTCAAACGAGTTAAAAACTCGAGAAATCATCCATGAAGTTTCCAATATGATTTCTATCATGTCACCGAAGATTCCCATCATGCATCGTTGAAAGTTCCGCAAAACAGATAGTCCAAAGGGCATTTTCCTAAAGGCGTAAGGTACCAAAAGGGCAAGTGAATGTGTAGTTTCGATCTTCCAAAGCTATCTCAATTTGATTGTACCCTGAGTACCCATCAAGGAAACAATAAAATTCATGCCCTGCAACTCTCTCTAGCATTTGATCAACAAACGGAAGAGGAAAATTGTCTTTCTTGGTACCCGCATTAAGCTTCCTATAATCTATGCACACCCTCCATCCTCGGGCGACACGAGCTGGAATTGAGCTCATTATTTCATCAAGTAACCACCGTGACTCCCGAATTTCTTAGGAACTACCTCGTGTCGACTAACCCACTTACTATCTCGGCATTAGGGTAAATAACCCCTACATCCAAGAGTTTTGGGCGACTCCTTCTTCACCACTTCTTTCATTATCGGGTTCAATCGTCTCTCGTGGTCAGCTTGTAAGGTTTAACATCCTCTTTAAGTGAATTTATGTGTACGCATCAAGGGACTAATTCCCTTAATATTCGCAATTGTCCAAATTTAAAGCGCCCCGTGGGTTTTCAATATTTCCAAAGCTGAAGCCAGTCAAGTCTAAGCGAGGAAGATATGATTACTGAAAGTGTCCTCCTCCCCTAAGAATGCATATTCAGGATGTGTCAAAGGTTTTAGTTCAAGCTAGGTGGCCTCTCCTCGTAAGGCAATGTCTTATCCTCACTGGGTGGCAAAGGTTCAAATTCTTAGGTGTCCACCCATTAACTTCCAATACATCTTTATGCTCGATTAAAGAGTGTTAAAACTCTGACTCCAGTGTGGTCACTTCCTCCTTCCAACTCGGGCTGACCAAACATGACCTAAGAGGATCATCATGTGAGACATTATCCATATTTTTTGTACCACCTGAACAACCATGTTAATTTCAATAAATATCTTCTTCATCTCCCATTCCTTTAATAACATTGAAAAATATCTCGATTAACAAATATGTTACCAAACGATAGTGTCAATAGCCTCCCTACAATGTATAATGGCATTAAATAGCTAAGAATGGTCGACCAAGAATTACCGGGAACCGGGTTCCTCGATTCGCCACAAAGCTGAGTGTCAAGCACAACAAAAACTAATGTGGAAGTAAAATTTGTCCACTTGTACCAAAACATCCTTCACTCATTCCCCTAGGAATTTACACCGCTACGTTAATCGAGGGTGATATCACCGCTCTTAATTCCTCCTTAACCCTAAGTCCACATATACCGAGTAAGGCACGCATTAACACACCTCCCCGCTCCCTAAGTCCACTAAAGCATGCCCTAACTTTGAATTTCCACTACTATAAATAGTAGGACTCTCCCGGGCCTCAGATTTCTCGGAGGCAAGTCAGTTCGACCGCTGAGGTAGATCGCTTCACCATGAAGGCCTTGTCGACACCTAACCTTCCTTACTCGTGCATAAATCCTTCCTTTAAATTTAGAAGATAAGATGGAATTTATTAATATATCTTGTAACTGAATGTTCAGTTTCACCGCTGAACAATCTCATACCCTCAAGATATTATTCATTTTTCGTGCTCTCACTTGTTGAGGTGGAGCCTGAGGGGATAAGTGGGTAGACTTATCGCCCTCGGTTGATCATCAATATCATTCGTGAGACGTGGACATGAGATTTGTCTGCCAACTCATCCTCTCTGACAAATTCACTTGGAGACTCTTGAGTTGGTTCCTAGGGGTTGAATGGTTTCACAACTACCTTCCAATTTCTGAGAGTAGTGACACCCTTGGCGCTGCTCAAAGGTACCCTCAATTGGTCCCGAACTTCCTACACACTATTTCATTCTCAGGATTCGGGAATGAAGCCGAGATGGAAGTTTCCCCTTTTTTCTTGCTGAAGGCTACCTATGGATGAGGTTAACTTGGTTATCCGAGATCTCACACTCATTCGTAGCGCCGGAAGTTCTCAGGTTTGTGGATGTCGGGTACGAACCGTGTAACTATATCTTCCACTTCTCTTACAATGATATGGTCAGGCGACAGTCCCTTGACCTCGATGGTCGGAAATCTGATTGTGGTTCACGTGGAACCCTCGAGGCCTTGACTCAAATGGTGAATGGGATTTGTAAAGCCATGGTTCCGTAATGAGAACCTTGGTTGTTTGGCAAGTTATTCGCCCTCCTTCATTCCCTCCAACTAAAATTAGGTGCTTACCCATCCAGATTATATGTTTCAATACGGAGAATCATGGCTTCCTTTCGTAATCGAGGGCATATCGTCCCAGTTTTATTTCCAATTGCACCTTTACTGAGGAAGGTTTGGGAACTTGATGGCTGAGCGCGTAGGGATCATCGTGATATAATGCATGGCTCCTCCACTCTAGGTCCAAATGGTATCGAGTATTCGAGGCACACTAGTTACCTCATGTACCTTTTTCATCTCTGGCGACCGCTTTCTCGCAAATCGGGCAATTTTTGCTTCGCAACTCATCATTTTCTATGATGGATTCCGCCCCGCGATGTGTTATGCACTTTTAGCAAAGGTTCATGGAGGTGTTGGGGCCTCCCAAGTTCGAGCATCTCTCTCGCTATGCTGTCAAAGAGTCGATCAGCTCTCAGCACTTTTTTCATAGAATCTTCATCGCACACATCATCCTGGATGTACTGCGTATTATTCAGTGATAATCCTTGATGAAAGTATGCACATATTTGTCCTACATCCAACTTATTATGAGGGATAGCATGGAGGGAGATCCTTATATCTTTCCCATACCGCAAAGAAACGATTCACTGTGCTTCGTGAAAGTTCAATTGATACCGCATGAGAGCATTAGTGGCGCAGCGGAAAATTTTGTTGAGGAACTCATTTCGCATATTTTCCCATGTAAAGATTGAATTAGGCGCCAAGGAATGAAACCAAATTTTAAGCCTTCTCCTTTAAAGCAAAAGGAAATAAAACTAGACATTATGGAGGGGTGAGCCAGTAGAAAGAAATGCACTGCAAACATCTTCAAAATCTCATGAATGAATAAGGGTTCTCGATTCGAACCCTGATATATTGTGCAAGAGACTGATCATTTCGACTTCATTAGAAATTGAGTGGCCCTTCAGAAGACGAATGCAAGATATTGTGAAATCTTCGAGGTCGTAGGATTTCTCTAAGGCCTTTTTCCACATTAGGTAAAGGAGCAGGGAGACCTCTATATTGATTTTGTCAAGTTACCATTCCCTCCTACTACCGAAGTGCTACCGGGAGTGTAGCTTCTACTCCATGTCGTGAAGGTTCATCGAATTCCAGGTTAACAGAACTTTGAGTATGTTCGTTAAACGTAGGTCATTGACACAGTGGTGATCCATTCGAGGTATAATGTTATCTTGAGACAATCGACCTATTATGATTTCCCGTAATTTCCGTGAGGCACTATTCTTACTGGGGACGGCCACGCTTGCCGCGTGAGTCTAAACCGGACATGCACTACACTCTCTCCGTCCAAGAAATACCCACTAGATTTCTTCACTAAAACAAAACAAAATAAAAAGAAAATGGAGAACTGCACGGACGGTAAATGCAATTGCAAATTACCTCTAGCTCTCTTCGTGATCAACTTGATTAGTCGCCACCCACAAAGAACGGCGCCAAAAATGCTTCGGCCCTTATTCGTGTGCCGACCTTTAGTCTCAAGCGTAGTAATCGGCGCTTGTCTAAAGATTGTATACCGTGGGAACTACTGTGTCATTCCACGTGGAGTGGTCTAATTCTTATCAAACCAATGTAGAGCTATTCTCCAATAAGGGTATGCGATTTAAAAGAGAATTGTAAGGTTGTGTCGATTGACCGAATGGTTGATTGGGTTTCTTGAAATGTTTTAAAAATAGAAAGATAATTGCTGGGATTTTTGTGGTTCCACTCACTCCCGATCGCGCGTAAGTCCCACCTCTTATTTTATAAACTCATCTAGGAACCATTGATAAAACTGGGCCTTTTTGATGGAGGATTGGTCTTAAATGCTCTTGGAAAACAAAGATAGATCGAGTAATACTAAACACTTGTTCTCAATTAATATGAACCCTTAGGGCTGTATTCATGATCACAACGTGTACCGAGGATATCTCTAACACTGTGCTGTCAAGAATATGCCCAACTAAGGATTTACAACTCTTCTGCACAAGTGATTAATATTACACAATCCATTGAAGATCAAAAGAGGAATTGAGGGACTATACCTTAATCAGGGTGAGTTTCCCGGGATTCCCGCCAGCAGGCTTTGTAATCTACAAACTGAGGCACCATCATAATTAAAGAGCGATTAATCATAAAAACAAGTATCTTTTTGGAAATCGACCACTTGTAAAACCGAGAAGGATGAATAAGAGATATTAGATTTAAAGCAATATGCTATTTCATGAAAGATTACATACGCTGAATTCAAAACTTCTAATAGAAAAGAAATCTAACCGGATCTACAAGTTCCCACTCAAAATGGAGAGAAAACTCTTCTCCTTTCAAAACCTAAAACCCTAGAAGTCAAAAGTCGCCTTTACTTGTGTCCTCTCGCTTTTATATCCCCCTCCAATGTGATGTTCTCTTCCCATTTTGGCCTGCTGACAAGAGTGCACCTCAAGCAGACGGATCGAGTTCTTTGACAAACTCGCACTTCATGTGCAGCTGTACCGTACATGTTTAAGTTGTACCTGATAATTTCACCATTGTTGATTTTCAAGTTGTACCCGCATTTGAAGCCTGGGTTGTACCCCACAATATGTCCACGCCACTTTTCAAGCAGTCGCACGGCATAAGCTCAAGTCAGACCGCATTACCATGTCCACGGTGCTTTCCTTGCTTTACCAAGTTCCCGAGACTGGCCAATTGTTCACCCACATCCACAGTGCTTCATATTGGCTTCCCGGGCATACATCCTCAGGCACTTACATTTTAAACCCGAAAAGACCCGCGACGTCTAAAAACATAGAAGAACAGGGTTACCTATTCTATGCCAAACGTGGGTAATCAGACTTCGGGGATGTGCTAAATTCTACTATAATTATCACTCCAATGTGTATTCATCACAAACCATACACAAGAAAAGGTTCCAAACCATGTATCTAACCTTTCTAGACCAAAACTACACAAATCCATACTATTATACAAAAATCGACACTTTTCCATACAGAACTTAACAAGTCCCATACAAACCCAAGACATGTATTCATACTTCAGATCTTCTTTCTTTCTTCTTTCTTCTTTCTTCCTTTCTTTTCTCTTCTTTTATCCATGTTTGCTCTCCTTTTTCTTCAAGACCAAATGAGATATTTATTTCCTTTGGCTCTTATTCTTATTTCGATCTTATCCCCCCTTTTTATTTCACTTTAGTCCTCCAACTCTTCTAATATTTACAAATCAATTCTATTATTCTTACAATACCCTCAAATCTTTCTTTATTATTTGTAATTTAACTTCTATGCATATTCCTACTTCTTTATCTTTATTTTATTCTAATAAATATAGTTTCATTATTTTTATTATACCCTAAACATGTTATAAAATTGTCAGGGTATAATTTGGGGTGTTACAACTCTCCCCCTATTTAAAAGAGTTTCGACCTCGAAATTCATACCTAATTCGAAGAGTTGCGGATACTGTGCTCTCATAGTTACTTCTGGCTCCCAAGTAGCTTCTTCTCTACCGCAGGCCAAGCAGAGCACTTTCACTAACGCATTCTGTTTGTTCTCAAGAATCAAAGCTTCACCTCTCGGTCACGGTTCGCCCGTCATCATATGACAAACTTCAGACTCCTGTATCTCTTGCACTGTAGTATGTGCGACTCATCATAGCGGTATCTCCAAAGCATCGACACATGAAACACATCGTGTAATTTGGCTAACTCCAGAGGGAGTGCCAATCGATGCCACATGGCCAATACGTTCAAAAATCTCATATGGCCCTACGAACTTAGACTAACTCTCGCTTTCTAACCAAACCTTAGAATTTTCCTCCTCCATGGTGATACCTTAAAAAGACCTTGCCTCCCACGCTATTCAATATCTCTCCTTCTTAAAGTCGCAGCTACCGATCCTTTGTCGATCACTAGCCGCCTTTAATCTCTGCCGAATAACTTATACTTTCTCTTATGTATCTTTTACTATGTCTGGACCTATCAGTTTATGCTCATTTAATTTTGTCCAACACACAGAAGTTCTACATTTCTGGCCATACAAAGCTTCATATGGTGCCATACCAATGCTTGATCGAAAAACTATTGTTATAGTAAATTCCATCAATGGAATATACCTATCCCAATCCTCCCGAAAAATTCCATGACATAACCTCTAAGTACATTCTTCGAAGCACTCTGAATCAATCTCTCCTGACCGTCTACCCGTTGTAAATGACATGTTGATGGAATGGCGTACTAAACTCAACCAAGGCCTAAAGCTAACCTGTAATTCCTTCCGCAACCTGATGTAAATCGCGATTCTATCCCGACACAATAGACAACTAAGACACCATGTAATCGCACAATCTCATCCACATATAACTCGCCTTAGTCGATCCATTAAAAGTCAATCTTAATCGGGTATAAAATACGACTTTGTGAGCCTATCCACAATCAATCTTTAATGTAATCATGTTTTGTCAGGCGAGGGAAACCCGACACAAAAATCCATGGTAATGTTATCCCACCTCCATTTCCTAATCGAAGCGGGATTTCACAAACTCGCTGGCACTGGGTGTTCGGCCATTTGTCGACACGTCAAACATTTAGACACATACTCACATCTCTTTTCATTCCTTTCCAATCAATAAAACCTGCTTCAAGTCCCGGGCATATCTTATTCTCCGTGATGATGTGCGAGTAAATAATCGACATGAGCCCTCGATGAACTATCAGCTCTTATTATCCGGCACACATAATCTATTCTCGAAATACAAATCCCAAATTCTTCTTTCTAAAAACTTGGTCTTGTCACCATCTCTAACCATCTGTAACTTTTTTTCTGTAGCTCTTCATCATTTTTCTACGCATTATAATCATTTGCTTTAAAATCCTAAGTTAGAATTTCTAATGAGCTAACATAGCTCCATCACCCGCTAGTCTCCAATCACCGATCAGAAAGTGACATCGCTACCACTATTTCCGACCAAAAGCATTCCAGCTACTTTATTAACCTTTCCTCGGGTGGTAATCTATGATGCGCCATAATCCCAATAACCTAACCACCTCCGCTCGGCTCCCAATTTAGAACTCCCCTTTCGCAAGCAAGAAATACTGAGACTCTTATGATCTGGTGTAAATTCTACACTTCTTTCCCTCGTATAAGCAGGTGTCGCATATTTTTAAAGCAAACACTACCGCAGCCCAACCTAGGTCATGAGCTGGATGTAATTCTTGTTCCTATATGTGGCTTCAACCCGTCTGGACGCGATGCTTCACTACTTTCCCATCTCGTGATTAACACGCATCCTAAACCAATGCACGGCTATCACCTACTGCATACTCTTTCTCCCAAAAAGTAGGTCGCGTCAATACCGGGGCGCTTCAAATCCGCATTCCTTTCATTTGTTCAAAACTATTATGACTTTTTTCTGTCCACTCAAACTTTATTCCTTCTCGAAAGTAACTCGGGTGAGCGAAGAAACTATGACCGAAAGCCTCTCACAAATCTTCTATAATAACCTCGTTAGTAACTAAGAAACTTCTCACCCGCTACATTTTGAGGTGATTTCCAATTCACAACCGGCTTCAATCTTAAAGTGTAGATCAACTCTTATACCCTCGCACAATACGGTCTAGAATGAAACTTCCTTTAGCCAAAATCACATTTGGCCGAGCTTAGCATATAATTTCTTTTTCTACGCCCCAAGACTATTCTCGTGTGTCAACATGTTCCCGTGCATCCTAGAATACACCAGATGTCATCAATAAAAACCACAACAAATTGATCCACACAGTGGTCTGAAACCCCTAATCATCAAACCATGAATGCCGCCACGGCGCATTAGTCAACCCAAATGGCATGACTAAAAACTCATAATGGCCATATTCCAAGTTCTAAATGCACCCTAAGACATCTACCTCCTTTACTCCTCAACTGATAATACCCCCGATCGCAGTCTATCTTTGAAAAGACACCCGCTCCCTTAATTGATCAAAAGATTCGACTCTCGCAATGGCACTGCTTTTCACCGTCACCTTATTGATTCGTCGATAATCGGAGCAAGATCCAGAGTGCCATCTTTCTTTTTCACGAATAAATGTGCACCCTGCTGACACTGGCCTGACAAATCCTTTATCCAAAAGTTCTGCAATTGATTCTTTAATTCTTTCAAATGCCTGGCTTGAGCCATCCCATACTCAAGTGCCCTGCACATAGGACTATTCCGTACAATTTCTTAGCTAAGTCCACCTTCTCTCTCTGGGCTGAATACTCCGGTAACTCTTCAGTGGAATACATCCGAAATTCCCACTATCGGATCTTTTCTACGTCAACTTGACCTCTCTTGGAGTCAAGTATCACAGCCAAGAATGTCTCACATCCTTTCCTCATAAATCTCCTAGCTTGCATAGTGGAGATCACATTGGACATTACACTTGATCCAATGCCTTGTACTATTACCTCAGTCTGGTCAAAGCATCTCAACACTACTGTCTTTTGTCCACAATCAACGATAGCCTGCTTAGACAAACTTCAATCCATGCCTAGAATCAAGTCAAATTCCGCAGTAATGGTAAGGTTATCAAATCAAGAAGAAACTCTCTTTGCTCAGATAACAATGGGGCAATTTCTATATATGTTATTCACACTAACGCCGTGCCCTTAACGGGACTATTACACGTGACACATATATGCTAATTTCTCCATCGCTAGTACTTCACAAATACATGCTCCATGAACACATATGAATGAGTGTATCCAGGATCGATCATCGCATGCATCTTAGTATCATATAAAAGAAAATATACCTCGCCTATAACCTCGGGAGTTATTCTCGATCCTCACGAGCCTTCATAGCATATGCCTCAGGTTTGGCATATAGCATGTGACAACCACCATTCAAATTATGCCTCCTCGTCCTCTATGTCGAGATGACCCACTCCCACCCCCTACCGGGACGGAGTCGTAAAGTGAGTCGCAGATCTTCTCCCCGCCACTTCCTCGTTGGACTTCTATTATCCCCCCGACTCTGGGACACTGCGGCTATCAAATGCTCAAGGCTTCCACACTCTAAACACCCTCTTGTCACAACACTCCCGCAAACTCCCAAAATGCCTTATATGGCAATGAGGGCATTCAGAATTTCTCCCGTCTAACCGCTAACCCCACCGTACTACGGCTACATCGACCTTTGCCTTCTACCTCTCGTAGCTTTAACTATATTCGGGATTGAGCCGAGATTTCTCCCTTCTAGCTCTTTTTCCCGAGGAAGACGAAGCTCCTCTAGAAAACTTCTTCTTTGAAATCTTTCTTGCCGCCGCTTTCTAGTCTCTACTTTTACTGGCAGCTGACCAACTTATAGAAATCAACCTGCTTCGGGAGAGAAGTCATAGTGCTAAATACCTCTCGATGGAATCATGCAGCCCATCCTCTCAACCGTCTACACCGAAATGTGCTCCCGAGGACCGCCCAGGCATACTCGCTAAGATGGCTAAATTCTTTTCATATTCGCCCACCGATAAGCTTCTTGGCTTCAAATTCAGAACCCGGCTTCCACTGGGAACTCCTATACATCCCGCAACATTACCGCCCGAACTCGACAAAGAACTCCCAAGTCATGGGATTTGGAACCTTGACTCTTAACGCTAGTTTCCACCTCACAATCATATGCCTCACTCGTAATAATGAGATCAGCATTACGATACTCTCCGATCTGAGTGACATTCAACATCTTCTAACACCCTTTTAGCTTCATAACTGCATCTCGGCCACACTCTTCCATGCTCGACCCATGGAATTCCTCTGCTCCATGTCTTCTTACTGGATCTATTGGAGCTTTAGGAGCAGTTGATCTATCCAAAACCCGAGCCATGTCTTGCGATATTCTCAGCAAGGTTTATGTGGGCTCATTAGGTACATTACTTTCCGAAGGTTCAGAAGCTGATAACCCTTGTTCCCTTGGGTTAACACTCCTGCCAGCCTTCTGTGACTCCATCCATCTATACAAAACACAAGGACACTCACATCGCCCACACAATACCACACGTAGGCTTTTCTATCATATATACTCTATTCCGCAGCCGCCTCAATCCTAGGCTTTTCCGTAAACGCCAAACCCAGCCTCGATACCACTAAACTCGTGGACGCCCTAACTCTGCATGGTGTCAAGTGAGGGGTCATTTATTTTTTCTTCACGTATAAACTTTGGGTTGAAGTTCATTCATATAATGTTAAACATTTAACTCAGATATATTCTCGTGAAAGCAAATGATTACAAAATATATATACACAAGCTCCATATATGGAAGTGTTCAACATTTACAATATTTACATCAGGGGTTTACAAAATTTCATATACAAAATAGACCTAAATGTCTTCCGCTGGGCACCTATTGATGCATGGCCTTTGACTCCGATGGATTGCCCTAGCCCTCTAGTTTCTTCGTACCTACACCTGGGATTCACCGTGCTAAGCTTTACGCTACTGGGAATATGACCCTATTAAGAGTCACCACACTTATACAAATGCATATAACACATATAACATTTACGTATTCTCTTATCATTTCTCATATATATATATACTTTTCATAACTAGTTTCATTTCTTATCATCTTCCATATACTTATCATGTCATCTTGTACTTTTACTTCTTTGTTCTTGTAACTCCGTATACTATCATCGTATACAAAGGTTATGCTTCATATCATGTCATATTTCTTAAGCATTTCATTTGCATATACCTGTCATTTTCTTTTATGTTTCATGTCTCGCATCAACCCAGGCTGATACAGAAACCATAAGGGCCCGGGTTAAGCGTTGTACTCACCGGTGTGAAACAAGGTCTATAAGGGCCCGATGCGCCGGTGGGTGACCCTTTGGGGGCCACCGTGATCCAAACGGATCTATCTCATCGACCCAAACTGGGCCTCTCGATATCAAAACTCTTGTATGCCGTTGCACTTGTTTTTCCCTAATAGGCATGCCCATCTACTTCTACCAGTTCTCCCAAGCGTACAATCAATATGTATTTTATGTTCGCATATACCTATATTCCCGAATAATTATTGTCATTCCCAGAATCATATGTGATATATATATATATATATATATATATACAATCATTTATTTATATTCGTGATTTTTCATATCTCATTATACGCATAAATAACTATGCTTACCATGTATGCTTAGCGAGCTATTTATGAATTCATAATATGCCTATAATACAATAAATTCATGGTTACCGCTGTGGCCTTAATATTTTCTGTTCATGCTTTCTGAATGAATATGAGTTCCAATTTTATCAATCTATTCTATGGATGGATTCTTGACTCAATGGCTTTCCATAGAGTCCAAGAACACCCAAATCTGAAAGTGCTCCCATTTGAAGAAGTTATGACCTTCCGGTTGAGGTCATACGTAGTCAACCTGCACGAGCCGAATTCGAACTGCCGAGCTCACTCCACCCGTGAGCTCAGTATAACACCTCGGTCTGACACCTAATATCCTCTTCAGGCATATGAATGGATTATTGACTCAATGGGCTTTCCATAGAGTCCAAGAACACCCGAATCGGAGTTCGGACGAAAGAGTTATGACCTTCCGAAGTTGGAGGTTATATGTAGTCAACCCGTACGAGCCGAACCCGAACTGCCGCTTGCCAGGATTCTGAGGCCCAAGGGCCGACTTACCACCCCAGCTGTGATGAGGTCTGCTGACCTCTATAGGATGAGGTCTACATGCTGACCTCTGCAGGATGAGGTCCGGCCGACTCCTGGGCCAGGATGAGGTCTGCATCGAATTCCTCCCATTAGACCGCTCTCGTATAAAAAGACCATGTAACTTAGTTTCTTGGCTGTGGGTCCTAATCGAGAAATTAAAAACCTAACATCAAGTCTTCATTGATGTGGCTAAGCACTTACTATGACTCCTCTCTATCAAATTTCTTTTATTTCTGATCCAAAACCCATTCTAATGTCCGGCTAACAGTATGATCAAAAATAGGGAAATTTCTTGGTTCAACACCCAGTTAGCCACTGCAATCTAGGCTCTGACTATAGGAGCCTTGGGAACTTTTCTCAACTCAGCCTAACAAGAAATGAGTTTGGGAGCTTCCAAACCAAACCATACACAAGAAAAGGTTCCAAACCATGTATCCTAACCTTCCTAGACCAAAACTACACAAATCCATACTATTATACAAAAATCGACACACTTTTCCATACAGAACAACAAGTCTACATACAACTAAGACATGTATCCATACTGTGATCTTCTTCTTCTTATTCCTTTCTTCTCTCTTCTCTCTTATCCGTGTTTACTCTCCCTTTCTTCAAGACCAAAATGAGATATTTATTTTGGTCTTATCTATATTGATCTTATCCCTTTTATTTCACTTTAGTCCTCCAGCTCTTCTAATATTTACAAATCATTATTATTCTTCTGGCCAGCCTCAAATCTTCTTTATTATTTGTAATTTAACTTATGCATATTCTACTTTTTTTTTATCTTTATTTTATTAGGACAAATATCTTATTACTTTTATTATACCCCAAACATGTTATCAAGTTGTTAGGATATAATTTAAGTGTTACAATTGTGATGTATTTCGATAAATTATAATGAATATCATCTTGACAAGTGTATATTTGCTTATTTATGCATTATTTATAATTCAACAAAATGCCTATAGAAATTTCAAAGTATTTTGTTAATTTTTGCATTACCAGATATTTTGTCAAAATATCCACCGATATTTTCGATATTTCCAAATTTTAAGTGAAAATCCAGTCTGCAAAATTTATATCAGAATTAGATATTTTGTTCCTTGATAGTATTATTGTACATTGAGTGGGAAAATGTAACAGTATTATTTTTGTAATCCTGTTGCCATGTGTTATGCATGTTATCTTAATGCCAACTAGTATTGTAAATAAATGTAGCATTGCAAATGTTTTTTCTTTTTCTTTTTTGTTTTGACACTTAATGATGCACACATGTAACATGGCTTAAGATAAGGGGTTCAACCTATAAAAAAAAGAAAAAAATGATAGGGGGTTCAATATTTGTGGTTTCTCTATTAATTTAAATGATATTTGATTATTTATTTATTTATTCGTAAATATGAATCAAAAAGGATAGAGTTCAATACCCCGAGGTGTTTTTCGGATGCCCAGCTCTGCGGTGTACGGAGGCACAGGGGCTCTGGTGAGAGTTCCCTTCTGGCCGTGGGGGCTTACATGTTCATAGTCCTGCACCCATAGTCACAGGCTCCTTGGCCTGGTGTTTCTTGCTTTGGCCAATTTTGAGCCTATAACGCGTGTAATACTATTCTTGGTTTTGATACTTAGTGAATACCCATTTTTCTGCCTTTTTGCTGTGTCGTTTGCCTCCTTTATTATATATATATATATATATATATATATATATATACTATATATATATATATATATATATATATATATATAACATATATATATATTTTTTTATTTATCTTTTGGCTCCTAGGCCATAAGACTTTCTTCGAGCTATTAGATTTTGAAACTAGTTTGCTGGGGCTTACGGCTATTCTCGGCCCTCCTTGGACTGGCTTTTTGGGCTACAAGGCCTTCTTTGGGTAGTTGGAGCTCTGAAAAGCGCTAGCCTCTTTGGGCTCCTTTGTGATTCTGCTGGTGACTTGGCTCTTTGGAGCCTGAGGCCTTCTTTGACGGGTTGAGCTTTGAAACGGTGGGGGCTCTGAGCTACATGACCTCTTTAGGCGAGTTGAGGCGGCTCTGGGCTTCAAGGCCTTCTGCGGGCGGTTAGGCTTTAGCTATTCTTCAGGGCTCCTTTGGCTATTTGCTGGTAGGCTGACTCTTTGTGTGAGACCCGAGAAAATTCCAATTTCTAGGAAAAATGATAAAATTGTAATTTCGGTAAAAATCTGAAATTTTTCTAGATCTCGGATGATGAAATGGATTTCATCGTTGGAATCGTCTCGCGAAATCTAGCTAACACGTCGAATTTAGTTGAATTCCGAGACAGTCGGAATTTGCACATTTTCGAGGGCATCGAGATATCGGTCTTAAGTAAAATGACATGTGATGTGACAAAGTTACCTATAACATGTACTCATGTGACACATGTGTAATTGAGTGATGGAAATCAAAATGGATGGTAGAGATAGTCTAAGTCTCAAAATCGAGCAGGGACATAGTTAGTATTAATTAAATTCTTAATTATAATGAGACTATTGAATGTGGAATATAGTGTCCCATCTCCTCGAAACACCAAGCTGGCGGTGAGTGAGAAAAGAAGGAGATGCGGTGGGTTGGAAGTGAGGTTTTGTTATTTTAGAGAGAGAGTGATGACTCTACAGATCTCGAGCGATCGGGCCGTCGGTTCTTCGGGCCAAGCAGAGTGGTTCTACTGTGAGGCTTAGCGTAGGTCACCAGATTTTAAGGAGCTTCAACAAACTCTGTGAGGTAGGGGTTTTATCCTACTTGTTTTACCCCTTGTTTAAGTACCTTGTTGATGATTTGGTTGGTTTGAGGCATTGAACGGCCGTTTGATCGGTCGAAACTTAAGGGCCAAAGTGTAAAAATTATGGAGCCCGTTTAGACGATCCAGCGGTTGTTTGGGGCTGCTAGTGTATAAATTATGCTATAAATTGTATGGTGGTGTGTATGAGGCCGGAAATGGCTAGGAAATTCAGGTTCATAAGAAGTGGAGCCGTGTTGGGTGATTAGTGAGTGACGAGTAACGAGGGTTTCCTTGTTCATGTGAATAGTGTTCCACAGTATTTTGTGAAAATGTATTTGGTTGAGTGAATTCCGTCCAGTTGCTCGTGTTTATTAAATTAGCCCCATGTGAGCTAATTTTTTGGTGTAATAATATTGAGAATTTATATAACATGTTGTGATTTAAATTATGTAAATATATGCATGATATATTTGCATGTGTTATATAAATTGTGTTGAAATGACATAATGCATTTCACTTGTACCGGGAGTAACCTAAAAATTAGGTGTGTGCATGACATGAATTTTACGGAAAAAACGAAAATGGTTGAAGATTTCACGGGATGATTTTAGGAGAGATAGTCTTTGGGAGATGGTCCTACCGATTACACGTCGGAGGAGCCAGTATTATTTTGGAAATTCTCTGACACATTCGCCTCGGAGGGTAGTTCTTTTACGAAATTGGTGGTGTATTTTCAAGAACAACAAGTTTTGTTTGAAAGTGACATTTTTCTCATGGCTTAGAGCGAGTGTGGGGGGAGTCGGTGAGGACTCGAGACATGGGAACGGCGTTTAGACATTAGTAGGATCACGAATTTACTTGAGTGTGTGTTTGTGGAGCATTGCATATGCACTTAGGTGGGGTAACCGTTGGGGTGATTCCTTCTTGGGCGATAGCTCACCCGGTCGAGGGAATATTATTTCAGGTATAGGGAGCGTTCGAGGAGACGACTCATCTTAGAGGCCGTTTTAGAAGAAAGTCGGGTTGTGGCTTTGGTATTATTATGTATGACATGTATTAGAATTCTATAATTTCAATATATGTTTGTATAAGAGTAATTTCGTAACTCTTGAAACTATTGTATATAGTTGGGATATATTTTGTTGAGTGTTGATGCAGGGGCCCAAGAGGCCAGTTATTTTTACTCGCATATAGACCCTTTGTGGTCATTGTTGACTATTGGGATATGTTTGTACCTTGGGTAGAGTCCCCCGTACAAAGGAGACTGTGCCCGATTTTCGTGAGTAATGTCGGGTTACCCGACATTCACGAATATTCCGCGGGTTGACGGGTTGTCAACCGACCCCCAGGTTTTGGGGCGTCACACTTTGGGCCACAAGGCCTTCTTTGAGCAGTTCAAGCCTAGAAGACTGAACTGTTGGGACTCCTGAGCTACATGGCCTCTTTGAAACTGGAGGCGCTCCTGAGTTACAAACGCCTTCTCTAGCGGTTGAAGCTCCTTGAGGCTGTTGGGGCTCCTTTGGCTAATGCGCCTGGGTGGGCGGCTCTTTGGGCCACAAGGCCTTTTTGCGGTTCGAGCTCGAAGGCGAGTTCTTTGGGGCTCTTTGGGCTACATGGCCTCTTTAAAACTGAGCAGAACTGGCTCCTGGTCTCACGAAGGCCTTCTTTAGGCGGGTTATTTCTGAAAACTAGGCTTCTTTAGGGCTCCTTGGCTAATACACTTTGGCCCAGGCGGCTCTTTAGACCACAAGGCCTTTTGACGATTCAAGCTGCGAAGGCGAGGCTCTTGAGGCTCCTAGGCTACATGGCCTCTTTGAAACTGAGCTGAACTGGCTCCTGGGCTACAAGGCCTTCTCTGGGCAGTTGAGCTCACCGCCCAGGCACACTTCGGGCTCCTTTGGCTGTCTTTGAGGCTGACGGCTCTTTGGGCCTGAGACTTTTGAGCAATTCAAGTTCTAAAAATTTGGTAATTGGGCTCTGACCTACATGTCCTCTTTAGGCCCAGGCGAACTGGCTCCACAGGCTCAAGGCCTTCTGGGCGGAGTTAAAGCTGCGGCCGGCGTGGGGGCTCCTTTGGCTGATGCACTTTGAGTTAGAGCGGCTCTTTGGGCCTGAGGCCTTTTGAGCGGTTTAAGCTGCGAAGGTGGTTGTTAGGGCTCTGGGCTATAGCCTCTTTGACCTTGTTTGAAGCGGCTCCTGGGCTAAGGCCTTCGGGAGGGTGAAGCTCGAAAAGCGATATGTTGGGGCTCCTTTGGCTATTCTGCCTATGCTGAACTGGCTCTTTGGGCCACAAGGCCTTTTTTGAGCGGTTCAAGCTCTGAAGACTGAGCTGCTGGGGCTCCTGGGCTACATGGCCTCTTTGAAATTGAGCTGAATTGGCTCTGAACTCAGAGCCTTCTACAGCGGTGAAGCTCTGAGCGAAATCTCGCCAGGGCTCCTTTGGCTGTCTGCTGGTGAACTTGCTCTTTGGGCCTGAGGCCTTTTAGCGATTCAAGCTCTAAAGACTAAGGCGTAGGGCTCTTGGGCTGTATCCTCTTTGAAGCGAGGTGAGACGGCTCTTGGGCTCTGAGGCCTTCTGCCGGGCGGAGTTGAAGCTCTGAAACAGGCTGTTGGGGCTCCTTTGGCTGTGCACTTTGGTTGAATTGGCTCTTTGGGGCCTGAGGCCTTTTACGAGCGTTCAAGCTCTAAAAGTGAAATTTGTTGGGGCTCTGGGCTACATAGCCTCTTTAGAGCGAAATTTGACGGCTCCTGACTCTGAGCCTTCTACAGGCGATTGAAGCTCGATAAGCTGGCTGGGGCTCCTTTGGCTGTGCTATCTTGAATTGGCTCTTTGGAGCCCTGAGGCCTTTTGAGCGGTTCGAAGCTCGAGGCGAGGCTGCGGGCTCTTGGGCTACATGGCCTCTTTTAAATTGAGTTGAATTGGCTCCTAGGCTACAAGGCCTTCTCTCGGCGGTTGAAGCTCTGAAAATGGAGCTGCTGTGGCTCCTTTGGCTATTCTGCCTATGCTAAACTGGCTCTTTGGGCCCTGAGGCCTTTGAGCGGATTCAGCTCGAGGCGAAGTAGCGAGGCTCTTGGGCTATGGCCTCTTTAAATTAAGTTGAATTGGCTCTGAGCTCACAAGGCCTTCTCTCGACAGTTGAAGCTCTAAAAACAAGGCTCTTTGGGAGCTCCCTTTGGCTGTCTGCACATCTTGAGGTAGCTCTTTGGGCCCTGAGGCCTTTGCAGTTCAAGCTCAGTTGTCTTTGGGGCTATTGGGCTACATGTCCTCTTTGAAATTAAGCTGAACTGGTTCTTGGGCTACAAGGCCATCTGCGGGCGTTGAAGCTACGAAGCGAGGCGTGGGGCTCCTTTGGCTATTATGCACGAGGTGGGCGGTTCTTTGGGCCTGAGGCCTTTTTTAGGCAATTCAAGCTCTAAGATTAACTGCTTTGGGGTTCTGGGCCCCTCACATGGCCTCTTTGGGCGGCGAGGCGTCTCTGGGCTACAAGGCCTTCTACAGGCGAGTTGAAGCTACGAAAAGTGTTTGTTGGGCTCCTTTGGCTATTCTACTGAGGTGGATGGCTCTTTGGGCCCTGAGGCCTTTTAGCAGTTCAAGCTGCGAAGGCGGCTCTTTGGGGCTCCTAGGCTACATGGCCTCTTTAGGCGAAGTGAAGCGGCTCTGAGGCGCAAGGCCTTCTCTTAGCAGTTGAAGCTCTGAAAATTGAGTTGTTTGGGCTCCTTGGCTGTGCCTAAAATTTGGGCGCTCTTTAGTCCTAGGTCTTTTGGCTTGATTCAAGCTCACCGAAGGCGAGATCTTTGGAGCTCTTAGGGTTTACGTGTCCTCTTTGGGCGGAGGTTAGGCGGCTCTTGGGCTCTGAGGCCTTCTACGAAGCGATTGAAGCTTTGAAAGCGGCTGCTGGGGCTCCTTTGGCTATTTCTTGGAGAATTTGAGCCGACTCTTTGGGCCACAAGGCCTTTTTTGAGTAGTTCAAGCTCTAAAAACTGAGCTGCTGGGGCTCCTGGGCTACATGGCCTCTTTGAAACTGAGCTGAACTGGCTCCTGGGCTACAAGGCCTTCTCTAGGCAGTTGAAGCTCTGAAAACTGAGTTGTTGGGGCTCCTTTGGCTATTCTGCCTGAGTTGAGCGTGCTTTGAGCCATGAGCTCTTTGAGGTTCGAGCCTTGAAAATGAGGCTGCTTTGGGTCTCTGGGCCTCACAATGGCCTCTTTGAAACTTAGCTAGACCTTGCAGTTTTGCAAGGCCTTCTTTGGGCGATTGAAGCTCTTAAAGCGGGATTCTTGGGTATCCTTTGGCTATTCTACGAAATTTGAAGCCGGCTCTTTAGGCTCTGAGGCCTTTTAGGCGTTGAGCTCTAAAGCCCCATTTCTTGGGTCTCTTGGGCTACATGGCCTCTTTGAAACTTAGCTGAACATTCTCTTGAGGTGCAGGCCTTCTGCGGGCGATTGAAGCTCACGAGGTGAAGGTACACTTAGGCTTTGGCTATTCTGGTTGAGCTGGTTCTTTAGGCCACAAGGCCTTTTTTGGCTTGATTGAGCTCGAAGCTGGCTATGTGAGGTCTTAGGCTACATGGCCTTTTAAAGCGAAATTTGAGCGGCTCTGGGCTCTGAGGCCTTCTGCGGGCGGTTGGAAGCTCACGAAAGCGAGCTGCTTATGCACCTTTGGCTGTCTGCTGAGGCCAGGCGGCTCTTTGGGCTGAGGCCTTCTTTGAGCGATTAAGAGATATGAGCGGTACATTGGGGCTCCTAGGCTACATGGCCTCTTTAGGCGAGTTGTTGGCTCTGGTCTAAGGCCTTCTCTTGGCGGGTTGAAGTTCTTAAAGGCGAAATTTGCTAGGGCTCCTTTGGCTATTACACTTTGAGTTGAGCGGCTCTTTGGGCGTGAGGCCTTTTTGGCTTGATTCCAGGTGATGAGTGCTAAAACACTCATATTATACCAGCCGGTCTTTCATTTTCACGTTTATTTTATATTTAATTACATAGTTTTTGTGGTACGGATACGATTTGGTGATTGGTGTGGATGCGGGTGCATTGGAGGCAGAGCGGTTGTTGGAGCTGATTTTAGGCAGGCATTGCATGAAGATGCGGAACGTCGGCGATCCCACGTCGTAGATCCTGTCGGCGGCGTTAGATTGGCCTAACATGCAAGTCAACAAGCGGTAGCGTGCGGCGTCTCAAGTCATAGCGTCTCAGCGTCGCTGACGCAGCGTCCAGCGACGTCGGTCACGAGTGCTCCTCGTCATTTAAAGCAAGGGTGCGAATTTGGGGATCGGGAGATCGGGATTTATGAACTAGGGCCGCGGAAACCAAAGCGTGATGACGTGATCTCGCGAAGAGCCCGTGATTTGTATAGGTTTCTGTTTGGATAATAAATTGATGTTTTATATATCACATATTGGTATTTTCTTATTCAGTATGTTCTAGATCTATACCTAGGGTATTGTTGAACCCTGTCACGTTTGTATGGATTAAAGATTATTAATTTATATTGTTCAGTGATTTACGATTTATTACCATCTGCTTTACATCCGTGAATCAATTACATGGTGATGTCTGGCCAACATTAGCGTGATTATACTGGATATCCGAGATTCGAGAGATGAGGATACCTAGGGATGCAGTAGGCGACCTTCGGTTGATTCGGTAAATAGAGATATTCTGATCCCGAAGGTGGCAATTAAGGTTAAGACATTTAAGCATTTCGAATTACCGAGTTGGGGTAGGAATACACTCGGCTCTACCGACGAGATAAAATGAGTCACCTCGAGAGACGGTATTCGTAAGCAAGATCACCTTACGTTAATAAATCATGAATAGGCCCGAATAATATCATCTTTAGAAATAATCCATCGAAAATGGCGGGGGAACTTATAACCTAGTACCATTACATAGTAATTCATTCGAATCGGTTGTTTATTTACATTCCAACATTAGTAACCTTATACACAATACGTACATCGGATAATATTTGAAAAGTAAATCTGTAGTCAAGCTCACCTATCCCACGAGTGGATCGATATCCATTCACCATTAATTTCTTATTACATGGGAGCGTAGCGTGCCGCTTGCGCACATAGAGGCGTATATTTTACACACCGCGTTTAGGCTGTTAAGTTTTGGCGCGTTCTTAGTGATGAGTTTAGAGTGATATAGAATAAAGCAATTAAATATTACTCTGGAATTTTTATTTTATCTGTTTTTACAAGTCTTTGGTAATTTGGTCTTGTTGTTTTAGGTGTGTGGTGGTTTAGATTTCAGTGGTATGCAGCGAGATCGGGTTGATAACATCTGTTCGATCTGAGCGAAAGAACTTTACGAACACGCCCGAGCGAGCGGAGCGGCTGAGAATTTAGCGAGCATGGATGTGATGAAGCGGGATCTTAGCATTGGCGAGCAGGCCACGGAAGGCGGGAAATGGGAATAGCGAGGAAGGAATCAAGCACGGGCCGTTTATACGACGGATGATCCATACGTATTTGTTAGAGGTTGCACTCACTACGGTCGTTCGAATAATTATGAATGATACCGTTCGGTATAACTTTGAGCGAAGTCGGTAACATTCTGGTCTTGAGACATCTTGTTTCATAGGATTACCCCATGAGAACCGAATATGCATTGATAACTTCCTTGAAGGTTTGCGATGCGATCAAGTACAATGGGATTCTTGGAAAAGCTCTTAGGTTCTGCCCGATTGTTCCCACGCGTAAACAGGTGATAGAGCTGACATTTATTCGCAGTCGACCACAGTTAATTAGCCGTGGAGCGATTTATTTTAAAAATTCGACCAGTTTTCCACCCTCGAAAATTGCACAACTTGTGCAAGAGATCAATACTTTTGGGCAACTAGAGGGGGAGAACTTGGCAGAGGCGTGGGATAGATTCCACGAACTATTGAAGAAAATGCGGCACCGGCCGTGACCCGGATGGATGCGGAGTCCACTTTTTATAATGGTCGAGGAATCACGACTAGAGCAGTGATTGATGCCTCGGAATTTGGAGGAGCACTAATGAAACCACATACCAAGCTTATGAATCCTGAAGATCTTTGCAGCCCATTACAAATCGGTGGCTGAGAAAATTTGCACCAGTAAAAGTAGTAGGTGGCACAGATAATGAGGTTCTCAATAATCCGATTAATCATGTTGCACAACTTACTAAGCAGTTAAATAGACAGCAAGGTACGACAAATTCCATACAGACCAACCCGTAAGTTTGGGTGAATTCTATGGAGAGACTGACCGCAATGCGCACGAATGCGGTCGGGAAACGAAGCATTAGACGGGCCCGGTATGTGTCGGTTGTCGAATCAATCACAACAACAAAGTTAGTATGGAAACAATTATCGAATCAAAATCAAGGCGAGGGTGGCGTAATAATCAGAATCAGAACAGTCAAAACAATCAAGGATATGGATGGAGGAACAATCGAGCAATATCTTAAATGGCTTAGGAGTTAGTGAACCACCTTAGAAAAAGAGTGGATTTAGAACAAGCCCTTGCCCAAATGATGACCTCACACTCTGCTTTCATGAATGAGACCAAGGCTTTGTTTGACCATGCGACAGCCAGGCCCTCAATTGTGAACAATCAAGCACGCCTGATTGAGAAACTTGGAGAGTGAATCGATTGAATGCTTGAAACTGTGTGAAGTATGGGTTCTTTACCCGAAGCAATTAAAGTAAGCAGAGAAGAGACGGGAATGAACATGTCAAAGCAGTTATGTTGAGAAGTGGTAAAGAATTGGAGACCAAGGGGCAATCCCCAGTTATAGAGAAGGTAGAGACTGAGAAGGTCATCCAATCCAGTCAGAATGATCATGCGGAGAAGGAATGGCCCTAATGAAAGCGATGCAGAGAACCTTCTGCTGACGAGGGACTGACCTACGATTCCATATCCTGACGTCTAAAGAAGCATAATTTGGATAAGCGATTCACCAAATTCATGGAAGTCATTGAAAGTTTACATCAATATCTCGTTTCTTGATGCCTGGCGGATGCCCGATTATGTGAAGTTTATGAAGACATTACATCGAGAGAAGAGAAGATTGGCCGATTGGCTTGATTAGCAAATGAGAATGTAGTCTCATACGCCGGAAGTACCATAAAAGCTTACTAAAGGCCAGGCGAGTTTCACTATTCCATGCACCATTGGAAATGCTATACAGAGCTCTTTGTGATTTAGGTGCCGGCATTAATCTCATGCCCTTATCCATTTTGCGGTTTGGGATTAGGTGAGGCCCGCCTTCTGAGTCATACTTCAGCTTAAATGAGATCTTTGAAGAATCAGGAAATTATTAGAAGATGTTTTAGTAAAGGTTGACAAGTTTATCTTCCCAGCAGATTTCATTGTCTTAGATATGGAAGAAGACAAAGAAATACCCATAATTTTGGGCAGACCGTTTCTTGCAATGGCGGGGCAACAGTTGATGTTCGGAGGGGCCCGAGGTGAGAGTCTGCGCGAGAAGACGAAGTCAAGTTCAAGATGTTTAGTGTGAGACATCGAAAGTGATACGTGCTTCATGGCAAATAGTAGGAGGCTGTAGTGCAGCAAAGTGGGCTCACTGACCCTTTGGAGGCTAGCCTAGTACAGAATGATTCTGAGGACATGTGCGAAGAAGCCGAGGAATATGTAAAATGGTTGGATTCTTTCGGACCCAATAGAAGGACATACTTTGAATCTCTAGGTGAAGGAGCTAAAACGCCAGTACCATCGGTTGAACAACCACCCAAGATGGAACAAAAACCTCTGCCTAGCCATTTGAAGTATGCATATCTTGGGGTGGAATCTACCTTACCAGTGATCATCTCAGCGTCCTTGACTGAACTAGAGGAGAAGTTATTGAGGGTCCTTAGAGACCATAAAAATGCGCTTGGGTGGTCTCTAGCCGATTTAAAAGGGATTCGCCCTTCCATGTGCATGCATCGTATTTTGTTAGAAGATGGGCATAAACCTTCAGTGGAAGACGCCGAGGAGGCTAAATCAATAATGAAAGAAGTAGTCGAAAGGAAGTATTGAAATGGTTGAATCTTGGGGTAATTTATCCTATTCGAGGCAGTGCATGGGTAAGCCCGAGTTCCGTAGTGCAGAAGAAAGGAGGAACAACGATTCGTAGAAGCGAGAACAACATAATGCACTTCTCGAGGCAGTCCACTTAGGGTGGAAGTTTGTATTGATTACCGGAAACTGAACAAAGCCACTCGAAAAGATCATTTCCCATTGCCATTTCTAGATCATATCTTTGGATCGATTAATTCGGTCATGAATACTATTGCTTTTGGATGGATATAAATACAATCAAATCGCTATTGCCGAGATCGGGGAGAGAGCTGACATTCACATGTCCCTATGGGACATTTGCATTCAGGCGGATGCCCTTTGGACTGTGTAATGCGCCAGGCACCTTCAACGTGTATGATGGCGTACTCTCCGACATGGTTGAAGACAATCAGAAATCTTCATGGATGATTTTTCGGTATTGGGTAATTCATTTGATAACTGTCTGGAAAATTTGAGATCAGTGTTGATAAGATGTGAGGAGACCAACTTAGTACTCAATTGGGAGAAGTGCCATTTTATGGTACAAGAGGGTATTGTCCTCGGACATCGGATTTCAGCAAGAGGAATAGAGGTAGACAGAGCAAAGATTGAGGCAATTGAAAAATTACCTCCACCCTCATAAGTCAAGGGGATAAGAAGTTTTTTAGGCCACGCTGGATTTTATAGGCGATTCATCAAAGACTTCTCTCAAATTGCAAAACCGTTGTCTAATCTCCTGGTCCAAGGCATCCCATTTGAGTTTGATTCACAGTGTTTGCATTCATTCTCAGTTTTAAAAGATAAGTTGGTATCAGCCCCTATTGTGGTAGCTCCGGATTGGTCCTTTCCATTTGAACTTATGTGTGACGCAAGCGATTTTGCGATTGGGGCAGTGTTGGGGCAGAAACGAGAGAAAATTTTCCAGGTAATCTACTATGCAAGCAGAACTTTGAATGATGCTCAGTTGAATTATGCCACTACCGAGAAAGAACTTTTGGCTATTGTCTATTTTGAACAAATTAGACATATTGGTTGTTAACGAGAAGGTATATTAGTCTGCTTTGTGATCATTCTTCATTAATATGAATGACTAAAAAAAGGCATGTGAACGGTCATTAAAGGAGTAGGTTTCTTTTTCTTTTAAGGTAGTCATTGAGATTAAAGCGAAAGGCTTGAGAACTAAGTGGCGGATATTTCTGCGTTGGAAGAGCGGTGTTGATGTTTCTACCATTAAGATGGCAATTAGGTTAAGGAAGCTCTTATTATTGAGGCGGGTGGGTTCATGGTTTACCAAATTATCGTGGATGTTGGTGGCCCGGAGATGGTTCTCGGGGTTAACTATCCGCGAAAAAGCAGTTTTCTTTGTTGCAGTATTACTATTGGGAACCGATTCATTCTGATTTACTGTATATTGTGGTGATCGGAGATGTGTGCGAAGATAAATCAAACAATTGTCACTAACCACATGCTCTCTATATATTATTATTAGACGTTTATTAGATGAGAAAACGGTGGCTGGGTCTTCGATGGGCTTAATGGTAAAGACTTTATTCAAAGGAATGTTTCCGTCATTTAAATATCCGCGTGTAACATTAAAATGTCGCGAATGGAAGGGAACATTTTCTGAAAGAACAAACGCCCGTGTTGGTCACGAAGTAGGAAACATTGACCTATAGAATCAGTTCGCCGGACATTCCCGATCTTATAACTGCGCATTTCTTTTGCGTGATAAGGTCGTCTGGTGGTTGACGATTCTACTTCGCGATGGTGGTAAACAATTTCTTGGCGACCGCGCTGTTCATAGTTGAACCCTCGGCGATGATCACGGATAATGACCTCATTTAGCAATAAGGTGGTTGGCGAGTTTTGCAAAAAGTATGAAGTGCATGCATCGTGCATCTCTTGCGTATCACCACGGTCGAAATGGGCGACGGTATCTGTCGAGAAATTAAGTCGGATTACGGAAGGCAGGTTAACGAGTTCCGGGAAGGATTGGTCTAAAGATTGAAAGATGCACTGCGGGCATCTGCAGAACAACATTTAAAACACCCTTGGGTATGTCACCCTTTAGAATTGTTTATGGCAAAGCATGCCATCTGTGGACCCTACCCGATCCACGGATCGGCGCGACTCGCTTTTAAAATGGAAGGAAAAAATGTGAAAAGAAAATGTGGGTTGATTTTCGAGTTTTGGAAAATCCGTCCCCAAGGAGGAACGGTTTTGCTTTGGAGTCGCCACTTACTTTTATTTTTATTTTTAAGTGGGGAAAACCAAGTAGAGCAAGCCTAATGACTCGATTATGGAAAAAGCGGTCTGCGAAAACTAGATTTAAGGTCAGGGATCCAGATTACCTATCGGGAAGGTGCCTGCCTCGTATGGTAGCACCCTCTAAGCAGGAACTCGGTCTCTATAGTGAATTGGGTATGTAGGAGCATATGGGTCGAAATCGGATAGTCTCATAGGCTAAACATCTGACTTGGATCGAACTTGACCTAATTGGTATCTAGCATGCTTAAAAACACTCAACCAAAGAAAATGGTGCGTACCTCACGGTCCTTGGCCGCAGCTACATCAAAGGTTAGCCAACAAACATAGCAATGCATGGCACTCAAACCTGAAGCATCCATGTGAAATTCATTACCCAACACTAAAGCACATACCTGTGGTCCCTAGCCAAGCGCTGTATAAGAGGTCAGTCAACGTTTCGGGCATACTGTTCTCAAAATTAAATATAAAAAGAAAAGCAAGCTAGGAGAAACCATACATTGCATCTCAGTCACTCATTGATGCTACAACACCTGTCGGCTATCTGAGCACGTCTATTCATCTCGAAGAATCGGTCTCGACAAAACACTAGATTATTGGTGCTTAACTAATCACCTTTGACCACGCATAGACCCTGATTCTCAAGAATCCAAAATGGAACCACATTAACCTGAAATAAACCCCATTTCAGACCCTAAATATATCCCACATTGATTTAGAGGCGGAATGGAATTTGAACTCACAAGATCATGGGCTTCAATTAAGCGAAATCGAAGGACCCATACGAGAAACCCGACAAGCGGCCGATCTAGTTCCCCAATAGGTTCAGCCGGTTGAGAGAGAAACTCCAAAATTTTGTAAGAACCTTCCTCAAAGATTCATGAATCAACAAGATAAGCGGAGTTCAATTCCGACTAGAGTAACGAAGACAACACAAACAAATGTCGAACCACCCAAGCTTCTTGCTAGTTCGACAAAGCTGAACCAAATAGGCGGCTGGTTTGGTTTTAACTTTTCCGATCTGGGCAGTTTGAGAAAATATTTGAAAAATTGTCAGAATCTTCTTTAAGGAGTCAGAAATCCAAAAAAAACAAACGGTGATTGATTCTCAGCTCGGATGAGTGAGAACCAGCCAAAACAAATCAAACCACCCAAACTGCCGTAACAGCCGTTCCAGCAAACCAAACCAATTGGACCGGTTGGTTCAGTTTTCCAACCGGTCTGGGCGGTTGAAAGAAAATATTTGAATTTAGAGCTACCTTCCTTACAAAGTAAGGGATTCAAAAAGATAAACGAATTACAATTAGACTCAGAATGACCAAGAACCAGCACAAGCCTTGAGAGCAAACTACCCAAACTACCATTCCAGCAAACTGAATTCAATGAACCGGCCAATCTGGTTTCTATTGAGTTGATTGAGAGAACAAATTTATACTTGCTGTATTCAAGGAATTGTCAGTCAAAAGAAACAGACAGCAGGTAAAGAAACTAAACTCAGATGATGAGAGCAGATCCTGTTGCTGGCCAGACTAAGGTTTGCTGTTTTTTTAACAAACTGAACTATTGTTTGACGATCTGGACTTGACTTGGGTTCATCCAGTTGGGAGGCTCAGGTGCTGTATTGCCTCTGAGATCAGAAAGAACAGACAGAATGAAGCCAGCTCAGAGACGGAGTGAGGGCTTGAAGCCTAAGCAGCGCAGACAGGACTACTGTTTCAGGGCATGGACCCAGTGACATTTGAATCTGGTTCTTAGCTTCAGATATCAGGACTGAGTCCTCTCAAGGCCTTTTCAGTGTATAAAATGGTCAGAGATCTAAAACAAAGCGGTGATTTATTCTCAGCTCGGATGAGTGAGAACCAACCAAAACAAAGCAAACTACCCGAACTGCCATTCCTGCAAACCTAACCTAAATGAACCGACTGATCTGGTTTTCAAACCAGTCCATATCATTGAGAGAGGCTCTCAAAATTTTCCAGAACCTTCCTAAAAGAGTCAGGAATCTAAAAAAAACAAACGGTGATCGATTCTCAGCTCGGATGAGTGAGAACCAACCAAAACCAACCAGACTATGCAAACTGCCTTTTCTGCAAACCTAACCTAAATGAACTGAATGATCTGGTTTTCAAACCAGTCCATCTGTTGAAGAGGATCTCAAAATTTTCCAAGACAGCTTCCTAAGAGTTGGAATCTAAAAAAAACAAGCGGTGATCGACTCACAGCTCGGATGGTGAGAACCAACCAAAATAAACCAAACTACCCAAACTGCCCAGCAGAAGCTGTTGAGCAAACTTTCCGTGGCGTGAAAAGCAGAACAAATCAGTTGAGGAGAAACCTCAAATTTGATCAGAATGTATCTTAAAAGAATAGAATGGACAGGGGTCTATTTCTTACCTCTTCCATAACATGAAAAAGAAACAAACTAAGCATCCCGAGGCGGAATCGTAAGCGTGCGTTTGAGCGGAAAAGTGTCCCGCCAAAGGTTCCTTCCACTTTGATCTTTCTCTCTTTTTGTACTCATTCCCACCTCAGCCTTTGAGCCTACCTGGTTTTTTCCACCTTCAAGCTTTGGAAAGAGCCCCAATCAGTCTCGGAAATAGCTTCCCCATTAAGTCTTCTCCTCATTTTCCATGCAAAAGGTGAGATATGCCCAGTTTTGTTGCTTCTCCTAAGTATCCATGGATTCATGGTGGGGCTGCATGTAACATAAGGCCCAAAATGGACCCACAATACTTCCCAAGGTCGAGATGGAGCTTATGGGCCCGAACCAAATAGGTTTGGGCTCCAAAATCACAAAAAACAGCGCTCCACACAAGCTTGCCCGACTAACCGGTTGAACCAGATGCCAACCAGTCCATCCGGTTAAGGAAAATTATGAAATTTTTATAGAATGTTCCCTGAAAGATAAGGAGATCAACAAAAAAAACGGTGCACCATTCCAAGTCTGGATGAGGGAGATATGATCGAAACAAGGAGGAGTGCTCACCAAAATCACCAAAAAAAAGCAGTGTTGTATACGTGTTGTACGATGAACCGGTCCATTAGATTAGTCAAACGGTTGACAAAAATTATGAAATTTTAACAGAAACCTCCTTGGAAAATAAGGAATCCAACAAAACAAACATTGAACAATTCTGAGTTCGGACAAGGGAGATATGATCGAAACAAGCTCAAGTGCTCTGAATTTGACATACTCTAATAAACTTTGATTGAGCTAAAACCTCGGAATTTACTTGCTTCCTATAGCACGATGCAATAACTAAAAAAATAAGCCATGATGACATTCTAAAGTGAACCACATACGCATTCAACGGACCACATCTATTTTAGAGGCTCGGAGGCAGACTAAACTAAAGGGCCTGTGGTGTTATGAGGAACGATGGGTGAGTGTGACACCCATAGGATAAATGCAAGTGTTGAGGGGCAAAATTGAGGGTCTACACCATCTTCCAATGGAGTTAGAGCATCGAGCCTACTAAGCCTTCGGCGGTGAACATGAATGATAAATTGTTGGTGAGAAGTGGCCCGCTCGACTCGATGAACTAGGCAATTCGAGCGAGAAGCTTATGAAAATGCCGTATTCTGAGGAAAAGACAAAAGCAGCGCGATAAACACATTGCAGGGAAGAATTCGGCGGAACTGACAAGTTTCTTGTTTAACTCCCGTCTAAAACTCTTTCCGGGAAAATTGAAGTCTAGATGGTCCGGGCCTTTCACAGTGACCAAAGTCTTTTCCCATGGTGGGGCAGAGATTACACATCTTGAGAAAGGAACATTCACAGTTACCACCCAACGATTGGGCTGAGTATTTTGGGGCGAGTTCAAGCGGATAAGCAGTCATTCCTTTGGCCAGAGCGCCGGGACGAGAAGTTCGATGAGCGGTTCCTCTGAGCTCAATTTCAGGAAACACATTGAGATCGGGGCCGTCGAGCTAACGACATTAAACATAACTCTTCTTGGGGACGACCCGAGTTTTTCTTGAAATTTTCCCTTCTCACGTGTTAAATTTTTTGTTGTATGCCTTTCGGTTATGTTGGTTTGTTGATTTTGTGTGTCGGTATCTCTCTTTTTGGTTGTTGCTTTCGCGAGGACCTTCATGACAGCAGTGCTGAAGGGATCGGATTTATCTGAGCATTACAAATGTCAGAGAGTCACATTTACAAGAGGGGAGTGTATCTTATCTTAGACATGGGTTGCTTAATGTGCATTTTGAAACCTTCTCTGTAACGTCGCTGCGGCGTTTTCAGCGTCATGGCGTCTGGCTAATCAGCGACATCTAATTTTGCCTTCTGCGGGCGATCGCGGCGAGGATTCCAACGTCGGCGGCGTTGATTTTGAGTTCCTACGGAGCGTCGCGGCGTTGATTTTGCATGCGGAGCGTCGCGGCGTTGATCTCGACGTCGCTACGGCGTTGATTTTCCATCTGCAACGTCGCGACGTTGGTTATAACGTCGCGACGTTGGAAAATGTCCTCTCTGGAACGTCGCGACGTTGCCCTGTTTAAGGCCCAAATCCCCTTCATTTGTTGTTCTTACCCTACGATTTGCACGAACCTAGCCTCCACCTTCCATTGAGCCACTCAGGCCCTCGCAGATCCCATACCTCCTTAGATTCGAATCGGTGTTTCCTTAGGCACCATCCTGTTATCACAGTCACCCCTTGCAGCACACGCATTCTCCACCATTCCCACTCCCCACTTAGGCATTCTCCCATTAGTTTTGTCATCACCGTAGGTCTAGGAGTCCCCATTTAGGTTCACATTTAGGGTCTCATTTAGGGTTCTTTCAGGTTGGATCCCATTTAGGGTCAACCCAGTACCGCGTAGTTAGACCGTTTTCCTAGTGCACTCTAGGTGTTTGTCGTGTCTGAGTCAGTTAGATTGTGCTAACTTGGTACCATCATTTCATTCCCCACTATGTCCCAAGTCACGCCTCCGATATGCGGAAAAAGCGGTACGCATGGCCCGAAGTCGGTCCGGTAGGGACCCAGGCCCCAATTATGATAATCACGGGGTTCGTGAATAAAGGTCTGCCGTTCGGTTCGGCACCATTCTGCGAAGCCGATCATTTATCGGGAGAAGGGGTTTTCCACCGCCTGATGATTTTTAGAAGGCGATCGCGACGAGGATGGCGGGCGCGCGACCACTCTCCGGCGGCGATGAGTGTGGTGCGAATTCGCCAATCTGCGCCTCCCACGTCGTCAGGTTCGGTGGGCGTATTGGTCGACGATCTTGGTCGATCAATAGTTATTATAGTCTGGATCATGTCCTCTCAGGGCCGTTTGATCGGCTCTACGAGCCTGCGACTACAGAGATCATTCGGTGTTGACTAATGGGGCGGAGGCGGTGGAAACTCAATAGTGAGGGTCATGCGGCCCACTTGAGGCCCGAGCACTTGGCCTATATCCCAAAGTGCGGCATCCCACTTCATCACATCGTGTGTCTTATTAGGCGGCCAGACGTGTAGTGGCTTGGTAACGTCTTTTCGGCTATGCCATCATCGAGGATATCGCGCTTTTGATGTTGGGCAGGTTATAGAGGATGCTATCCTTCATAACCGGGACACTAAGATGAATTTGGGGCACCCTTTCCTCATCTTTGGCTTATGCAAACGAGCCGGGGTGCCCCTAGATGACAATGAGGCGTGGCTACACCCTATCAAGGCAATATCAGTTAAGAGAGACAAACCGTGTGTGCCACGACTTGAGGGTGTCTACGACTCCGGCCATGAGCCCTCAGACGAGGATGAGCTTCATGATTATCAGGCTCGTTTTGGACTCCTGGGCGATCCCCAGGGGGACATTGGCCAGTCCTCGTCTCATCCACCTCCACCACCACCCACTGGCTGACCAGCGGAGCGACTCCCTCCCGATCCCTCACCCGGAGCCTCGAGGACCGGTGCTCTCGCTGCGGCGCTTCGTGCATTCTGGGACCGAGACCCGGGAGCCCTTAGGAGTCCTCATCACACGGGATATGGAGCGCCGATCGCGTGTACGTGCGGTGTTGTGACAGGCCACTATTCTTAGCGGCGGCGGTCCCTCAGGCTCTGCTTGCTCAGCTCCTCGCATTCCACCATCCGCCTACCGCCGCCTGTATGATGACCCAGAGATCACCAGGGGAGTTCTCTTCACCCTCTACTGTTTTGTATTGCCAGTGGGGACACTGGATATTTTTGTTTGGGGGGGGGAGGGTGTGGGTGCTATTCGGGTTTTGCGTAGATTAGTTTTACGTTTTTGAGTGCTGTAGTGTTTTTATTCATGCATGTTAGTTACATTTTTTGCGTAGTTAGTTTACACTTATGCTTAGTTTTATTTACACTTGTTATCTTAGGATATTGAGTTTTGTGTTTAGTCTTGTGTGTGTTTTAGGTAGATCATATACATGTGTAGGTGTGATTAATGCAGGGGCGCATATGTGATGCCATGCTTTAGAATAGGGGATCGAATGCGTGGCGAATCCACTGTGTCAACAAAGAAAGGTTGCATTGGTTGTTTGAATGTCGGGAATTAGGTTGAATAGGAGAAGGAGGCATAGTGAGTCATCTCAGGGTGATTGAGAAACCATTTCTTAAGGGCTATCACCCACACACGGATGATCTCCCCAGTATGCCCTAGGTGCAGAGGCAGGCCACTTGGGTTATTGGCTTAGTGGGAATCTCCCAAACACTAAAGAGATGGGACAGTAAATAAAAGAGGATTGCCTTGACCCCCGAATGAAAAAAAAAAAAAAAAAAAAAAAATGGAAAATTAGAGATAGAATAAGTGGGAATTTCGATCAAAATCCAGGAGCACGGTCAGAGGGCATTTCACGCCGTGCCACGAGCCCGGCGGCACAGGTCATTGACTTCAGCGTTACGGGGACGAGAAGATGGGAAGTTTCCCTTGACTTAGGGCCTTAGGTTTAGTTGAGTGTTCGGGTGGCGTTCGGGGAGGCGAGATGCCGGTGCCAGCGGGTGAAGTCACAGTTGATCCGTACATAGGACCTTAACATAAACTTATGGGCACTAGTTTTGTTCTATGTAGTGAGTAGATATATATTAGATATTGCAAGCGGTGCGTTCTTATCCTTTTGTAGTTAGATTTTCCCAATTAGGCGAGTTGAACTCAAGTTTGGGGGGGCGTCGAAACTTAAGTGTACACTAGAGGTCATTTATTTATACGCATAGGATCATTGGGAAAGGCCGATTTGAATATATCGGTGAGACACTTGGTGACTTCAGGAGTTCGACCTAGTTCTTTACGACATTCGAACGCAGCACAAATCACATTGCACTTCAAATAGAGACCGGCGGAGGTGTGGATAGGCTAATTTGATCCTGCATCTATCGGCATGTGCAGCACTATTTTTGTGTTAAGCTTTAGTACATAGAGTGTGAGTTAGGTTTAGAGTCGAGTTCTTGCTTGAGGACAGCGAACTAAGTTGGGGGTGTGATGAGTGCACAAAAACACTCATATTATACGCGTCAGTCTTCACATTTATTTTATATTTAATTTCATAGTTTTTTGTGGCTGGATACGATTTGGTGATTGGTGCTGGATGCGAGGGTGCATTGGAGGCAGCGGTTGTTGGAAGCGATTTTGGGGCTTGAGGCATTGCATGAAGATGTGCGGAGCGTGCGGCGTCCCAGCGTCGCGGCGTTGGGCCCAGCCGTAATGCCCAGTCGGCCAATGATAGCGTCGTGGCGTCTCAGCGTAGCGACGTTGCAGCATCGCTGACGTCGGTCGCAGTGCTCCTCATCATTTAAAAAGCAAAAGGGTCACGAGAATTTGGGGGGATCGGAGATCGGGATTTGTCGCGAACCCAGGGCGCCGCGAGCAGGCCAGCGGTGACATTGATCTCGCGAGAGAGGCGATGATTTGTATTGTTTCTTCGTTTTGGATAATAGAACTGATGTTTTATATATCACATATTGGTATTTTCTTATTCAGTATGTTCTAGATCTATACCTAGGGTATTGTTGAACCCTGTCACGTTTGTATGGATTAAAGATTATTAATTTATATTGTTGTTCGATGATTCTGATTTATTACCATGCGCTTTATCCAGTGAATCGATTACATGGTGATGTCTGACCAGCATTGCGTTATCTTGGATATCAGTTGAGATGGGGATACCCTGGGGATGCGAGTAGGCGACCTTCGGTTGATTCGGTAAATAGAGATATTCCCAGATCCGAGAAGGTGGCGATTAAGGTTAGAACATTTAAACATTTCGAGATGCAGGGTTGGGGTAGAGATACACTCGACTACCGGCGAGATAAGCGAATACACCTCGAGACGATTACATTTCGTAAGCGCAGATCACTATACCATTAAACAAATCATGAATAGGCGGAATAATATCATAACTTTAGAAATAATCCACATCGAAAATGGGAGACACAACCTGAGTCTCCATTACATAGTAATTCATTAGGATGGTTTGTTTTATTTTACATTCCAACATTAGTAACCTTATACACAATACGTACATCGAGATAATATTTGAAAAGTAAATCTACGTAGTCAGCTCACTATCAGAGTGGATCGTGTCAGTACCATTGGTACCTTGTATTTTGCAGAGCGACGTGCACTTGCGCTGGCGTATATTGTACACCGCGTTTGGCACACATCCTGAAGCTCGAAGATTGAGCTGTTGGGGCTCCTAGGCTACATGGTTTCTTTGAAACTGGTGGCAGCTCTGAGTTTTCAAGAGAATACTTTCTTTGGGCGAGTTGAAGCTTTGAAAAGCGGCTCATAGGGCTCCTTTGGTATTACGCTTTGGTGACGGCTCTTGGAGCTCTGAGTCCTTCTCTTTCGCCGGAGCGTATGCATGCTTTAAATTCTTGCCTATGGAGTTTGGAATGGGTTGCGTGGCTTCCCAAGGTATTCTAGCTCCTTTATAAATATTCGTCTTCATGTGCGGTGTCTTTACCACGACGATTTGGCTTTCTATACATTTTGGTCGACTTTAGAGCTCGAACATGATGGGACTCGATTACTGATAGCCAGCTCGGTGCAGCGGCTGGAATTAATGTTTGCTTTGGTGACTGTGCTTTGTATTGGAGTTGTGTTTTCACATCTTCTCCGTCGTGGGAGTTGTGTTGTCACCCAACCACGCCATTTGATGGAGTTGGGCTGGGGATGGGGTTTGGAGAAGGTGGCGTGCTCAAGGGGGATCTTTGAATTCCCGCTTTCTACATTGTACCTCTCCTCCCCTCTTTTCTCTCTTCTTGTTCTCTTTCCCTCCCTCCTTTTCTTTTTCTTGTCCTTCTTTTTTTTCCTTTTTCTTGTCCTTCTTCTTTTCCCCCTTTTTGAGGGAACTGCTTGTGTCGCTAGTGTCTGGGATGTAAGGATGGCTTTGCTGATTGTAATTTCTCTGAGTTTATTGTATCTTCTTTGAAATAAAAACAATTTTTGTGAAGCATGAGTTTACGCATTCTAAGATGTGTAATTTTCACAGCTCTTCAGTAGAGCTTCTTGCTCTTTCTAATATGATTTACTTTTGACTCCGCAGGGACATTAAGCAAGGTAAAAAATGAACGCGAGAGAGCCGGTTCATCAGTAATTAAAGCCCGATGGTACTTCATTAAAGTTCTGATCGAAATTACATTGGTAAAATCGTTTAAGGGTGCTCGGCGTTGAAGGCGAGTAGGGGATTTTTCCTTCTTCTGTTTGAAGTTCGTAGTTGCCGGGTCGGACCACGCGCGATACGATATAGGGGCCTTCCCAATTGGCCCTAGCTTTCCATGCGTAGGATCTTTCCTTGTTGGCAGAAGCTTTTTCAAAACTAGGTCGCTAGGCTTGTAACTCCTGGGTCTGACCTTTCGGTCATAGTACCTTGCTGTCTTCCTGTGGTAGTCCTCAGCATGCTTCAAGACCTGTTCGCGCTTTTCTTCTAGGAGGTCTAGGTTTAGGCGAAGAACCTCTTCGTTATACTCTACGCTCGCAAATTCAACCCTTGGAGACTTTAATCCGACCTCGACAGGGGCTACCGCCTCGGTGCCATAGGCCAAGGCGAATGGGGTCTCCTGAGTTGCTGACTTGCGCCTGGTTCTGTATGCCCATAACACCTCGGGGAGGTATTCTACCCATTTTCCCTTTAGATCTTCCAACTTGGTCTTTCGTGCTGCCTTAAGGGTCCTTATAGTGACACCTTGCCCGTGGGTGTGGATGGGCGCGGTTCTTGATTAGAGGCTCGGCGAAATACATGAACTTAGGATTGTTGAACTATTTCCCATTATCTGACACCAGGGCTCTTGGGATACCAAATCTGCATATTATGGAGTGCCAAACAAAATTGCGTACCTTTTGTTATGTGATTGTTCTTGGGAGTTCGAAGCCTCGGCCCATTTGTGAAATAATCCCTTTGCCATGATGATATAAACATTGGCCCCTTCGATGGGTAGGGTCTTAAGATGTCAATCCCAGTTGAAGGGCTGAAGTGGTAACTAATGTCGATGACTCAGAAGGAGATAAGAGATCTTGGCATGCTCCCAGCACACTTTGCACTTCGACCGGTTATGTCATCTTTGAGCATAGTGGGCGATAATATCCTGTATCGAGTTTTGTGCGCGATTACTTGGCTTTCGATGTGGTTGCCACATATACCTTCGTGTACTTCCCTAAGTATGTAGTTAGCATCTGCCATTCCTACGCACTTGAGGACGGGTGCGGTAAAACCATGTTTATAGAGGGTCCCTCGATGAATGGTAAACCTAGCAGATCTTGCCACTAGCTTGGCGCTCATGGAATTGGCGGCAATGTTCCCTTCCTTTGAATAATAGTCCCGCTATGGGATTGCATCAGCTCGGCTCGAACATGACGGGGAGATTTCCTACGCTATTAGTGTTTGCAGGGGCTGCGAGAGATGCTCAACGGGTACTAGCACGTCAGTCTTCTATTGATGTTGTTGCCCAGTTTCTTCAAGGCATCTGCTCGCGAATTCTATGCTGGGTGCATGTCGTCTGAGGCGGTACTAACTTTTCATGATTCTCACACCTTCTTGAGATAAGGGATCATTTTTAAGCCTCGGCCTCGTAGGAATCTTATTTACTTTACTACCAATTAGAGTCATTGCATACCTCGGTGATCGGCTTATGGAGTGGGCGAGTTAAGCCACCTTTATAACAACCTGCGTGTTAGGCCTTGTTGTTGAGGCACGGAACCCAAATGCGGCGTACTCTACATCGATTTCGTCGGGAGAGGTCAGAATCAATCCTGCACCACTCCCCTGGGCGTTGGCGTCCCCATCCACGGACAACTTCCAGATAGGGAGGTCGGGCGTTAACGACGTGGATTCATCAAGCTTTACCGGGGTGAATTCCATGATGAAGTCTGCCAATACCTGCCCTTTTATTGTTGTCCTTGGTTTGTATCTGATGTCGAACTCGCTTAGCTTTATGGCCCATTTTATCAGTCTCCCTGAGGCCTCTAGCTTATGGAGTATTTGCTTCATTGGATACTCAATTGGGACTTCGATGGTGTGAGCCTGAAAATAAGATTACGAGTTTTACGGCGGTGGTCACGATCTTGAATCAACTTCTCCCATTTTGGATACCTTTCTCGGCTCCTCTGGGGGCACCGGCTGCGGTGTGGGCGGGCTGCTTGCACCTATCCGTTCTCACGATCGACGTATTTGGTTCTTGAGAAATGCGAAAGCGACCCGGATAGAGTGAGGAGTTCTCCCTCGAAGGGGCTTACTAGGATGGGGGGAGCTCATATAGGTTTTTAGTGTTGCGAACACTTCTTGGCAGTGTACATCCCATTGGAAGGCCTTCTTCGGGACTTGGAAGAAAGGCTGGCATTTGTCGGCGGCCTTGGGCCCAGCTTGACTCAGTATGACTAATTCTGCAATTATTTAGATTTCTCGACCGTTTGAAGGAGGAAGCATGTCAGTACAACCTTTATCTTATGCAGGTTTTGCCTCTGCTCCTCGGTTGTTATTATGGAAACCCGAGGCTAGGCGGAGACCACCCCAAATGTACACTTGGCTAGGTTGACTTCATGTTGTAGTTGCCGGGGATCCCGAAATGCCGACTAGGTGGGCTATGTGGAGCTTGGCCTTTTCGATTTTACCCGACATATGTAGCCATTTATGTGGAGCTTGGCGCTACGATTTTACCAACATATCGTCCACGTATACCTCCATAGATACTCCGATATGCTTCTGGAACATCTTGTTCACCAATCTTTGATAGGTGGCCCCTGCGTTCTTAGGCGGAAGGAGTTGCTGTGAATGAGATGTTCTTGTATGGATTCTTGGGATCATGGTGATGGATAAGTTCGGATGCGGATTTTTGATGGAGATGAGATTGGAATATCAGTGGTGTAGTGTCAGAATCATCAGATCTAGATCACGGGGATAAGAAAAGCTGTTGCGTCCGTAGAGAAAGCGAGCTCATGGTAGGTACCTTCGTTCCGTTCTTATCACTTTTGCTTTTCTCCTTTTGGGTGTAAGAGCTCCCTCGCTTGGATATGAGGGCTTCTTCGCCGTTAATATACTTCTCTGCTTTGGCGAGTACCTCGGTCATGTTTGCTTGCGGGTTCTTTGAGATAGGAACATCGCGGTCTTTTAGTGTACTCAGCCAGTCTCTTGATGAAAGCGGTGATGATAGACTTCGTCGGGAATATCACGCCGGCTGACTCTGCGTTGAACCTGCGGGCATAAGACCTCGAGGCTCTCCCTCACGGGTTACGCTTTATGGTCGGACCAGTGATAACTCGGCTTCTGTATGTCCTAGCCGATGAAGTGGGAGGCAATGCGATGAAGAGTTCTAGCGGCGATGTGAAGGCGGTCGGGAGTGTTAAACCCAGGCTGCGGCCGGTCACTTTGGCGCGTGATGGCGGGGCGCTCGGCATCGTCACGAGGTCACGATATCAGGTGCGGCTCCATCACAGTTGCGCTATAAGTGTTGAGGTGATTTCTCTTAGGGTCCTTTGTCCCATCAAACGCTTAGATCTGCGGCATTCTGAACTTTACTGGGAAAGGGAAGTGTAGCACCCCGGCCATGAATGGGGATTCAGTTTGTTGCACTAAGGCGTCCGTAGAAGCTGGGCTCGGCCGCCATGACTTCAGCCCGTGTGGATGAGCTCTTGCTGGATGCCTCTGAATCTCTATTCCCATGATCGCTCATCCATTCCTTGTTGATGAGGGACTGGCTCATTATTTCTGTTATTCCCATCATGCGCTTCTTCATTGCGACCCTCTCTAGGGGGTAGGTAAGGATCACGCTCCCTCGCTCGGCTGGTTTTCTCCTTCTCCATCGGCTTCTCGAGAAGGAATTCGAGGTGTTCTTGTTCTTCTGAGGAATGGTGTTATGGCCTTACGGGGCTGTCGTGCCTCTAGGGCGTTGTTGTCTAGTGAGGTTATACGACTCTCTTAGCCCGGGGGCCGTTGATTGGTGAGGCGGAGCGCCTCCATCTCGTTGGTATTGGCGTGTATGGTTTCCAGCGTGCCTCCGGGTGGTCGGCTATCTAAGTCGCCTTGCTGGTCTTGCATCCTTGGGGGATTGGCGTGGCTCCTGCTTATGTTCTGAGTTGATACCATCAGTCACTGAGAGATCAGCTTTATTTGTAAAGGAATTGTCGTTCCCATGAGCGTGTGACGTGGTCTTTTTCAGCGGCGGGTTGGAGCTTGTTGGAATCGTGGGCGGTCGTGACCCCAGATGTTGGGTTCCTATGCAAAAATAAAGAAACAAAAGGATTGGAGGAGGCCAGGATGCTTGGATTTGCCTCTCCAGATACCTAAGTCGGTTTTTCATTTTAGGTGGAATAGAAGATCAGCTAACCCCAGAGAATGAACTTTTGATGCGTACCTTTCACTTTGAGGGGTGGCTTGGTATTTGTGAGTGATTGTGGTAACTTTCCCCAGTTGGATAGTGATGCGAATCCTTCCATTGGAGTGAGAAGATCTTAACTGTATCATTAACCGATTGATAAGGGATAATTAGAAAGTATTAGGAATTATCCTACTTTCCTAACGGGTGGAGACTTAATTAGGAAACAAAAAGGGCTATTTTCCTTTAGTACAGATCCTTTGGGGTGGCCAGGTATCACACCTTTTAAAAGGGGTGGTGGGCTCTCATGTTGGGCTGTGTTTGTTGGAGAATCTGCAGCTTGGGTCGGCTTGGTTTCGTTGGAGTCTGCTCCCTAATCTCCTTTGCTTCAGGCTTGTGTTAAGACTCTTGCGCTTTATTTTAAACCGATGTTAAGACTGTCTTGCTATTTTAAACTATATATATATATATATATATATATATATATATATATATATATATATATATATATAATACCGTAATACGATCACACCTTTTTAATTCACGTTAATTTAGAAAATATGGTTTTGTTTAAAAACTTACTCTAAATATGTTTTGGGCTTTTTTTGTTGAGATATTATATACTTTAAATAATTGCTTCAAAATGCTCTGTCAAATCAAAAACAAGATAAAAGACTAAAAAGTACCTTAAATTTGTTCTGAAAAACTGATTTTTTTTTTTAAAAGCAACCTATTTATAAAATAAATTATTAAAGATAAGTTTGTTTTCAAGAAGATATCTCTTCAACCATTTTTATAAGAATTATTTTTATTTTTTAAGAAAAATAAATATATTTCTTAAAATAAATCCTCCTTTCTTTCCTTAATTTATTTTGTCATTTAAAAAATAATCTATTTTCATAATAAATTCTTATGTTTTAGTGTAATAATAATAACAATAATAATAATAATAATAATAATAATAATTAAGTCCATTCATTATACTATAACTTTAACGATGTTTCATCCTTTATAAGGATATTTTGTTTCTATCCATGTATTACTAGTTTAAATCAATAAAATAATTCTTTTTTTTAAATAATAATAATAATAATAAATCTTTAAAATTTGTTCACTTTGAAGGCTGTCAAATATTATTTTACTTAGATATAGGTTTTGATAACAATCATCAATACATCCTTAACTTTTCAACTTTTTCTTGGACCATTATGGGTTTTTAATATTAGGGGCAGGAATTAACTAGAGCCTGCATAAAGATAGATTCCCTTTTAAGCATTAAACTTGATCGTGCAGAGACATGTAACATTACCAAAGCTTATCTCCTATTATAATATTATTTTATAATTGTTTTAAGTAGCATAACTCTCCTTGTCACTTATTTTTATAGGAAAGAAATTAAATACGAATCATTTATGGATGAATTGATTACGTCAAACATCCAAAAATTGGATCATGGATGATTTGATCATATTAGACTGCCAAATGATAAATTCCCCCTTAAGCATTAAACTTGATCGTGCAGAGACATGTCACAATATCAAAGCTTATCTCTGTAGATATTATTTTATAATTGTTTAAGTAGTAGCAACTTTCCATGTCACATTTAATTAAGTATGAATTAAGAGAAATTTATGGATTTAGATTAGTAATACAATTGATAGAAACATAAAATCAATAGTAGTAAAAACTTTAAAGAATGATACAACATCCACGTTAATAGCAAAAAGAATCGGTTCAAGGTCTACGCATTTGATAATCCAACAATATATGAAATACCTAAGATTCTAGCATACTGACGAACATAATTTGATTTGATAATTTTATCTGATCGAACTTTAACATCTGAACTATCGACGCAAAAACCACAAAGAAATAAAGCGTCGGCAACACAGCTACTGCCATGTAGTCGACAAGGAAACACGTTACAACGGAAAAAATATAGTCAAACCCAGATGCATGTGAAAGAAAACCACTTTATTGAAAAAAAAAAACTCATACATGAGAAGAAAACAAAGAATGTGTGATTTTTGCCAAAAATAACCGAAAAAATCCTTTTCTCTTTAGCAAACAAGGGTTTAAACAAGAGGAGGAATAGAAAGAAGGGGCGGCTAGGATTTTTAAAGGAAGAATCACTTGAGCTAAGTCTTATTAAACATCGCCAACCATTCTTAAAATTGGATTATGGATGATTTGATATGTTACATTAAATTCCCCTTTAAGCATTAGACTTGATCGTGCGAGACATGACACTATCAGCTTACCTCCTATTAAAATATTGTTTTATAATTATTTATGTAGCATAACTTTCCTTATCCGCGTTTCATTTTGAGAAAATAGAATTAGGGGATGTTTGTTGAGCTTATGGGGGAAGGCGATGGAGAATTTACCCTAATGTCGGTTCTTGTAGGTTACATGATCAAGAAATCTTATCGCGATGTCGATTAGGACTAAACAACTCTTGATTGGCTTCAAATTATAGGACTAAACAACCACGATAGGCTCATCATGCCTAACTCATGTGATATTAGAGTGTTCAAAGTTTAGAAATGAAAGGAGGGTCACGGGTTTGAGTCCCAGTAGGAATAATTTACTACATCACAAGTAACTAAAGTGTTAGTTGTAAAAAAAAAAAACGATTTGATAAAAAATTATAGATCGTATCTTACCCCTATAAATATCCAAATTTGTATTTTTATCCTTCTACTTATTTATTTAAACTTTGGGAAAATATTTGATGAGAAAAACAAACATATTTTGAAGAAATTATTTTTTGAGATATGAAATATAATTTTCTTTTTATACATTTATTTTAATAATCTATGACTTTTAATTTGAGATGATACACTTGATTGATGTTGGCTATAAAATACAATATTTTTATTCAAGAATTTTATCTTAATTGAAATTTTATTCTTAATTATTTTATATACAAAAATATTTTAATAATAAAAATTTGTTTTAATTTATTTTGTCATAATTATACATCAACATTCATTTTTAATTTATTACTAATATTTAAATATTATTTTTAGTTATTTAATATGATAAAATTATAAATAAGAAACCTAAATTACTCTTATTTTCTTTTAACTTTTTCTCTACTAGCCTAATTTCCCTTTGAAGTAAGAAGATGTGATTTTTTGTCATTTTGATCTAGAAATCACCTCTCTACACTTCTTTCCATCGTTTTCTTCTTCAATAAAGTGGTTATTTCACAAGATATAGATTTTCATTTGTTTTTTCGTATTTTAGTCGTCGTCTTAGTGCGACATGTGGTTGTCGTCGTCTTGGTGCAGTGTTTGATTGTCAAACGAGCAAAATATATCTAATCGCGATAGCAAATCAAGTCAATGGTCATTAATATGCTACAGAACTTCAATCATAGGTATTATAGTCACAATATTAATATCAAATATGTAGGCTCAATTATCAAATATATAGGCTTTGAGTTAATTCAATATACTATTAACCTAGATGTTGTTTCATTCTCTATGATTTTTAGTATTTTTATTCAATGTTTTCATCGATGTATTTGTAAGACCCGAGAAAATTCCAATTTTTTGGAAAAATGGCAAAATGGTCATTTCGGTAAAAACCCGAAATTTTTCTAGATCTCGGATGACGAAACGAATTTCATCGTTGGAATCGTCTCGCGAAATCTAGCTACCATGACGAATTTCGTCAAATTTCGAGACATTTGGAATTTGCACGTTTTTTGAGGCACCGTGTCGGGTGCCGTAAAACGACATGTGATGTGACAAAAGTCACCTATAACACGTATCACTGACATGTTGTATGAGTAGAGAGATGATGGAAATGGACTACGAAAGCTGCCAAGTGTAAAAATCCAAGAGTAGCGGGACACATAAGAAAATTAGTGAGAATGTTTAAATGACAATAGACAAAATTGAATGTTTGATCTTCTTCCTTTGAACATAATCAAACGCGTGTCGGGAAGGAGGTAAAGGTCGAGAATCGTGGATTTTTGTGAGAGAGAAGGCTCCTTCTCTAGGATTCCGACCAACGGACCGTCGATTGACTGAGCAAGAAGGAAAGCTGTTCTATGCGACGAGGCTACCGCGCGGGCACCGATTTGGTGGAGTTCCGACAACTTCAAGAGGTAAGTGATCTTTCCTACTTGTGTTAATCCTTGTTTAAGAGCCATGTAAAATGGTTTTAGTCGTAGAACCTGGCCTCAAAAGCTTTGAACCGAGTAGAGAAAATTCCTATTTTTGTGTGGTCGTGAACAGTAACCCGAGGGTTTTACTGTTCACATGAATAGTGACACCCATTTCGGCACCTTTATACAATATGATTCAAAATGAATTGCTCGTATTTGTTAATTAGCTCATGTGAGCTAATTTTGGTGTAATTGGTTGAGAATTTACATAACGTGCTTTATGTGATTGAATTATGTTAATATATTTGCATGTGAATATATTGGCATGAATGTGTTGGAATTGACATTATGCATTCTATATGCACTGGGGCAGCCTAGAATATTAGGTGTGAGTGCATGACATGAAATGAAAGTTAAATGAAAAAGTTTGTGAAAGGAATTTCAAGGAAGATTTTTCGGAGAATTAGGTCGAGACGGTCCAATGTATCATTTCGATGAGGACCATGACTGCTTTGTGAAGTTCTCCAACCACCCGACTCTGAGGGGTAAAATTCAATATTGTTACCGAATTGCAGTGAGTTTTCGAGAACAAAAGCTTTTGTTTTGGAAAACTGATATTTTACTCACATCTCTACTAGCATATGTGAGGGAGCCTGAGGACTCGAGACATGGATCAAGTACATGTACATCTCGAGTAGGTTCATGTAATCGCTGAATGTTTGTTTTGTCATGCATGTGCACTTAGGTAGGAGTAACCTGCAGGAAATTATCTATACTGGGCTTTGCTCACCCCGCCGAGGATTACCATTTCGTGTACAGGAGTGTGCACGGTGACTCCAAGGCCACTGAGAATTCCGTAAAATTCTAATTTTCTGAAAAAAGGCAAAATCGTAATTTTGGTAAAAATCCAAAATTTTTCTAGATCTCAGATGACAAAACGGACTTCGCCATTGGAATCATCTCGCGAAATCTAGCTAACACGCCGATTTCGCCGAATTCGGTGACACGGTAATTTGCATGTTTTTCGAGGCAATCGGTATCGAAAGTGCCGTGAAAACGAAATTTGATGTGACAAAGTCACATATAACATATACTAATGCGACATGCTGCATGAGTGAAGATGACGGAAGTGGACTACGAGAGTGCTATGTCAAATCCAAGAGAAGGGACATGAATGACATTTTTGAATTCTTAATGATAATGAGACAAAAACCTGAATAGTGTTATCTCCTTCTTCTATTAAGGGCCAAAACGTGAGGGAGGAAAAGAAAGGAGATGCAGTGGGTTGGAAGTGAGGGTTTGGTGATTTTTAGAGAGAGAGTAAGCCACTTCTCAAGATCCCGGCTAATCCGATCGTCAGATTTCTTCGGAGCAAGAAGGAAAGCTGCCTACGCAGGGCAACGCGCTAAATGGCTTTGAGAAGTTTCAACAAAACTCCGTGAGGTAGGGGTTTTATCCTACTTGTTTTAATTCCTTTAAGTGTGTTTATGATGCTTGAGTCATTTGGAGGCTTGATAATGTTGATCGGTCCCAAAACTCGGGACCAATTGTTGGAATTTTTGGAGCTCATTCGAAAGTAGCTTTAGTGACACCATAGGACTGCTTGAGCAATCGGAGGTATAAATTACATTAAATTGTGGTTTTGGTGAGTAGGAGACCGAAATGAATGTGGGAATTTAGTTCAAGAAAGAAGAACCGAGGTTGATGAGGGATCGCTTCACTTTGGCTGCCTTAATGTTTCGTTGGGACTCGTAAAATGGGCTTCCTAGTTTGTGTGTGAAATGGACCAAAACGCCCATGTGTCGGGTGCTTGAAATTAATGAAATGAATGGATTGATTTGGTGGTGGAAATGGATAGGTTAATGCATGAACTTATTAGCAGGATGTCACAATTATATGGAATATAATCAGGTGTAAGCCATTGGTGATGATATGGTGAATCGTCATGAGTCAGGTTGCAGCTATTAGAGATGATACATTGAATCGCTTCGCGAGCCGTGGCTTGTAGGCCATTGGAGATGATATTGTGAATGGCTCAAGTGAGCCAATTTGGTGATGGTTGATATTGTTGGAATTACAATGTGAAGATTGTAAAATCTCGAGAATATATGCATATTATATATATCGGTATGAAAATGATTTGAAAAGCATAATGCATTTTCATACGCACCGTAACTCTAGAAATTAGTGTGAGCGCATGACATGAATTTTATGAAAATTTAACATGGTTGCGAAAGGAATTTCATTGTGATGATTTTCTCTCGAGAATGGGTCAGAGACTATCCAAATGATAATTTCTGATGAGGACTATGATCAAGCTGGAAGTTCTCCAACACATTCGCCTCGGAAGGTAGTCCCATATTTTACCGACATTTTGGTAGTTTATTTTCAAGAACAACAAGTTTTGTTTTGAAAATGATATTTTTCTCATACATGGCTTAGGCAAGTGTGAAGGAGTCGGTGAGGACTCAAGACATGGGAATGGGCATGTAGACATTCAAATAGGATCACGTATTTACTTGAGTGTGTGTTTAAATTGGAGCATTGCATATGCACTTAGGTGGAGAGTAACCCATTTATGGTGATTCCACTACTAGGCGATAGCTCACCCTGTCAAGGGAACATTTTTTCAGGTACAGGGGCATTCGAGAAGACGGCTCATCTTAGAGGCCGATTTTGAAGAAAGCCGGGTTGTGGCTTGGATGATTTTTGGATAATATGTATTAGAATTATAGATTTTAATATGTATTTCAGATTAAGAGAAATGTTATAACTTTGAAACTATTGGAATATAGTCAGTGTATATTTTGATGAGTATTATTTATGGGGCCAAAGAGGCCATTTTTACTGAGGTACGGGTCTCGTGGATAATGAGACGATGGATTTTTTCGTGAAGGATGGGGTAAATAACTGACCCCCTGCTCAAGGCCACACTCGCTAGAGACCATTTTTTAAGAAAGCCGATTGTGGCTTGGTATTGATTTTGTATAACATTTGTTAAATTCTTAAACTTTTGATATATGTCTGGGTAAGAGTGATTTATTAACTCTTGAAACTATCAGATATAGTCGATATATTTTGTGAGTAATATGCAGCCTAAGTGGCGCTTATTCACTCGCATGTGAACCCTGTAGGTCACAGGATTGTCAGGGATGTGTCTCAGATTTTGCAGAGCTCCCGTACAAAGCAGACTTTGTCCATTTTCGGGAAAAGTTACGCTCCAAGTTACCCGACATTCACAAGTATTCCTGGTCGACGCAAGTTGTCAACGGACTCCTGGCCAGTCACACAAGATTTCTAGCTTAAATCAATAAATTTGTTTTTCTTCAAAATATAATAAAATTATAACTCAAAATAAACTCTACTTCATTTAATAAACTCTATTTTTATTTTTAAATTTTATTTATAATTATTTCATGGTCAGATTGCTACTAGCTCTAATGATTTATATTTGTATAGATATTTTCTAAAAAAATTAAAAACTATGATTATTTAGTGGATTCGAATATCCACAACGGAAGGATTTCTTCAAACCTTATAGAGGAAATCCAAATACCATTTATCATATTTGCACTTATACAACCAAAAGGATACAAAGAAGTGTTCCATAGATACACTCATCTTTAAGAACTTTACTGAAATGCATCTGAGTTTAGAAAGCACAACAGAAAGATTTTAAGGATAATGTTCTATTCAAATTTGATACACAAAATATCGCAGCTTAGTACCATAAAGACTTCCACAATAATAATCGAAGAAGTGCATCTATGTATCCGCTTTAGTATAATTCAAATTAATTTGTGCCAAAAGAATTCCAGGCAAGCATGAGTATGATAATGAAGATTTTCAAGATTCTAAACTTAAGAATGTCATGCCCGATTTCTTTCGAAAATATCTTTGAAACAAACAGATTCTAGGGCATGTTTGGTTCTTTGCTTTGAAAATTTGTTTTATGTTCTCAAAACAAGGAAAATAAGGAAACTCGATAAAATATGCTCGTTTCTAGTTTTGTGTTTTTTTTTTTATGAGAAACATAAAAATACTAAATTCAAATAATAAGAAGAGTTTTTATAAAACACCAAAATGGTGTTTCTATGTTTTCAAAAAATTATTCTCAAAACGCTTTTAAAAACATGACCCAAACAGTCCCAGTTTCACAAGTCCAACCAATGGAAGAAATTTTGAGGAAATGAAAATCAAAAGAAATCTAATGAATATGGGCATGGGAAGTACACTTCACTTTTCTAATTTTACATCACAAGAAATTTTAAAATAATATCATGAAATTTAAAATAATAAAATATTAATGATTCAATGAACCTTTTTTTTTTAAAGGAGAATAATTTTATAGATTCAAACTAACAATAAATTCGATGAAAACACATAATCAAATTCACTAAAAACTCTAGAGGGTGAAGCAACATCTAGGTTAAGAGCATAATGAATCGGATTAAACCTACACATTTGATAATTATGTGATGACTAGAATACATATAACTCCAGTTCTACAACATATTGACGAGCATGATTTGATTTGATGTCTCTGCCTTATCAAAACTGTTTTACCTTTCGAATCACCCACACACAAAAAAGCGATGTAACAAGATGGCGAAAACCAAACCATCTTACTATTTAAATATTTAACTTTTGACTTAATGATGAATGAACTTAAATATCATAAACTTTTTCCCTTAAAAATGAGTATTTAAATTTGAAATCAATTTTGAAAACTATTACACGTATTAATAATCAATCATCTGAAATTTCGTTTCATTTGAATTTCATTTGTTTAATAAAATAACTATAAAATATAGTTATGCCCAAAGAAAAATTAGCAATCTATTAGTTTTGGTGTGAATTCATTTAATTTCTTCTTTTGAATGTTAAATTAGTAAAAATCGAACCAGACTGGCCATTTTCATCACAACTTATCAACAAGACCTCCTTTTTTTCATGATGCAATTGGTTCTCAATATATATATATATATATATATATATATATAGAGAGAGAGAGAGAGAGAGAGAGAGAGAGAGAGAGAGAAAATTAATTAATTCATATTTAATTTAGTAAATTGCTTAGTGGAATTAATATAACATTCTTCTTCTACCATTTTTTTTACGTGTGCTCTTCTTCTACCACTCGATTAGTATTTTAATGCTTGACAGTTCGCTACAAAATAATGAAAATTTATATAATGATATCCCTGCATAATCTATACAAATTAATCAATAAAAACAAGAAGTGGAGACTCAATATCAATAAATCATCTCATTTCAATACAAACTGATCATCATGAAATGAAATCACTTCAAAATTAAATAAATACATTAAATAAGAAAAATATACAAATTTTGAAAACAACAAACAAACAGATGAAAAATACAATTAAGAAGAAAAGAAGAATTAAAAAACAAACATAGTTTAAGAGAAGGAAACTAATAAACAATGCAAATTTGTTTGCATGCAAATGCAAAACAAATTCCGTAAGATGATGAAATCAATCAAGGAAGGGAAGACCTTCTTTAGACACAAGAAAGTGTTATTAGCAGCCATGATTTTAAGTGAGCTTATCCCAACTTCTCCCCAGCCTTCAATCTCTTTAATTGATTCGAAGATGATGACCCTTCTAGTGAAAGTTTCAAGATTTGCTAGTCAACCATGAGGAAGCCATTTCTCCACAATACCGAATTTTCAAGGTTTTGAGACTACTCATTGCTCCTTTCTCTACCATCAGTTCCTCTAATTCATGTAACTCATATGATTCTGAATCTAAGTCAAGGAACCCTTCAAGAGCATACCATCTTTTCCCAACATATGCACAAGAGGCATAATCCAAGAACTTCCAGCAGCTGATGGCAACTTCTTTAGGATTATTATTGGATCATCTCTTAACTCTCGCATTTCCACAACTCGAGTTTGAGGAGGTTTGGAGTGTAGAATTCAATTTGCTTCGACAACTTCTCAAACTTCCTGAACATGGCCAATTCATAAAGGTAGGCATAGTGTGAGAAAGGCATGAGTCCAGGAACTAATGTTGTGTTATAATCATGAGTAACATTCTTCTTCTCCCGCACTAATCCAATTCCAAGGTGAGGGTGATTTAACAATGTTTTCTTTGAATGCTTTGTAAATGACAGATCCACGACTCGAATAGAAGTCAATTTAGCAATAGACTAAAAAAAAATCCTTCTTCAAATATGAAGTGGAACATCGGCAAACATCGCTTCTTCCTAAGCCGAGTCAATTTTCCTAAGCCATTTCTCTAACCAACCCTTCAAGCCAAGGTTCAAGATTGGGTGAAGGTTCCACACCCAAATAAATCATTCAAGACACACTTGTTTATTTGGGATTGGCTTGAAACCTTCCGACACCCTAGATGTCTCATTTTTTGCAATTTCCAAATTGAATATGGTATATTGCAATGAATATCTTCTAAGTCAAGACTCGTAGACAACCAATCTACCAATGGTCGACATGGAAGCGTTACAATAGTATAAAACTTCTTTACGCATAAGAATTTGTGTGATGAGTTCTCCTATTGCTCGTGGGAGCATATGCTTACGTATTGTCTCTCCTAAGTTCAAAACCGTAAGTAATTTAATATGCTCTTGCAAATATGTCCTAAATTTTTTTTCCTTATAATTCTATTAAATGAGACCAAAGATCTAAGTTGTGAATTATGCAACCATTGAGAAATGTCATTGTTGATGAGATTTTGATGAATAACAAGCCAACGAATACTAATAGGAGATGTGAAATCCATGTTTTCATGTACCTCAAAAAGTTTTGCGTCCCTAGTAGCCTCTGAAATAGCAAGGTCTCGAAAGGGATCATGCATGCGACAAGACAAAACTCCTCCATCTATCCCTCGTTCAGCCACTTGAATCAAACTTCTATGGACCAAGTCATGTATGTAGTCCTCTGCAGTGTCTTCGAGTGTTTCTTTTCCCCTTCTATGTATAAAGCCCTCATCCAACCTCAATTTAATCAGCTTACTTGTATCAATCTTAGAGTCTTCCGTAAAGTTCCCACAATAAAGAAAACAAGACTTCAAGTAATACCGTAAGTCATTGTAACTTAAAGATCTTTCTCCCAAGATGGCTTTGTCTTATCTTGTGTGGATAGTGAGCCTCCTAACACCAGGATAGCGAGCGGCAAACCTTCGCATTTTCTCACAATTTTCTTTCCCAATTCCACTAACTCACTAGAAGCTGGGAGTGGTACAAGTCAGAAAGTACTAGTCATCCCTTGAAAAGTTTTTTTGAGAAAGAGATGCCAACTCTCATCCTCATTCATAAGACGAAGTTGATAGATATATTATTGGGAAGTGGCATGCAGAGCAATTTCTTTATTGCGACTGGTGATCAATATTTTGTTCCCATCCTTAGCCTTTGAAAATGTGATCACAGGGCACTCCAAACTTCATTACTCCATACATCATCCACGACTACCAAGTACTTCTTCTCCTTGAGGTATTCACAAAGTTTGCCAAGATCATTCTCTCCCATGTCTCTTTTTCAGACGCAGAGACATAATACTACTGCAATATCTCGCAAATAAATATCAATCCAAAGCAAAGAACAGATAAAATGATGTAGATAATAAATTATAAAGAAGGATGACGGCAAGAAGCAAAGAAGATGATCAAGTAGAGAAGAGAAGCCAGATGCGTGGAATGAAGAAATTGGTCAAGTGAGTAACAAAGAGGTATAACAAGTAATCAGACTCAGAACAATAACTCGGAGATGCAAAGGATCTAAGAACCATAATCGAGGACTGAGGTGTGTATAACACTGTCTATAGGAATTTATTTCCCCAGATCCAATGGGCTCTTCGTAACCGAGAGGTCTGGATCAGGAACAGCAAGGAGGAGAACTAGTACTGGTAGAGAGGAAAAATAGGATGAAGACGATCAAGCCAAAGCTACCATTTGATTTTGGTGCAACGTAGTCAATCGTAGCATTTAATAAAATTAAATGGTATTATAGTAGGTTTGAATTCAAACAGAAATTGTTTTGAATTCAAACACAAAACGGATTCTATAGGAGTTAATAAAATAATTCTATTATAACATGCACAAAACAAATTCTGACTTTGAATTCAAAATACAAAACATATGTTTTATATTTAAGTATTACTTTGATTCAAAGAAAACCTTTTGGTATTTATTGCCATTTTATGACTTCAAAACCGATTCATTTTAAAGGCTCAAAACTCGTGTTTTTATTCAAGCTTTACAAATTAAATTAATCTCGAGCAAAAACCGAATGTGTCCCATTATACACACAGGCAGGGGCAATCCACCGACAGACTGGACTCGGCCGCCATTCCTCGTGCGCCGAGGCCCCTTCTCAATCCATGGCAAGCCCATAAATGGGTTTTAATATATAAACTCAAAAAAACCTTGTCTTTGTTCCATGTGGACACAACTTTTTGTTTTTGTTTTTATTGAAAAAAACCCATTGTTTACAAATAACTTCACATTTTTCAAAAGAAAGAAAACTTTTGTATTTAAAACATATTGCTCGAATATGGAAGAAGGTGTTAATGCCTTAAGTTTGGTGTTCAATGAACTATGAACCAAACATAGATGAATAAGGTTTAACTTACAGAGCTTTAGTGAAGCTTATAGTTTCTATGAACCAGAGTACTCTTAATCGTAAATTAGAGAACTTATCATCAGCACCACACATCACGATTCTCCTTGGTCAGTTCAACGCCACAGGCGCGATTAGGCCATGCGCATGCCTGATTAATTCATAAGTGCTCTAGAAACTTGCCATACCACTCATGAGCGTCCCACTCCACACTTATATAGGTGATTTCATCAAATACATACGCATTTTTATATGTACCACCCATATGGATAAGGGAAATCATTAAGAATATTAATCAACCTCTCAAATTATGCATTCTAAAGACCATAATCACACACCATAGGAAGGACCATTTTGTTGGTGCTACAGGATTAACAACAAGTGACTTGTTATTACCTATATGAACCTTTCTTCATGGATCTCCAATCACAAAGGTCGGGTTTCCATCAATGTTAATCTTTATATTGGCTTAAGTCCCATTCCACTCGATATTTCCAAATTAATTTCTTCCTAAAGGCTTAGTCGTGAGGATCTACTAAATTCACTTGTGACTTTACATAATCAATGGAAATGATTCCATCTTTCAACAAATTGCTTCACTACCTCATGTCTTAGACGAATACATGTCCTTCCCATTAAACGCTTTATTCTTATGATCGATATTGCCGCCGCAATCACAATGCATGTATACACCGAAGGTGTCATCGTGATTCCTAAAGGAATCTCGATAGGAAGTTCTTATCCACTCCATCTTCTTTACCCAAGCAGATTCAAGAGCTATAAACTCCGATTCCATGGTAGAAGAAGCAATGAGAGTCGCTTAGATGATCAAGCCACAAACACCACCTCCCAAAGTAAAGACATAACCACTGTGGATTTTATCTCGTCTCGAATTAGAGATCCAAGCAAGATTGGTTGATCCTTCCAACACAAATGAAATCCACTATATAGGATACCATAGCTACGGTACTCTTAAGTATTTCATTAGTCTAGCTAATGCACTCCAATGATCATACTGGGATTATGTATATATACTTAATCTACACACGCATATGCTATGTCAGTCTAGAAAAGTCTATTAAATGCATCGACTCCCAATAATCTGTGCATACTCACCTTGACCCACAAGATCACCTCTATTTTTCATTAAATGAGTGTTTCAGATTATAAGGTACTCAATGTGCTCGGGCATCGAAATGTCCTAACCTTCGAGCATTTTCTCAACATAATGTTCTTATGATAAAGATTATGCCATCACCCATCATTATGATTTTCACACCAAATATCCTAGCTTCACCCATATTCTATGTCAAACTCGTGAAGCTAGAAATCTCTTGGTACTATGTACCATATACTCGTGCTTAGTGCCAAAGATCAAATAAGATATCATCTACATACAATGCAATGATTACACATTCTTTTCCCGTACACTTGTGATATACACATTTATCCACTTTAATGTATAAAAACCCGTTTTCAACAAAGCATTATCAAATTCCTCATTCCACTGCTAGGTGTGCTGTTTTAAAACCATATAGAGACTTGCTTTAATTTTCAAACTTTATGTTCTTTCCAAGTGTACCTTCAAAGTTGTAACATGTAAATTTCTTCATCCAAGTCCTCTATTTAAAAGACTGCTTTAACATCCATTTGATGGATAAAAAAGTTTATGAATTGAAGCCAAAGCAATTAAAATACGAATGGAAGAGATCCTAGTAAATGTGAGCAAATATCAAATAGTCATTTTGTTTTTGTGAAAAACCCTTGGCTACTAACCTAGCTAGATTTTCAATGAAACTTATCCGGAAAGTATTTTCTTTTTGAAAATCCACTTATAACCAATGGGTTTTGCCTAGCCGTAAATCGACTAACTTCCATGTTTGATTCTTTAAAATAGAGTCAAGCTCAATTTTAATGGCTTCTTTCCAAAGTAATGCGTCAGGAAAAGAAATCGCTTCAAAATAAGATGACGGTTCATTTTCAATTAAGTAAGTATAAAAATCATCTCCAAAGGAAACCTATTTTCTTCGTCTCTTACTCCTTCTCAACTCATCATGAAAGCTTTCTAGAACATCACTTTTCAAAACTAGAAATCTATAAGCTACACTATAAGACCCGAGAAAATTCCAATTTTTGGAAAAAGGGCAAAATCGTAATTTCGGTCAAAAACCCAAAAAAACTTCTAGATCTCGGATGACGAAACGGATTTCACCGTTGGAATCATCTCGCAAAATCTAGCCAACACGTCAAATTTCGTCGAATTCTGAAACAGTCGAAATTTGCACGTTTTTCGAGGCATCTCGTTTCGGGTGCCGTAAAACTATATTCGATGTGACAAAAGTCAATAACATGTACTCATGTGACAAGCTGCATGAGTAGTAAATGATAACGGACTACGAAAGATCGTGCCACGTGTCAAAAATCCAAAGCTTGGGGACATAGATGTCATATTTGAAATGTTTAATGATAATAAGGACGAAATAACCAACAGTGCTCATCTTCTTCCTCAAAAGACAAACGTGGCAAAGAAAAGGTAGTGAGAGCAAAGCCAGCTTAAGTTTGATTTTCTGTTGAGAGAGAGAGAGAGACTCTCTCTAGATTTCCGCTAATCCGACCGCTGGATTCCTTTCGCTGAGCAAAAGAAAATTGTTCTACGCGGGCCGAGGACAACGCGTGGACCTTGGGCTTGAGGAGCTACAAAACTGCGGAGGCAGTGCTTCATCCTACTTTGCTTTACTCTCGATTTAAGAGCTTTGTCATGCTCTCGCTGGATCGCTACCGTGAGGGGCCGCTCGCATCCGGCCCCAAATCTGGGACTCGAAATATTAGAAATTCGAGCCCGTCTCACGCCCGTGGCACAGGGGCTGTCAAGGAAACAGTGTGTTGATTTGTGCAATAAATCATGTTTCGATGTGTATGAGGCCGAAAATGGCCATAGATTCGGGTTTACAAAGTGGAACCGATGATTGGATTATTGGCTGTGAATAGTAACCCGAGGTTTTACTGTTCACATGAATAGTGTTTATGAAATAATGTGTCGTCGAAAGTAATTCAAATCGACCGTCAGATTTGTTAATTAGCCCATGCAGCTAATTTTCGTGGCCAGACTGGACATAAATTCGCATAACACGCTTCGCGCGCGATTAAATTCATGTGAAACGTGATATCATGTTATATATATATTAGCATGTGTTGTATATATTGTGTGAAATGGCATAATGCATTTCATATGCACTGGGGTAACCTAGAAATTAGGTGTGAGTGCATGACATGAAAATTTAAAGAAAAACGAAAATGGTTGCAAAAGGAATTTCACAGGATGAATTTCTGGAGAATGGGGTTGGGAGATGGTTCAACAGATCATTTTTGGGATGAGGACCACACGTTTCTAAGGTTCTCCAACACATTCACTCCTGAGGGTAGTCCCATTCTTTTTACCGAATCTCTTAGTATATTTTCAAGAACAACAGTTTTGTTTTGAAAAATGATTATTTTTCTCATACATGGCTTAAAGTAAGTGTGAGTGAGCAGAGGACTCCGAGACATGGGGATGACATGTGCATATCCAAGTAGGATCACGACTCGCTGAACGTGTGTTTAAATAGAGCATCGTATATGCACTTAAAGGAGTAAACCCATTTAGGGTGATTCCACTACTGGGTGATAGCTCACCCTGTCGAGGGATATTATTTTCAGGTACAGGGAGCGTTCAAGGAGACGGCTCTTCTTAGAGACCGATTTTGAAGAAAGTCGGGTTGTGGCTTTGGTTTTAGTTGGATACATGTGGCTGTAATGTTTTAAACTTTAATATATGTCAGAGCAAGAGTAAATTATTAACTCTTGAAACTATGGCATATAGTTAAAGGTGATTTTTAATGCAAAGATGTAGATATGGGCCCAAGTGGGCCATTTGTACTATATTGATTATATCGATTGTTTCTGACAGGCTTAGATATAGTAGAGCCCCCGTACAAAGGAGACTCTAACCGATTGCGGAGAGATGCTCAGTCACCCGACATTCACGCAGTGTTTCCGCGGTCGACGGATAGTCAACTGAATTTCGGATTCGGGGGCGCCACATGCACTATTACTAGCATACCCAACAAACATGCAATCGAAGTCTGACCCTATTTTCCTCTTTTAGGATCAGGTAACATAACCTCGCAAGACAATCACACTTTCAAATATTTAAGGTTAGGCTCATGACCTTTCCATAACTCATGGTGTTTTACCGCTTTTCTTGTATGGAATTCTATTTTGTGGATGACATGTAGAAAGTATGGTTTCACTCAATAAATTGTTAGGGTGTTGAAGCACTAACAAGTAGAGAATTTATCATCTCTTAAGAGTCCTATTTTTTTATTTCAAAGAACTCCATTTGACTCCTGTGAATAAGGAGGAGTCATTTCATGAATTATTCCTTCCTTTTCACAATAATCATTTAAAGGATGTATTCGCTCTATTAGATCTAACTTTTGATTTTTCTATCGTTGATTTTCTATCAAATTTTTATAAATTTTAAGAACATGTCAAATGCTTCATCCTTACTTCTAAGTAAGTAAATTCTAGCAAACCTAGAATAATCATCAATAAAGGTTACATAGAATTTCTTACCTCCCCTAGTCATGGTTTGTTTTAAATCTCCTAGATCATAATGAATAAGTTCAACTTTGTTTCTCTAGTCAATAGCTACATGTCTTTTTTAGTTAGCTTAGAAGTAATATATTTGGCACTTACTTAAGCCTCCGAATAATCAATATTATTGATTAGGCTCTAGAGTTTGCATTTTCTTAATATATTCACTACTCACATGTCTTAATCTAGCATGTCATATATCATAGGAATCAATCAAGTAAACAGAAGAAGAAGCATTCTCATTAATAACTTCGTGAGATACTACACAAAGAGCCCTTGATTACAAAACCTTTTCCTATTAAAGATATTATCTTTTGTCATTATAATCTGTTTATCTCAAAATGACACTTTAACCCCCACTTTCCCAATAGGAGCTACTCGAAACTAAATTTGCTCTTATCGGGAACATGCAACATTATTTAAGGCCGCAGTCTTTCCCGGCGAGTTTTTTAAAGATGACTTTGCCTTTTCCCTGCAGACTGAAAGTAAAGGTGGAGAGTCACCAAGGTAGACAACCTTTTCATCATCCCCACCCTGAAAGTGTAGGAGGTAAAGCATCTTGCTCGCACAAATATGCCTCATTGCACTGTAGTCTACCACCCACCTCGGAATTGGTCACCATATTACCAGAGATAACATCGCCATATTATGTCATCTCCTTCGACCAAGTCAGCTTTAGGAGGATTTGTAACGCTTCCGCTTACTCTCTCTTTCGCACCGTGGCATGATGGGCCTAGTTTGCCACAAATAAACAGCTCTCCCTTTTGAAAGCAATGAGGGTTAGGAAATTGGCTCATACCCGAGTTTTGAGGATTTATGTTTGTACCTTTTGTGCTTCCGCTGACCAGGTTTGCTCGTCGACATCCGTCGCTGCCAATTGCTCTTGCGGCTCAGATCTCTTTATAATGATGAGGATTAGATCACCAAGGATAATGCTTTGTTTATGCTTCAACTGCTTGTTCAGACTCACCCATGAGTCGTAGTTTCTATCAGCCATGCTACAAACTGCTCGTAGTTCTATTTTTCGCCTTAGCCTCCAAGAATTTATGGTACTCATTGATTTGGAGTTTTATGTCTTCATGGTCGACCATCTCCCATTTATGCGAGTTTCCTACAACAAATTCGCTTGCCCACATCCCTGGGCCGTGTATTTTTGGCAAGATTGAATCTCATATAACCTTTGCTTCCTTATGTGCATGCGTGACATCAAATAATTCATTAGATAACGAGTTAGGATGGTATGTCGACAAACCTGTTTCGCATATGTCCACGCCCAGTTGGGAAGGGGCGTCGCTTGTCAAGAACCACGCCACCCATGCATATATCGAGTGGAGTAACCGCCCCGCGCTTATAATTTCGGGTCTTAAAAATACCCCACCTGAGATGTCCCAAAATGGCTTCGCATAAGCAGGGAGAGCAGGAACTGGTGGTATAGTAGTGATTGTGGAGTTGCGACCCGATGCCGGAGTGATGCAAGGTGAACCGCACTCAGACAAGTGTAATATGGGAAGCTATTGGAGCATTTGTTTCATGATCAAAGCTGAGCAAATAAATTCCTAAGATGTGAATGTTAAATAAATATCAATCCAAAGAAGAATGCATAAATGATGTAGATGATACCGCAGCGAGATGATGTAAAGCCAGCCAGAAGATACCGCAGAGAAGAGAAGTCAGGAGGCGTAGGAATCAAAGAAATACAGGTGGAGTATACAGCAGCTGTGTGGTGTGGAGCAACAAAGCAAGTAACAAGTAATTCCACTGTGAAACAATAACTGAGATGCAAAGGATCTAAGAACCGTGAATCGAGACTGAGGTGTATAACACTCGTCCTTAGAATTTATTTCCTGTGATCCAACAAATCTTAAGAACCGAGAGGTCCTGGGGCCAGAATAGCAGAGAAACTAGTAATTGCGAGAGGAAAATAGGATGAAGACGATCGTTTTTCAAAGCTAGTCTCCATTTGATTTTATAGGCAACAGTAGTTGACCGTAGCATTTAATAAAATTAAATGGTATTATAGCAGGTTTGAATTCAAACAGAAACTGTTTTGAATTCAAACACAAAACGGATTCTATAGGAGTTAATAAAATAATTCTATTATAACATGCACAAAACGGATTCTGACTTTGAATTCAAAATAAAAAACGGTTGTTTTATATTTAAGCATTGTTACTGATTCAAAGAAAACCTTTTGGTATTTATTGCCATTTTATGACTTCAAAACCGATTAGGGGGAATCCACCGATTTGCTTTGGACTCAAGCTTTCGGCCCATTCCTTGTGCGTACGAGGCCTCCCCTTTTCTCAATCCATGTATAAGCCCATAAATGGGTTTTAATATATAAACTCAAAAAAAACCTTGTCTTTGTTCCATGTGGGACACAACTTTTTATTTTTGTTTTTATTGAAAAAAACTCATTATTTACAACAATATCAAGTAAAATGTCTCTTGCTTTGAACTCCTGTGACACATAAACCCAAGCTCTACAAATAAGGTCATTGAACATCTTTCTAATTATAAACTTTTTTGGCAAGATTTGTCTTGCCAAGGCCGCCCATCCCCACAATGGACACAACTGATCTTTGTGTCTCTTCCTTCATCAGCATGCCTCATAGTGAAGATATTATTGACTGTGAAGAATCTAGTTGTGATGAAACAAAGAGATTAACAACTAGCACTAGCCTCGGAAACAATGATATATAAATATAAATCAAGCGATATAGTTAAGTGAAGGAACCAAGAAAAGAGAAAAAAATGAAGGAAATAAAACGAGTTAAATCAGCTATATATAATTTTATTTATCACTTCAAAATAATTTTATTTATTTTAACTCATTAATATAAAAACTAAATAATTTAAGAATTTGTAAATTTTCAAGTAATTTTATTTATATTTAACTTTTTTTAATATTCTTCCTTACATACCAAATATTAAAAACAATCATTTTATAACTTTTTTTCTTCCTAAGTATCAAAGAATCAAATACAACCTTTTATTTCGATAGTGGTTTCCATTTCCTTGGCCGCCAAATTCCATACACAAGGGCATAACTTGTAATAGTTGATCGGGAATTTTTATCATATGATTCACGCCATACAACAAATCTCAAGGCATTTGTAATGTAAAGAATGAAAACGAATCAATAATGTTCAAGTTGATACACTAACACGCTCAAAACATATTGATGAGAATGGAGACGCAAGAACAAATTCTGAAAAGAAGAAGATGAGTATGAAAAAAAAAAGAATAAATATGAGAAATTTTTTGGAATTCTTATTCAATGCCCTAACCCAAACATGTTCCCTCCTTTTATACAATGATCCTAACAAAACATAACATAAATGGTTACACTCCTTACTCTCTAAATCTGTTGGGATTCCTAATTTCTCGCCTTGCCCTGCCCTTAGCAATTGAAATCTCCTCCCCAATTATTAGCTTTTCAAAATTCCTTTGTCTTTGTTGTTGAAGTGATTTACTAATCTCGCACGTGTTGCTCGGTGAGTCAATATTCTCCTACGTGCCACTTTGTTCTCCGAAACCAAAATTTTAGCCACTGCTCATATCACATAAATGACAAAAATGAATAAAAATCAATCAAAACTAGAAAAGAAAAGAGTGCAAGAATATTACAATCATGGGCATATCAGAAGGTATCTTGCTCACCTAATTTAATTAAAGGTCGTTGGTTGGTTTAATATCTCCTCAAGACAGATGCGTGGGTGATGGCAATGCAGTGCCAATCCTCTCCTGTTTGTGGTTCGCATCTTTTACTTAACTCAGGACAATCCTCGATCGCCAGAACCTGTAGTGCAGTGAGGCGATGCATCCCTTGTGGCAAAGCTGAAAGTGTAGGGCAGTCTTTAATCTTAATTTCCTGGAGTGAAATGAGATTTTCCAATGACTTAGGCAATGCTTTGAAGTTATGACAACTTGCAATATGTAAGTAGCGCAGGGTGGTAGCAGTTGGCCCGTGGATGAGCCAGTGGGGCAAAGCGTCTAATTTCGGTAATTTGACGATCATAAAGGAACGGAGTCTAGTACTACTACCACTACTACTACTGGAGCCTTGGAGTGCCATTCCCTTCATCTCCACCCCAATCCATTAAATCAAGCCTTCACAATTGTAAATTCATATTCTCTAATGCGGTCAGGTGTTTTACACTTGTTGATAATGATACCAGGCTTGGACAATTTGAAATAATTAATGTTCTAAGAGCATTGAGGTTTTGTATTCCTTCAAACATACTTTCCAGATTGTCACATTCGTCAATCCACAAACAACGACGAGAAATCAAGCATCCCATCCCGTTCTCTTTCCCTGGCAAAGTTCTCTGCTTTGTGGTTACCGACAAAAATCTTAGGCTGACTGGGTTACCATATCACTGGCAATTCTTCAAGTTCTTACATTCACTGGAGTATCAATGTCTGCAAATGGTACAACTTGCAGATGGAAGTTGTGTTTCTTGATCCTTTTATTCCTGAATAGGGTTAAATATCTCAAATGTTTCATCTTACTAATGGAGCTTGGCAACGCTCAAAATCAGAGTCTCTAAATCCAAATATCGGATGCATTTGAATCTTGGAAGCGCAAGTACTACAAATGACTTACCAGCAGCTCCCTCCATCTTTATAAGGAAACAAATGGTTCTGATCTTGTCTATTTTCTGAGCAAGTGCTAGAACTTCTTCTGGACCATGATATTGAAACATGGCGAACTCGCTGAGGGAGTTTTTCTGCATCATTTGGAGTGTAGTGATCACCAGCTTACGGATAGCAAGATCATGCACTGATCATGCATTTAAAAGTAAATAAAAAATTTACGATCATCCACATCTTGGAAAGAAAGATCTTGGAGCACACCCAGTGACATATTCATTACCGATATCTTCCAAAAGTCCTCGTTTCGGGCCGGATGGGTGAATGAGGCCGTGCCAACCAAAATTGGATCAACTCATGGTTGCTTGAACTCAAAATCTTTTGGAAACAATGAGCAAAAGACAAAACATTGCTTTAAGCCGGAAGTTCATCATCATAGCTGAGTTTCAATACAGGCAGAATTCTATCTTCTTTAGATTTCCATATCTCATTGTCTCTCATAGATGCCCAAACATGTTCATCTTCCTTTCCAAAAAGGAAGCAGCGTAAAGCTCTCACTGCAAGAGGAACCCCTCCGCATTTCTTGACAATCTCATCCCCAAGTTTTACAAGGTTCGAGTAATGCTTACCTTCCCCATCTATAAAAGCACATTTTGGCAAACAAAGACAAACAATCCTGATGGGGAAGACCTTTTAATTTTTGTGGGGAAGAGTACCATGACGGAGGCCACTGACTTTTGCGGTAGCGTCACCACGATTTTACTGCCATCATACCACCCACGAGCAGCTCTTTAATTTGAGCCATTCTCTCTCATCATTCCAAACATCGTCTAGTACAAGCAGGTATCTGCTATTATTTAATGCATTTCTTAGTTGGGGTTTGCAATTCATCCAAAGGCAAGTCAGGAGCAAGCCTCTTGGTTGCAGAAACAAGAATCTTCTTTGTTAACTTCTCAGTTTCGAAATCTTCTACTCAGGATATAAACCCACAGCCTTGATCGAAATGTTCAATTACCCTTTCATCATTAAAGACCAATTTAGCAAGAGCCATCTTCCCCATCCCTCCGATCCCACCAGGGGAAATGACAGAAACATTTTCCTGCCTATCATTGCTTGGTTGCATTAACATGCTTAGAATGTTTTCCTTCTCCAGGTCCCTTCCAATAATATTCGAAACATCAACGTAGGAGTGGGTCATCTCCCTCTTCCTATTTACCATATTACTCTCCACCTCAAGATCATCTTTGACACCCCATACAAGAACAACTTGGAGAGCAGTTTCAATTTTCCCAGGACTTGGTTTGCTAACTGAAAGGCAAATGATTCAGCCATTTCTGTGAAGAAAAAAGGAAAGTGGAAGCAGAGGATCTGAGAGTAGAACCAGTTCTGTGCCCCAGTTGACTTCACTTGAACCTCAATAGACACCTAGATAAATATAAATTATTAAATATACGATAATTTAATTTTTATAATTGTTGGGCCTAGGCCTTTACTATTTTATCCAACCCATATCTTTAGGCCCAGCCCATTTGTTTACAAATTTCGTATTAACTATTAACTACTATTAATAGTTAAAAGGGAGATTTTAGTAGGGATTTTGGAGCTCTGTTCTCCCATTTTTCTATAGCACAGCCAGGGACAACTCTTAATCATTAGGAAACATATTATTGTTTTCTTTTAATTGTTTTTTTTTTTTGAAGCAACATATTATTGTTTTCTTAAAACAATAAAATTTAATCAATATCAACAAGAATTTAGTTGAAAATTCCTGCCCTTTTAAATGCTATTTATGGTCCATCATGCCTATTTAGGGTTCTCTAGTAAGTAGATTTTAGGAGGGTTTTTGGAGCTCTGTTCTCCCATTTTCCTCAGCACAACCTAATCATTAGAAACATGCTATTGTTTCTGAAACAATAAAATTTAATTAATGAAGTTTGAAATTCTCTCTTTACATGCCATTTAGGAAAGCACGCTCACAAATTGTAAACCGAGCAAAGGAAGGGCACAAAGTGAAATGCAAACGCATATAAAAATAAAAGTTTCCTAGGGTCTCCTCCCGTCCAAACAAAAAAAACTGTTTTTTTTCTCAAAAAACGAAGAGAAGAAAAAAAAGTAGTGAGAACTGAGAACCCATTTAGTTCTCAATTTTGACATTTTGAAAAATATAGAAAAACTAAATTTAGAAAATAAGAATAGTTTAAAGTATCAAAATGGTGTTCTTTACATAATTTCGATCAGTTCGAACTTCGACATCAATAGTACAATGCGAACCTGTAAAAACGGACGATTCGACGATATGTACTCTGGCCACCTCCGAAGGATTTAGCCAAGAAAAGATGGAGAAGAAGAAGCGTAGGCTACGCGCACTGGAATTGCTTATATTTCCCTCGTAGGAGATCTTTATGATTTATAGAAAATAGTTCACGAATCTCTCCTTGATTTTTGAAAAGAAAATCTCTTAATCTTAAGGATAAAATCTCTTCTTTTTTATCAAGGATTAATTCTTCCTTATCAAATATTAATCTTTTCGGGAAATAAGAGATTTGGAAACTGGGAAATCTACTGATAAATATCTCTTGCTTATTTTTCGCCTTTGTATACTTATTCATAATGAACTTCTCATATGCGGTAAGATGACTGGCTGGGGAACTTAAAATTCTAGACGTGTCGTCCTGGAGCTAATCCATGGGAAGAAGTCCTAGCTTTCTTTAGGATTCTCCCGCCTAGGTGGCGCCCGACTTTAGCATTAGCGGTAAGTGGGCTTGATAAATTTCACAACATACTGCGGCCCTCGGGCCCATTGAATAGTAGGTCTAAAGACCATGGTATCCACGATGCCCCCCTTTTCACCGGTTGGAATTTTGTGCTTTTTCAGTTAGGGAAAATACTGTGTTTTAAACCTTAGTAGGGAAAAGTTGAAAGAACTGGGAAAATCAATGGCACATCAAACACGTCGGAAGGCGAAGCATGTTTGGATACAAAGCGCATGGGAAGCGCACGTTTCCCAATATGTCTATGGCGTATGATGTTTTGACGGCGCATTTAATGCGCCCGTTGGTGTTTCACCCCTATATATAGGAGTTGGGCTCCGAGTGCTGCCTTTTTTACTATTTCACAAAGCCTTTTGCATGTTGCAATTTCGTTTCTCCTATGCTTCTACAAACTTTTCTTTCAAGGGAATCATCGGAGGTCCCTCGACTGCTTTCAATTTTCAGGTGAGTTTTCTCAAACTTCGTTTGTATTGAACTTACTATGTTTTTTGTGTCTCTATTTGTGGAGTATTTTGGTCGGGAAGTTCTCGCTTTTCGAGGGTAACATCGTCACAGGTGTGTTCTTAGGTTTCACACAAGGGGTTGTTAGATCTCCAGAGGGGGACTTTTTTTGTCTTTTGGTTGATCCCCTTTTATCTGTTTGTTTGTCTGTAGAATAGCGAGAGGTCAAGAAGAGGCTTCCATCAATCAGGTTGGGCGTAAGAGGGGGACCCCTCGGGAAACGCCTATAACAAGTCCTTGCCGCCATAGAGGACTTGAGGTCCTTCAGACAAGTCCCTGCCGCCATCATATTGGAGATGTCAAACGGCACGGCTACCTCGACAATGGGAGCGGCAGATAATGCCGTTTATTTTACTCGAGAGCAGTTTGCCATTGGACTTTACCTCCTTGTCCCCTCTTTGGTGAAGCAGTTCCTACACTTCACTAGGGCACCTCCTGCACTTGTACATCCGAATATCTTTTGGATTCTTATGGGCTGCAATGTGTTAAACTTTCTCTACCAGTTGGATATTTCGCTGGTAGAGATTTGTTTTATTTATACTTAAAAGATTGGGATTGGGGGACGTCTATCTATATTGGGCCATATCCCTCATCTACAATTTGTAACTAGGCTCCCGAACTCCCCCAAGACAGAAGTGATGTTTTGGCTAAAGGTCCATGGTACAAGACACCGGGCTCTCTAGGGCTTCCCTTTGACCTGAATCAGTCTCTCTCATTCCTAGATTCATTTCAGCTTAGTGGGACTTATACTCTCCTAGGCCATCTGTGTTTTTTACATGCCCTTCATTTCAGTAATTTTGTGTGTTTTGACATGTTCTTCTTTTCTGAAATTTTTGTAGGTAAACGTAGGTGAGGCCAATTGTTGGGATAGGCGGGAGAAGGCCGGGCCCAAGCAAATCAAATCCGCCTGTGAGATCACTGAGGGGGAGCGCAACCACGAGCTCCTCTTATCCGTGAAGAACTGGCAGAATTAAGCCCGGTACTCCCTTCCCCTTACATAGTTCCGTCATCCCTTGCTCGTTGCCAACGGAGCATGTTAGGGGCAAACACTTTACTCTCGTCGACCTCCTAAAGTCAATCTCGAGCAGCTCTGCACAAGTGGGGTTTTCTTAAGAGCCTCAAGCTAAGACTACTCAAGAAACCTCAGGTACCTTTGTCAGACCCTGCCAATCACCTTTGGAAGAACAAGATTCTCGGCCTACCCCCCAGGTGGCGAAGAAGAAGAAGAAAGGAAAGATCATAGTTGTTAGTGCGGGATTAGAGGGCTTTGTGGATTTGGTGGATCCAAACGCTAGTGACCTCGCTGAGGAAAGAGAGGACAATATGTCTAGCCTTGCTGTTGGATTTCTCGCCACTGACGCATTGCCGTGCTGAGTGCTTAGGAGACTACCCTGCTTCCAAAGTAATCTGTAGCTGAAAGCGCCCAAAGCAGTTTGGCCTAGATGAAAAGGCTCAGAGGAGCCCAGTAATAATTGTTGTGGACTCCCTAGAATGAGCCTCCAATGCTTTATTGGAATTGGAGGGTGCCGCTCAAGATGCTTCTTGAGAGGCTTGTGCATCGCTAGAGGATGGGATTCCAGCCAGGGGGCCTCACAATGCTGATAGAGTTGTGAGGGAGGCTCCCTCAAAGGCAGTCGTTAGGCTACTGTTCTCGACTAGGCTTGCAAATGCAAGCCCCTGCAGCCAAGGGTATCGCCCGGCCTAGTGTCAGCTGCACTCAAGGCTCTCGGTAAGATATTGTTTGATCACCTCGAAGGCTTGGTCGCATTCCTCATTCTAGTTGGCCTTTTTGGCTCTCCTTAGGGTGATGAAAATGGTTTTAACCGGTCTGTGAAATGGGATATGAATAGTCTGAAAGATGCCAATCTACACAATAAGGCACTCCTTTTCTGGAGGTAAGAGCTTGAGAGTCCATTATAGCTTGAGTTGAATGGGATTGGCCTTCATCCATCTCTCGTCACCATAGTTTAAAACTTGGTTGAACTGACTCCAAATGCACATTTCAAAGGGTTGAGTTTCATGTCATACTTTCACAGCAGCTCAAAGGCCTCTTGCAGATGCTTGGTGTGGTCGAAGCGTTCTTTAGATTTCATGAGCATGTCTTCAATATAGGCCTCCATTGTGTTGCCCAACAGTGGTCTGAATATCTTAGTCACCAATCTTTGATAAGTTGCCCCAGCATTCTTTAAGTCAAAAGGCATCACATCATAGTAGTATAACTCGTGTGGTGTAATGAAGGTCGTTTTCTCTACATCAGGCGGATGCATGGGAATTTGATGATACCTAGAGAAAGCGTCCAGAAATGACAATATTCCATGCCTGGCTGCGACATCAACAATTTAGTCTATACATAGCAAGGGGAAGCTATCTTTTGGGCATGCTTCGTTGAGGTCAGTGTAATCTATACACACTCACCACTTACCCCCTTTCTTTGGAACCACCACCACCATGTTGGCTAGCCATTTCGGGTACTTTACTTCTATGATGAAACCTGCACTCAGCAAGTTGTCTACTTCCGTCTAAATGATCTGATGAGGATCCGGTGGAAACGCCACTTTACCTTATCGGTCCGTCAATGCAGGATAATATTTAGTCAGAGAGGCCACAATGCAAGTTAATCCCAATCATATTTGAGTGGCTCTAGGCGAATACATTTATATTATTCAACAACATGAGTCGTAACCGCACCCTTTCTTCATTGGACAGAAGAAAGCTCATGTAAGAGAACTTTTTCGGCCCGTCCAACGTTATTTTTTCTAGGGGATCCACAGCCAGCGGATCCTTCTCTTCCTCCTTAATCTGGGCGTCGAATTATGATTGTTATGCGGGGGTTTGATCTTCGAGGGGAGGCTTTTCAGTGTTCTTCTCCTCTCTCTGTTCCCGCATAGATAGCTGATAACATTGCCGTGTGACTAGCTGACTGCTTAAGAGGTCAACCTGGCCAACGTTAGTCAAATAGCTAACCGTTTGGTGGCAGGTTGAAGGGATAACTTTCATTGAATGCAATCAGGCTTTCCCGATTATGGCGTTGTAAGGCCCTAAGTCTTCGATGATTGAGAACATAACCTATTAAGTCACTAGCTAGGCTTTTACAAGGAGCGCGACATCTCCTAAAGTTATGGTAGTTGCACCATTAAAACTAGAGAGGATTCGCCCGACTGAGTTCACCATACCTAAGGAAAGCTTCATTTACTTGAAGGCGAGTAGTTGTAACAAGTCCGCCGCACTGCTAGGATCTATTAGTACCTTATGCACATCAAAACCGTTAATAAAGAGGGTGGATAATACAACGCATCATATAAAGGAGCACAATAACCCCTCTGCTCGAAAGCAACATGAGGAAAGGACAGTGGGGGTCATCTATTGGCTTGGTTTCTTCATGTCTGCCTTTTACATGGATAACATTTATCCGAGCCTTAATTGTGGCAACTCTCAAGAGCTTCTTTGTTAACACATTAGGATCGAAACTTCACAGACAAATCGAGTATATGGTTAACGGTTGGTCTAGATCGCGGATTTGGGTCGCCACACCTACGTAATCTATCCGTAGTCACCTCTAATTCCACTTCAGGGTCAATTTATATGATATACCTCTTGAGTTGTCCCGCTTTGTTAAGCTTTTCCACCATAAACTTTAGGCTTCAGCATCTGTTAGTCTCATGCCCATGATCTCTATGATAATCGCACCGCAAGGATTTGTTTCTTTGGGAGGGATCCGTCTGGATCAGTGTTAGCGATTTAAACTCTGGCAAGTCGCAAATGATGGGAACAACCTTTCATAAGAGACGTTCAAATGAGTGAATTACGGGAGCTCTCTCCTCTTTTATGACTTATCACGATCGCTTTCTATTTCTACTCTAACCATCCTTGGATTTAGGCTTAATTTCTTCCCGTGACGACTTATTTCCTTCAATACTGGTTTGTAATCATACGCTGGTTATTGCTCGGATATTGTCCTCCAACATTGAGTACCGCCCACCTGTATAATTCTTCCATTGTCGTTGGTGGGTCTAAAGAGAGTGACTTGAAGAAAGAAGTAGATGGCCCAAAGATTCTCCTGAAGTTTTGGAGGACTACATCCATGCTATAAGACTTTATCTGATGGATGACTTGCCCGAACCTCCTTGTGAAGTCTCGAATAGTCTCTTCTTCCTGCTTGAGAATAGTCTATAAGGAGTTAATGTTCCTCTTGCCGTTAATCAACAAAGATATTGCGTATTAATGCAGATAGCTCGCCAATAGTTCACTGAACGAGTTTATTGAGTTACGCAGGAGCTTGTGGAACCAAGCTAACGCATGCCCTCGTAAACTAGTCGAGAAATCTTTACACAACAGATGGTCATTGCCGGCATTTAGTATCATTGCCTGATTATAATGGAGCATGTGATCGTAAGGGTCAATAGAACCATCAAACGTTGCAAAGGCCGGTATGACAAACCCGCGAGGTGGCTCATAGTCAAGGATGTGTTGCTCTAGGGGTGACGAGAGCTTGTCATCTGCCCACGAATTAGGCCGCAGGGCGTGATGTAGAATGTTGGGGCCCCATACCAAAGGCAGGATGTGCAAACGTCATTTGTGGCATCATACTTGTGGGTAATACTAGTGGCACCATGCCTGTACGTAACGCGCCCCAAGGGCCCGAATCGGTCAGTTCCGCTTCGCTTGTCTTCCTCCTCGGGCCTCGCGTGGATGCGCCACTAACCACATCACGGGTTGTTGTGGCATGGAAGGCCCAGGCAATCCTCTCGCCTTTGCACTCTCCCGAGCATTCTTTGTTGGTGAGAGACTCAAAGATGGGGAACTGCTTGAGGACGCCATCATTCCGGGGTATCGACATCAATGTGAATCGCCGAGCTCCTTCCTTTTATTGCAAGCTACCGAAGCGCAGCCGACGCTTATCTCATACATCTTTTCCAAGATCCCGAATTTTCTATCCGGCCCACACCAGTCATATTCTCCCACTGCAGAAGCGCCCGACGCACCTCTTCACTCCTTCCACCTAGCCTTGCTTGCTCCTCATGTTTCCTCTCTATGTCCTAAAGACAATGGAGGAATTAGTCCTCTAGCGATTGGATCATCGGATTAGTTGACATTGCGACTGCTTTGGGCGAATCAGGTGTGAAAAGGGGAATCAACAAAGTTCTAGGTGATGCAGGCATTGTGATAATTGTTTGCCAGCCTCACAAATTAGACAAGACTTTTTGTTCAATTCCCACAAACAATGCCAATTATCGTTACCTCAATTGTCTAAACTTCTGGGCCTCAGTAGCGCAACGCAAACCTTTAAAAAAACGTGATCTGGCGACGATGACCCAACTACCTCTCCGATGATTAAGTCAGCAAAAGATGGAGAAGAAAAAGCAAAAGGTTCATGAAGCTGAATTGCTTTACCTTCTCTCAGAGATCTTCTTGATTTATGAAGTGGTTCACTTCTCTCCTGATTGGAAAGAAAACATCTTAATCTTATGGATAAAATCTCTTCTTCCTTATCAAGGATTAATCTTTTTGGGAAATAAGGGATTTGGAAACTGGGAAATCCGCTGATAAATATCTCTTGCGTATTTTCCGTCTTTGTATACTTATCCATAACGAACTTCCCATATGCGGTAGGATGGCCGGGTGGGGGCTTAAAATTCTAGACGTGCCGCCCTAAAGCTAGTCCATGGGAAGACATCCTAGCTTTCTTTAGGATTCTCCCACCTGGGTGGTGCCCCCTGAGTAATTGAGCTTGGGCCACTTCACAAGATGGGTCAAGCGGCCCCCAGAACCCCGAGGAAAATCCACCTCTCGAAAAGGGCAAATCATAAATTCGTAAAAAACTAAAATTTTTCTAGATCTCGGGATGACGAACGGATCACCGCTTGAATCGTCTTCGTGAAATCTAGTTAACACGTCGAATTCGAGATACCTTAATTTGCACGCTTCGAGGCACCGAGTATCAAAAGCCGTGAAACGACATGTGATGTGACAAAGTCACCTATAACATGTACTCTGTGACACATGTTGCATGAGTAGAGAGAGATGATGGAAATGGACAGCCTAAGAGTGTGCTATGTCAAAAAACCAAGACTGAGACATGGATGGTATTAAATGAAAGTTTAATGAGGAAAGACAAAATAGGAAATAAAGGATCATCTTCTCCCTTTATTTGAAAGCCAAAACGCGCGTGTGATGAGAATGGGGATGCAGTAGGTACAGATTTGAGGGTTTTAGTGAGAGAGGGAGTGTCTTCTCTCTAAGATCCCGGATGATCGGACAGTCGGATTTCTTCGGGCCAAGAAGGAAAGTTGCTCTACACGGCGAGGACTACGCATGGGCACCGGTTTTGGGGATTTTTGACAAACTCCGTGAGGTAGGAGTTTTATCCTACTTGATTTACAACTTGTTTAAGTGTTTTGTAATGCTTGAGTTGATTTGAGGTCATGGAGTGGTCAAGATCGGTCCCAAAACTGCACCAAATGTGGAAATTTTCGAGTCTGCTGACATCCATGAACTGTTTGGGCGCCTTGTGTGATAAATTGTGCATTAAATCATGGTTTGGTGTGAATGAGGCCGGAAATGGCCATGGAATTTGGTTCCGCAAAGAAGAACCGATGTTGGATGAGTGGGCCAGCCTACCTAACGTGCCACTGCCTGCTTAGGACTCCAAAAACAAATCCCAATTTGTATGAAATGGACCAAAAACATCCATGTGTTTGGTATTGAAATTGTTGAAGTGAATGACTTGAGTTGGTTGATCAAAGAAATTAATAGGTTAATGCATAAATGTGTTAACATGATGTCACAATTAAATGAAATATAATTGTGTGTGTAGGCCATTGGAAATGGAATAGTGATTAGCTCAAGTGAGCAAATTTGGGAGTTGGTTGATCAAAATTGAATTACATGTAGTGTGATTGTAAATTTGAGAATATATGCATATTTGATATATTGTATAAAAAATTGTTGAAATGGCATAACACATTTTATATGCACCGGGGGAACCTAGGAATTAGGTGTGAGTGCATGACATGAATTAAAAGAAAAACGAACATGGTCATAAAAGGGAATTTCAAATGATGATTTTCCGAAGAATGGTATGTCGAGATGGTCATACAATTACACGTCGAGGAGCCTATGTATTGTTTTGAAGGTTCTCCAACACACTCCTCGGAAGGTAGTCCTATATTTTTACCGGGAATCTCTAGAGTGTGTTTTCGAGAACAATGTTTTGTTTTGAAAACGGTGTGTTTTCTTATACATATTAGTAAGTGTGAGGGAGTCGGAGAGGACTCGAGACATGGGTTTAGCAGGTAGACATTCAAGTAGGATCACGTATTTACTTGAGTGTGTGTATACATTGAATCATTGCATATGCACTTAGCGGAGTAAACCCATTTAGGTAATTCCACCACTGGCAATAGCCTGTCTCGAGGGAATATTATTTCAGGTACAGGGAGCGTTCGAGGAGACGGCTCATCTTAGAGGCCGATTTTGAAGAAAACTGGGTTGTGGCTTTGATGTTTTGGTACAACATGTATTAGAATTGTAAATTTTAATATGTGTTTGTATTAAGAGTAATGTAATAACTCTTGAACTATTGGAATATAGTTGGGTGTATTTTGATGAGTATTGGTGTATGGGCCCAAGCGGTTATTTTTACGGTACTGGTCTCTCGAGATACGAGACGAAGATTTTTCCGCTGCTGACGGATTGTCAACCCGACACCTTATTGGGGGCATCACACTCTTGGTCCCATTGAGTAGTGGATCTAAAAACCATGGTATCCACGGTTCTCGTGATTTTTAAAAATTGTTCTTAAGAATAAATTTTAAAAACATGAACCAAATAGGCCCAAAGATTCCTCATTTTCATTGGTGATCTAATTTTTAATAAAATTGAACTTATGGAAATCTATGCTAAAGAGAGCACAATAATTTAAAATAAATGATTTAAAGTTATGAAAACAACTAACGAACTAAATTTCATGAAATAATCCATGAGTTGCGATACAATCAACAAAGCATATTTCACTATTTGGATGCAAATGTAACTACAATTCAGCCTGCTTAATGCTAGCACTTTCATAATGATCGGGAAGGCATCTGCCGATTTGGCGTAGTTAATATATTTACGAAAGTTTTAGGAAATGAGACTTCCATTATACAAAATAATAAGGGTTTTACGGCTATACAAAATAGTATCCTTGAAATTCGAATAAGAAGGGTGTAACAAACACAATAAAGTCAACACTAAATCTTCTTTATCATACTTAACCTCCATGATCTCTAAATCGAGACGATCTTCTTAAAGGTAGTTAAATGATCTTCTAAAGATGTACTTTGTGCCATATGATGAGAATATAATCATAGCTTCAAGTGCAACTTAGTTGGTCGTGCATAACTGCTCCAATTTCAACCATAATGCGGCATCAGTTTTTCCTTCAGAATGTCTTGTAGAATTTGATTTGATAGGTGAAGATAAATATGAGATAGAGCTTTCGATCCCATTGTTTCTCTCCTTTGTCCACGGCGAGGATTTCTGCGAATCCATTTGAAGGAGGATAGCAAGCATCATTACCTGCTAAAATGAAAAGCTGGTGTTTCGATCCAACAATGGAATATCGTAGTTAATTGTTGCCATTGTCGAGATCAAGTCTGATGCTCTAATGCCAATTTGTTAAAAATAAATAAACAAACCAATAGACAACAAAAAAAAAAGACGAAAAAGATGAACAAATTTACGTGGAAACCCCTAAAAAAATACATAACATATTTGTATTCCAAATCTAAATAGGATCAAACCCTAATAAGAGGAATAATGGGTTATGGGCCTTTCAATAAGAATTCTGGACACCAATTTTAACAAAACCAAATACGAGAAAATCATTTTTTTTTAATATTTTATTTCCCTATTTTTCAGATTTCAAACAGAGCCGAAATGAAAAAACAGTAATTGAAAATTTCAATGTTAATATTGCTATTAGAGGTACCAAAATGCTGTAGAAGGCTGCCAACAAACCTGCTTTTGGTTTAGGAGAAACTCTGCTCTGATTACTTGGTTTAGGAGATACTTCTGCAATTTATTAATAGAAAAAATAGTGGGCAGTCATTTATATTCCTAAATTTGAAAGTGGTTCGGAGCAATTTGTCTTTGGCAATATGTATAAAAATTGAGAGATTTTCACTATTATCATCTGCTGCTCTCCTTGTTGACTGGAGTTTTTTTTTTTTTTCTTCTTTTTGTGCACCCATTTTATCATTGATTCAGTTACTGTCTTAATGAGTATGGTTTATTTTTCTTTTTGGGACTCCAATGGGTGGTTATTGGAAACCTAATGTCTTTGACCAATTGAGTTATCCCTCATGTTGTAAGTATACCATTCGAAACTCAATAATTTTATACTGATCGAAGTTATCCTGGTTATATATATATATATATATATATATATATATATATATATATATATATATATATATATATATATATATATACTTTACTTCACCATAGAAAAGTTACTGTAGAGTTATAATAAACATTGCCAAAGGTATTCTATAGAATTAATTTATAAAAGGTGGATAGTGGTTAGATTCTATTTATTCCTTCTTTTTCCAAGCAAATGGTTTTGATGTTGGTAGTTTGATGAGTTAATTTATTTCCAAGATTCGAGATAATGATTAAAGTTCTATGAACTAAAAAAATTAAAAATTCTTAATATTAAATCATATTACAATAAGATTTTTATTTTTTTAATAAAATTATAATAGGATGTCAAATAAAATTAAATTATGTACTAAATTTGTAATTTAAAAAAAAATATTATTACTATCCATCATGTCTAACTCGTGTAATAAAACATTCAAAGTTTTTTAAAGACATAGGAGTCTGATTTGAGTTATATTGAGAAGAATTTACTAGATCATAAACTAAAATGTTTAGTTTTCAAAAATATTGGCTACTTAAACTATTTAAATTATGTACTAAATTTGTATTTTTTCATTTTTGAAAATAAACTAATTTTAAAATCGACTATACCTAGTCAATTTTTTTATGATTATAATAATATGTAGTATTTTAAAATCAGAAACCTATTCGTAGGGCCCTTTATCACATCTAAATTTCAATTACTAAACTTCTTAAACTTTTATAATTACTTTGTAATATGTTTACTTAGAAGCTATTTCATTTTATTTCATAATGGATAATTAATATTTAGAAACCTAAAATGTGCTCTTGATAACGTGGATTTGAATTTATGATAGGTCTTAGGATACGTGATAAATTCCATGGTTGAGACTTGGAAGTTAAATAAGAATTTTGGGCCTGTCCAATTTATTCAGGATGTTTAAGTCACATAATATTTTGATGTACAAATTTAGCAAAAATGACGTAGACATATATCATTCATTAGACATAATGATATAGTATTTGTTATTGATGATGCCTTTTCTAATAGGAACCTGGCTAGAGGCGTAGGGCCGCTGGTCGAATCTCGATTGTCACAGTCGATGCGGTGCTTTTGAATTATCTGGGTTGAGATCGAGCCGTGTGGGGTCGTTGTTGAACCGCAGGCTCCGGACGTAGCTCTCCTCTGCAAGAACAAGAAATATAAAGGGGGGTCGGCGAGGGCTGTGCCCGTGGCCGCTCCGATGCCTAAGTCAGTTTCTTTATGAGAGAAAAGAGAAGCTGCTTAGAAGGCGAACGTGTTATTGTGTTCGAATTTTGCGTACCTTTCATCGATGGGTGGTCTTGTATTTATAGTAGATGTTTAAACTAATTGATGATACTAGAGTCCCTCCCATTGGATGGGATATTTCTTTATTTAGTCCATATCGGATTCGCATGTGATATAGAAGTTTACTTCGGGATAATCCTCCTTCCTTATCGGGGGAGATCCAACCGACAATGATCATATTATTTTCCCTTTCTTATTGGAAAGATTTGTCAATCAAGTAAGATAATGTATGGTTAGGTTATCCTATTATCTCGTACTCTGCGTGAGTCTTCCCAATTACCCGCCGACCTTGGTCTGCTCATGGATCATAAGTCGCTAAGGCAATCCTCTAAGCGACCAGTTTCCACCTGGGCCACCAAGTAACCTTAAATGCTTGCCGGGTATCAACCGGTCGGGCCATCGCCTCTTTCTCGGGCCTAGTAAGTGGTCAAGGCGCCTATTTTTCAAACCCCTATCAGTTGCCCCACCATACAGACAAGGTGGGCAAGGGTCGTGAATTCTTCCGTGACGGCTGCAGCCTCTTCCACGTGTCCGCTCGCTAAGGTTAAGGCCTTGTCGCCGCCATATGTCTTGCGATACGATGACTCTTATATTTTCGCCGTTTATCCGTCTCCTTCCAAATTTCTTTTCATTCTCTTTCGCTGCACTTCCGCCTTGTGCTTCCCTCGGCTCTCCCGGCTCTCCCGTGGTTCATACTGCCTCAGCCTTTTGTGTGTAGTCTCTTCTCGTATTTTGCCGAGGTATCTTCTTTCGCTTGTCTCGCTTCTCGCTCCCGGACCCTTTCTTTCTAGCCTTCCGGCCCGCTGCCTTTCAGGCAAATTCTTTCTTCGCTGTATCTCTCGGGTCTATCAGGTTCAGACGCTTTGGTTTCTTCACTGGTACGACGAAACATTAGGGTTTAACCGATTTACTTTTATTTCTTGTCGCTTGTCTCCGTCATGGGTCCGGCCGCTTCTTCTTCTTTACGGATTGGTGATGACTCTTCAAATAAGGCTCAAGATCAGACGGGCTGGAGACGCCTCCGACCGTTCGGCTATATCTGAACCCCGGAACGCTGCTGAACCGCCTCCTCTTCCTTTTAATGAGGGTAAAGAGAAAATAAACCTAATTACATATCCTGGGGGGGCCCATTACCTTTAACCGCTGCTCGACATGTCAGAATAATCTAGTAAGGTCGACCCTTCGTATGGGAGTACCTTTGTTGAACGTTATCGACCTCCCCCTGGTATCCGAGTATGGGTCCCCGATGTCTTAACCTTTGCGTACCGTGGTCTGGATGGTTTGTTTTTTTGAGGTCGCTTTCGACAATGGCCTCGTTTTCCTCCCGCATCTTCATGAAAAGTGGTCTGAAACATTTTAACATTTGCCCTTCCCAACTCGCCCCAACGGTCAGCATTTTTGCGGGGTTATTGGCTTTAGTGGATAAAGGGCCTTGTGATCCCTAGTCGTCTTGTTTCTTCATCTTTTTCGCCTAAATGAGACCACCGAGGGCTTTCTTTATTTTTCCAAACGCTCCGGAGCTCCCGCGGTGATCTCTGATCTTCCATCTTCGCATAGGTCATGGAAGGGACGCTATTTCTTTGTCAGCGGTTTCAACTGGGAATACAATCCTTCTGACAGGGATGACACCCTGGGTGTTCCCACGGCCTGGGGCGCCCCTGATAATATTCGTGAGTATTTGTACTGTTTTTGGTATGACTTGGTCCGGCGTGGCTGGAATGTTTCATTTTGTACTATTTGCTGTTTCCTGTGGCTCGCCTCAACTTAGCGCTCGAAGATAACGTCATAGCCCTAGTCGCTGGATATCCTAGCTTCGGTCCTTATGCACTGATAAGGCTCCGATATCTCCCCAGTCCATCTAATTTGAGGTCTCGTACGCCCGTCTCGAGGTTCACCGCCGCTACTCCCGGGATCCTCTCCCATTGGGCTTATCATACGCCCTACCAGTGTGAGAGATTTTGTCCATTCGGGCGACGCCCTGAGGTCCCGGGAGTGTGAAAAGGAAAAATCGCCCACTGAGGGAGGACCGACGGCTTCGCCAAAGTTCGTAAATCGGGGCTTCTCCGACCGCCGAGAGCCGTAGCGGGCGGCTGCCTCTTGGGAGTTCCCGTGATTTCGAGCTCCCCAATTTCTAAGCCCGACTGAGGGCCGAAACTCCTTCGAGTGCGTCGCGAGTTAGCCGCTGGGCGGTTATGCCTATAACCGTCTGGAATCCGCCTTTGGAAAAAGTCAAATCGCCTCCTCAAAAGGCGACAGAACTGAAGAGAAAGAAACCGAAAGCAAAAGCCGACGAAAACCGGTGACTCTTTGCCTCTAACACCCTAACTACTACAAAGTGCCTCCTCCATCCTCGCGACTCGACCTAGAGGTCGAAGGCGATGCTTCGCTGACGAGGCTTCGCTTTATCCTTCAAGGTTGCCCTGGGTGAGGTCTACAATGTGCTTGCTTCCATGTCGCCTCCCGTTGAGCGCTAACTTGCGTTTGATATGCGTGTAGCCACTCATCTCAAAGGCCCGTCGAAGGCCAAACTAAACGAGAAGCATGTACAAGAATTGCCCGAATTTATAAAGCGGCGATCTCTCTCACTCAACGAACCGAGCGGTGCGGAGCGAAGCGCAAAGATATGATCAAGAAGTGGAGCGACTTAAGTCCGATTTAAAAACATACTGCCGGCCAAGGCCGGCGTAGCAGGAAGACGAGTCCGGCAGTCGACGAACCGGCGAAGCCAGGAGGTTCGAGAAGTGCGTTCCAAAGCCTACAAAATGATTTGGAGCGAGGCCCGAGAGGGGTCAAGTCTCGCCGAGTGTGAGCTTCTCGATGGTGCGCGAGGAGCTCATCACCTTCCGCCGAAGCCGCGGATTCTCAAACCGACTACGCGGCAACAATGGTGCTCAATGATAAGTAGAGCGCAACTTCTAAGTGGGCTCGTCAGAAGCTTCCGGTGCAAGTGTGCTGCTAGAGACTGCCGCCGAATCTTCCGGGGCCGCGAATTTAGTGTAACGGCCGAACGAGGAACGCTATGGATTACGCGCATCTCTTCAGCGGAAGTTAGTTTAGCCGCCGTAGGGATGAGGTCATTAGGCAAATGAGACTGCCGCTCGGGCTTCCGGGTGGCTCAGCCTTTCAACGGAAAGTTGCTGACGACACGCAGATCCGACTTCACTCGACCTTCCCAAACACGGTAAGAGGCGTGATGAATCTTTTCTACGGTTCATTCTCAAGAGCCCGGTACCCGCCGTGGCTAATTCTTCGTCAGTCCGCTCTCCCGCCGATTCCATCTATGCTATGTTTGCCTCGATACCGGCTTTATTTGTTTATCTATATACGCTTCTTTTGTCGGGCTCGCCCGTAGATATGTGTAGCCCTTCCGAACATATTTATATATATATATATATATATATATATATACTTTTTTTTTCTTTTTATATATATCGCTCATGCTTTCATCGTGAGTATCGTCGCTTCTCCATGATTTGTATGGTCTGATTGAGAATCGAGCGAGATGAATAAGCTCACAAACTTAGTCACGACCTTGTGGATTAATTTGTAATGTGAGCTGACCTGATTCTAGTCAGATAGCCTGGATAGCGCGTTTCGTCAAATTGAACTGGCTGGTCTTACGTCGACCGGCCTTGGATCGAGCCAAGCTGATTCCTCGGGTCGCGGACCTGACAGATGGTCAACCTGGCCCTGCGTGCCGTCAGCCTTGGTCGACTAATTTTGCTTCGGCCGACCACGGGATAACTCGCTGTCGACTCCGTCAATGGCCTGCCCATGTGGATTGGCCGAGTAGGAGCTCGCTCTCATGCTTGATCGAGGGGAGCTCACAGATGAATAGTCGAGTAGAGCTCCTCCATGTGAACTGAGGGATGAGCCCGTCAAAGTGAATTGTTGAGTAGAGCTCGACCATGTGTACTGATGGGAAGAGTCGTCGTATCGAATAGAGAGGGAGCTCTGACCATGTTGACCGACGTGAAGAGCCTGGCCAGAGTGAATTGTTGAGTAAGAGTCAGTCTGTTGACCGACAGGAAGAGCTCGTCGTAATGAATGGTGAGCGAACTGACCTCATGTCAATCGATCGAAGAGCTCGTCATAATGAATAGTAGAGTGGAGCTTGTCCATATTGACGGATAGGAAGAGCTCGTCAGAATGAATAGTAGAGTGGAGCTCGACCATGTTGACTGATAAGAAGAGCTCGTCAGAGTGGACTACAGGTGCTGAGTAGAGCCTCGTCCGTGTGAACCGAGGGAAGACTGGTCGAATGAATAGGCAGAGCCGAGCTCCATCCATGTTGACTGATAGGAAGAGCCTGCCGAGTGAATTGTTGGAGTAGGAGCTCGGCCCGTGTGAACTCGAGGGAAGAGCCTCGTCAATGAATAGGTAGAGGCGGAGCTCATCCACCATATTGACTGATAGGAAGAGCTCGTTAGAATGAATAGTAGAGTGGAGCTCGACCATGTTAACTGATAGGAAGAGCTCGTCAAAGTGAATTGTTGAGTAGGAGCTCGTCCGTGTGAACTGAGGGAAGAGCTCGTCAGAATGAATAGTAGAGTGGAGCTCGTCCATATTGACTGATAGGAAGAGCTCGTCATAGTGAATTGTCAGAGTAGAATCAGTCACAGGTGAACTGAGGGAAGAGCTCACGAATGAATAGTAGATGGAGCCTCCGCCCATACTGGGACCGGGATAGGAAGAGCTCGTTAGAATGAATAGTAGAGTGGAGCTCGACCATGTTGACTGATAGGAAGAGCTCGTCAGAGTGAATTGTTGAGTAGAGCTCGTCCGTGTGAACTGAGGGAAGAGCTCGTCATGAATAGTAGAGTGGAGCTCATCCATATCGACCGATGTAGCAGCTCCGCCGAGCGAATTAACAGTAGGAGCTCGGGTCCGTAGCGAATCGAGGGGAAGAGCTCGTCGTAATGAATAGCGTGGTGGAGCTCGTCCATATCGATCATGGGGAAGAGCCTCGTCGAATGAATAAGAGAGATTCTCGACCATGTTGGATCGGATTGAAGAGCCTGTCAGAGTGAATAGTAGAGTGGGGCTCTACCATGTTGACCGATTGAAGAGGCTCACAAAAGCGAGCAAGCAGTGGCTCCAGCGCCGAGGCCAAGTGGGCGATGTAAATGAGCCGGGTCCGACCCCGAGGCGCCGTGGCCTGTGCAGAGTAGGTGAGTCTGGCCAAAGTGAGCAGCCATGGGCTCGTTTCATTAGCTGTCTGTATTGATTTGAATCCTGCCGCATAGCCCATGTGGGATCAAGTGAGCTTGTCGCTGTGGATTGGTCGGGCTCCACGCTGACTCGCTCGAGCTATGCCTACTTCCTCAGTTGTATGTCTTGTGCTGGGTTGTTGAGCTCGTCCATGTAGAATGCTGGGAAGAGCTCGTCGAGGTGAGCTGCTTGGCTCTTGGTGCCGTAATTGTAGCTGAAGAGTTTTGATACGACCAAACGCTCGCGGTCGCTTAAGCACTTTCGATTCTCGAAAGAGGCGAGCGTTTTGACGCGGATTTATGGAGAATTTGGAAACGATCGCGACGAAGCCGAAAGTGTTTTGATATTTTATAAATAGCGGTTTCCTTGTCGTGAGGTTTGTTCCTGTATATTTTGCTTTCTCCTCGATGCACACAATCGAAACTCGCGTGAGATGAAGAGCCTAAGTTTGACTGCCTTCGCTAGAGATTCTTCCTCAAGATTTAAAATAGTGGCTAATGCTCTCTACATGTGGAGTTGTGTTTTTCCCTAGTCTCCTCATGGAGTCATGTTATTCCCTAGCTTTGTGCTAGGAATGCGGTCCGAGAGGGCGCGCATCTCTCTTGCACTCAGTTTCTATTTTTTATTCTTCTTTTCTTCTCCTTCTCCTCCTTCTTACCTCTCTTTTTCTCCCTTCTCCTTCTTCCCTTTCTCCCTTCTCCTTCTTCCTTTTCTTCTTCTCCTTTCCACTCTCTTTCTTTCTCCCTATCACACCTTTTTCTTCTTCTCCAAATTTTGTCTTTTCTTCTTTGTCTCCTCTTTTTCATTCCGATTATTCTAAACTCTTTTGTACCCTTTTTCTCCTTCTCCTTCCTCTTTTTTGGTTTTCGAGGGAACTGCTTGTACTAAGTATTTTTCAGATGTAATTGAGAACACCATCGGATGTAACTGATTGTAACTGAATGTAACTCCATTGAAATAAAGAATAACTTTTCCTTTTATGTCTGTGAATCTTTTTATTGTGCCCTTTTTTTTTTTTTTCTCAGAATTTCATATATAATCGTGCTTGAGAGATGCCAACCAAATGATCAATGAACGCCTCCATTTGCTACATAAGACCCTATAAGGCACACTTAACGTTACAACCGATGTTTACCGTAAAAATGCTTTGTATGTTCCCAAGATTCCATGTATGTCGTGAAGATTTTTCCCTCTTCCGCTTTGAGTTCATACTCGGTCCGACTAATTCCTGATAAGGATGTCGTGGCCTCCTGGGGCCAGGGCCTAGTTTCCCGTGCGCACGATTCTTCCTCGCCGGCAGGAGCTTCTTTAAGACTAAATCGCCTGGCATGTAGCTCATGGGGTTGACTTTTTTATTGCGTACTACTGTTTTCCTCGATACTCCTCCGTGCGCCTTTGAGTTCGCTCGCGCTTCATCTAGGAGTTCTAAGTTTGTGACGAAGGCCTCGCCATTGTGCTCCTCCGATGCTAACTCATCCTGGAGAATGTATTCCATTCTCCCACGGCCACGCCTCGCCAAAGGCTGTGGCAAACGGAGTTTCCTCGAGTTGCTATCTTCGTGTCGGCTCCAGCCCATAATACCCTCAGGAGTGTATTCTACCCACTTCCCTTAAGGTCTTCTGAACTGGTTTTCAAGGCAAATTTGAGGGTTCGATTGTTACTCGGGCCCGTCCATTTGATCATGGATGTACCAGTGGACTCAGGCACAATTTTAATTCGAGCCTCTAAGATAGAAATCCCTGAATTTAGCGTTGTCGAACTGCTTTCTGTTGTCTGATACTAGGGCTCTTGGGATGCCAAACCTGCATACGATGGCTCGCCACACGAAATTCACGTATCTTTGTCTGCACTGTAGCTAAAGGTTCCTGGTCAGCTTCACTTTGTGAAGTAATCCATCGCATTATGACTTGTAATCGGCCCTTACCAACGGTGGGTCCCAATATGTCCAAACCCCATTGTTGGAAAGGCCAGGGACTTGTGATTGATGTTAAAGGCTCTGACGGGAGGCGTGAGATCTTGGCGTGCCTGGCATCCCGCATTTCGACTCGACTCGCCGCATCCCCGAGCATGGTCGGGGCCGCAGTATCCTCGTCTTAAAACTCTTCCCGCAAGGTCGGCCCGATATGATTCCCGGCATACACCCTCGTGTACCTCCTCAAGACGTACTTGATGTCCTCTCCTCGCGATGCATTTAAGAAAGGAGTGAAAAATCCGGCCAGAGACTTCCTTTATGATTAGTGAACCCGTCATCTCGCCCCTTATTTCGCCGCTTCGGTCGCTTCGGGTAGGCTTCCGTCTATTATATAATTCCAAACGGGTCCATTCAACTCGGCTCGACTCTAATGGCAACCGTCATGCTATATGATCGACCGAGGTTCCGCCTAAGTATTCAACGGGCGCTAATTCGTCTACCGAGGTCTTCAGGAGGTCAGTGGGCTAACTTCACACGAGTCTCCGCCTGAATTCTCCGCTCAGGGACATGTTTGACCTAAACCAACACAAATTTCTTTAATAGATCGTGGACCTTTTGGAGGTATAGAATCATCATTTCACTTTTGGCTTCATAGGTCTCTTCTATTCACTCGACTACCACCGGGAGTCAACGTATACCTCTAACCTGGGCCGACCTCTCTGTTTAACGGGCGAGGTCGAGGCTCGCTATCACTTCGCCTACACTACTCGTTTGTCAGAAGCATGGAACCCAAATCTGAGTGCATATTCAATGTCTATCCCTTCTGGTGAGGTTAGAATTAGACCCGCCTCGCTTCCTTGCGCATTTGAGGCTCCATCTACAAAGAGCTTCCAAATTGGGAGGTCGTTCTTTTCGTGAGTGGTCTGAGCAAGTTCTCGTCGAGCGAATTCCATGACGTGGGTCGGCCAGACTCCGTGCTTTTATGGTCAAGTCGACTTGTATCCGATGTCGAACTCACTTAGCCTATGGCCCACTTCCACAGCCTCCGAGGCTTCCGGGTTTGTGCAATACTTGTTTCATCTGGACATTCCGTCTGACTTCTATGGTGTGAGCCCGGAAATAGGGACGGCTTCCGAAAGCGTTGGTTACTGGGCCGCTTAGTATTAATTTCTCCATCCTCTGTTCTCTCCTCCGTCCTCTCGCAGCCTCGACCGCAATAGTAGACTAGGTAATCGTGACTCGTTTTGTCTCCGACGAGCACCGTGTACCGGGTTGAGAAGCCTGACACGGCTGGCACGAGTGAGGAATTCTCCTCGACGACTTACTAGAATGGGTGGAGAACTCGCATACGTTTTTAATGTAGTAAAGGCTTATTCGCACCGCACTCTACTGAAAGGCCTTCTTCAGATCCTTGAAGCAGCGGGTCGCACTTGGCGCCGCCTCGATACAAATCGCTTAGTGGCCTCAATCCTTCCCGTCGGACTTCTTACTCCCGATGGTGACTAAGATGTCGAGTACAACCTTTATTTTATCCGGATTTGCCTCAATTCCCCTGTGGTTGACTATAAAGCCCAGAAATTTTCCGTTGACACGCCGAAGGCGACGGTCGGGTTCGCCATGTTGTAATTCCTTAGATCCGAACGCCGGTGAGGCGAGGATGGAGATCGGGTCGTAGTAGATTTTACCAAAGATGTCGCCTACGATACCCCATAGCTGCTCTCTATCTCGCCCCGAAAAACATCTCGGTTCACTAGCCTCTGGTAGGTCGCTCCCGCGTTCTTGAGCCCGAACGACATCACACAATAACAATAAGTTCCTTGAGCTGTGACGAAAGAGGTCTTTTCCTGGTCATCCGGGTCCATACTAATCTGATTGTAGCCAGAAAATGCATCCATAAAATCGAAGTTCAGGCGCCCGCAAAGGGCGCCCACGATGAGGTCTATCCTTGGCAAAGGAAAGCCGCCCTTCGCATGCCTCGCTTATGCCGCCAAGTCGATACGAGTCGCCACTCCGCTACATTTGCTTTTTTGACGAGGACAACATTAGCCAACCACTCTGATATTCTACCCCGACGCCTCCCGCTCGGAGAAGCTACCGATTTCGTTGATGGCTTTCGCTCTTCGCGCAAAGCTCCCGCTGCTTTTGCTCGAATCCTGGCTTCAAGGATGGGCCGGGTGTTCAACTGGTGAGTGATTATCGTAGGATCGATTCCTCCCATGTCCGCCTGTTTCAATGCCAAAATGTCTCTATTTTTTCTTAAAAACCGAGTGAGGAGGCTTTTGAGGTCTCCCGTTAGTTTGGAGCCGATATAGGCGAGATGTTCCGGGTCGTCATCCAGTGATACCGGTTCTAGTTCCTCCGAGGGCTCGGGTCGGGTGAGTATCTCGTCGCGCATGTCAAGCTCGTCTACATTCACGTTGTCAACTCCGCCTCTTTGCTCTCATGGAGGCGCAGGCATTCCCTCGCCACTACGATCTCCAGACCATTCCTACAATCTGTGTATGGTTGGAAATTTGATTATCATGTGATACGCGCAGGGGATGGCTTTTATCAAGGCTGGTGAGAGGGTCCGCCTCTCAGCCAACATGCTTCAGGTCGACTGGCGTCTACGACAGAACCCATTGCCGTCAGCCGCTCGGCGGGCTCGCCTAGAGTGAGCACCAGCTAAATTGAGCCCAATGGTAATACCTTTTCTCCCGAAAACCTCAAAGGCTAACGCGAAAATGATGTCGGCGAAACTCCCGTTATCAATTAAAACCCGCGGAACCGCTGTGTTACTGCCACCGTTAATCCACCAAAGGGGTCGCCATGGGGATGCCGGCATCCTCCGTGCCCAAGCCGAGAACGCGATGGGCGGTGTCAGGTCGCGGCAACTTAGATACCGCTTGTATTTCCCCATTCCCGTTGATCCGATGTTACGCAGGGCCTTCCGAAAGGTAATCGATTCTCCTCTTCCCGCGAACCTCCCGGATCACGCGGATTTCTCCCGAGAGGTTGGCCGGTGTTGAGTCGTCGCTTTGTCGAGACGGGTCGTTGTTGAGTCGGAGCCTCTGCTCGATTCCCGGCCCGACTTTTAGGTCCGACTCGGCTCGTTCTGTGAGATATGAAACGCCGAAGGTATCCGCGTTGTATTAAGTATTCTATTTCTCTTTCAAATAGAGCATAATTGTCAAGGCGATGCCCATAATCCCTAAGTGGAACTCGCAAGATTTAGTGTTGTCCTCATGGCGGATCTCGATTTCATTTGAGTCGGGCTACTGTGAATTGCTCGCCGCACCTCATGCAAAGACCTCGGTGACACCGAGGCGTTAGGGAGTTGAAGCGCCGAGGCGAGTAACGCCTGCCTTTAGATCAGGGTGGGCCTGCACGGTCCCCGGTGATTTCCTCCGGGGGACGTTTCGATCTTTCGGGGGATCCGCCCTGTCGTTTTGTCTTTGTGGTTCTCGTCTCGCCGTCATTCACAGAATTTTTTCTTTCTGTATGAAGAACCCTTTCTTTGATATGAGGGCCTCCGCCTGCTTATATATTTCTCTCGTTTCGCGAGGCACTTCTACCATGCTTGTTTATGGTTCTTCGAGATGGAAAACATCGTGTCCTTCGATTATAATTTAACCCCGCAATGAATGCCGTATATGAATTTCATCTGCATGTCTATTTTCGTGGACTCACGCCACCTTGCACGTGACGCACTTCAAGCTTCCGCGAGCCCGCTGACACAGATGGTAACTAAGCTTACACGCTCTGGCTCGGATGGCTGAGACGAACGCACGGATAGTTCGAACGACGAGATGGATGGCTGGGATTCTATCAACCAGCCAAGGTCGGCCCTTTAGTGTAGCGGCGACGTCCCGCACGTACGTAGTCCCGACACCACCCATGTAGCTCCATCTAATTTTGGGGCATTGAGGTGATCAACTGTGGTCTTTGACTTCATCGAATGCTTCTATTTGTAGGCATTCGAACCCTGCGCCTAAGTGGGGAAGCTGAGCACTTCTACCGCGGAAGTGAGATTCTAGCTTGCCGCACTGTGGTGTCCATAAGATCCGGGCACACCCTTTAACCACCTCCTTCACGCTGCGCTGAGTTCTGCTGAAGATCTCCCCGAACCTCCGCCACATGACTCGCCTCCCGTCCGGGTTGAGGGTGATGCAAGCACTGCTCACGACCGCCTCCCGGTATTGTTTGCCTTCTCCGCAAGGGCCGACGCGATGGTCCATGCCCCGGCTCATTGGATTTCCCGCTTCAAGCCAACAGCTCTGACCGCGCATACCGAAGCCAGTTCTCAAGGGAGGAGGTTATGGTCTTTCTGAGTTTGTCGTGTCTCCCGTGGATGTTGTATCTGTCTGGTAAGCTGCTCCAACTCTTCTACCAGGCGCTGGTTGACGAGGCGAAGCGCTTCCACTTCATTTGTATTACCGTGCACAAGCCCACCGCCCTGCGGGGTCCGCTGCCCATATCGCCTCGGGTGGATCCCGCATCCCGTGGATTAGTGTTGTCTTGTGTTTTTGTTGATACTATCAAGAATCGAGTAATCGCTTATGTTTATAAAGGAACCGCCGCCCTACGTGATCACGCTTAACCGACGATGCCTTTTTTACCAGAACTGGCCGGAGCGCAGGTCATTGGCCGGGACCCGATTGTTAAGGTGGCTGCGATGCTTTTGAATTATCCGGCTGAGATCGGGCCGTGTGGGGCGTTGAACCGCAGCTCTATCGTAGCCTCCCCGCAAAGAACAAGAAATAAAAACGGGGTCGGCGAGGGCTGTGCCCGTGGGTCATCTCATGCCAAGTCAGCTTCTTTCGAGAGAAAAGAGAAGTCGCTTGTAGCGCGAACGTGTTATTGTGTTCGGAATTTTGCGTACCTTCACCGATGGGTGGTCTTACTTATAGTAGATGTTTAACTCATCGATGATAATTAGAGTTCATTCCCATTGGATGGGATATTTCTTATTTTAGTCCATATCGGATTTGGTACAGGATATAGAAGTTTACTTGGGATAATCCTCCTTCCTTATTGGGGGGAGATCCAACTGGCAATGATCTGTTATTATTTTCCCTTTCTTATTGGAAAGATTTGGTTGAATCGGCAAGATAATATATGGTTAGGGGTTATCCTATTATCTGTACCCCTGGGAGTCTTCCCATAATTACTCCTGGCCGACCTCGCCTGGGTTTGCTGATCATGAGCCGCTACAAGGCAACCTTCTAAGGAATTTGGGTCTTCCACCAGCCACTGGCCAAGTAACCTGAATGCTTCAAGCGGGTATGCCTAATGGGTCGGGCCATCGTCTCTTTCTTGGGCCTAGTGAGTGGGCTTGCGCGCCTATTTTTCAAACCCTATCAGTTATCATAGAAACTCAAACTTGATTAATTTAATATATGTTCATATTAAAAATTATAATTAAAGAAAAATAGCCTTTGAGGCTTGAAAAAGTGTTAAAAGGGATGAGAGGTATGCAAAGTGAATGAATATAAAAACATAAATATTATAGTATGTGATGTTTTAAATGTGTGGGGGAGTAATTCACTAACTAAAGTGTATTCAATCAATCGAATATATCATATTATAGTTGTCATTATATTGAAGAACAGAGTCAGAATATTTTAGTCATTATATTATTAAATTTATAGGTTTTATGTTGATTTATTATGCTATTAATCTAAATGTTATTTTATTGTTTATAATTTTTAGTAATTCTATATATCAATCTATCATCTATTGTAAGTTCACAATAAAATTAATTTTCCTTTCAAAAAATATTTTAAAATACTTATATCCAGCTAAACATGTGTTTGTAGAGAACTTATATAATTAACCAATAATATTATTCAAAATTAATTTCGTATAAAATTCCAGGTTTCTAGAACCTTTAGAAACCTAGATGTTAAAATGGGGGAAAGGTAAATGCGCAGTGTCCCAATTACTAACTAGATGTACCTGTGCTAAAACGGTGTCGCTTTTTAATCTATTTATTCTCCTTTCCTTTTCGCGTGTTCGCTTCAATTTACTTTAGCCGTAGTCAAAGGAAGATGATCACCTCACGCATGCAGGAGTTAGGTTTACATTCTGCTCATTTTGTTTTCCACTAATCAAGCCGCCGACCAATCGTGAGATATGTCCGCCTCGATTGGTTGCTATGGAGATCGGGGGATCCGAGGATGGCCCTGGCCCGAACGAAGTTATATGATTTCCAAGAAAACCCCCTTCGGACTTTTCGTATCTGATTCACCCATAACTTGATTCTTTCATCGTATATGCGCTTTCAACTTTATCCCCGGGAAGAGTCATGATCCACTCCAGCGCCTCGTCTACAAGAGCTTTATCTGGCCTTCTACTTGGCCGAATAGAGAAGCTTCCTGTAAAACCAAGTTGCCCAACTTCTCTATAAAGAAGGTAACAATGCTTTCCGCCATCCTTAGAGCTACCCCTTCGACAACAAAACCCAGCATGCCTGCAATCTCAAAAACAACAATGGCTGAAAAATGTATTTGAAGACAGAAGAAAGATCCATTTAAAGATGGAAGAGAGAATAAAGAAAGCAAGAAAATATAAGGCATGACGGATAGCGCTGCTATCAGAAAGGCCTCGGTAGTCTCAGAGGGTAGAGCCGTGGTTAATACTTAATAATCCTCCATTTCTCCGTCCATCAACCAAAGACGACCTAATGAAATAAAATAAACATAAAATAAAAATAAAATTATTTATATATTTAACTCCAAGGGAGATCCTTAAATTAAATATGTTTCTTAAATTAAAAATAATAAATAAATAGTGAAGTTAGAATCTGTGTTTGTAGTGAATTTAATAAATAAATTGTGCTGTCAATTTTCTCTCCATCTTTTTGGAAATCCTAGTGCTTGCTTTTCTTTTCATTTCAAGTAGTTTTATCTTTTCTTGACTGTGAAATCATATTTTCCATTGTTCGTCTATTCAAATTTGAGTTTTTTCAATAAAGTGTTTTCATTTGATCGAAGTTTTCATTCGATTTTACTCTTTGTTTTTCGTGATTTTTTCTGGCCGATTTATTGCGACTCTCAGGTTGTTCATTGTTTTGTATGGATGATCTGACATCAACACCGCTTCGATCGATAGAGAAGTCATAAATAACCATATTCACAAGATGTTTCATTAGATCCGAAATTTTAAGTATTCTAGGCATCTTAGGATTACCAATTATGTAGGTTTTAAGCCGCTTCTTCTTGTTATTAACTCTGATACTGTGTCATCTCCGCTATTTTTAATATTTTAATTTCTGTGTTTGAATGAATGAAATTTCTCTTCTGTTTTTTTTTTTTTTTTGGTCAAAAAAAGAATTTGTAGTGATGCTTAAGTAATGAAGTCAATGGTAAAGACGGACCAAACCAATCACATAACTCCATTCTAAGTTAATTATCTATTTTGAAACATATTCTTGATACTTTAGAATATTACTTAATATATCAAATTATTTTCAAATGAAAATAAAAATTAAGCAATAATTAATTTTGTAATATTTGTACCTCAACCTTGTATGTCGAGGTGCCCAAAAGACAAGTTTTAATTTTTCTAGTAAATGTAATGATTATCAGAATGGAGTTGCCTCAGGCTACATATTATTTTAAATGCCAAGTGCCAACTAGTACTTAGCATTAAAAAGTTATTATTATTATTATTATTATTATTATTATTTTGACATTTAATAATGCACATCAAGTGAATGTGTTGTAAAACCCGGAAAAAAAAAATCAATTCTTCTAAAAAAAAAAAAGGAAAACGGTAATTGTCGCAATAATACAGGTTGAAAACTTAGAATTTTTCTAAATCTCGGATGATAAAACGGACTTCACATTTGGAATCGTCTCACGAAATCTAGTTAACTAGTCACCCTCATCGACCTTTGAGATCACTAAATTTCGCTTTTGAAGTATCAGGTGGCTCAGACACAAGGAGGAAGTTACATAACATGACCATGTAGCTACCACATGGCAACTTGTGAGGGGTGCACATGGCATAAGAGCCATGTGGTGTGGCAATTGCCACTTAATGCATGTGTCTATGTGACACATGGCACATGAATAGTAAAAAGGAAAAGATCTAAGGCTCACATTAAGACATGTGTTATATGGAGAGATAAGTCAAAACAAAAATGGAAAGTCTAAGGAGTGACTCATGAAGGCCATGTGTCATACTCCTAAAGAAAGGAAATCTAAGTTTTTGGATAAGGGGTGTTCGCTGGAGAGAGAAATGGAAAGAAAGAAAAGAAAAGAAAGAAAAGGAAAGGGCAAAAAGGGAAGAGGGGAAGTCATTTTCCTGGTTTTTGGGTCTTGTCCATGGGAAGAGAGCAAAAGAGGGAAAGAGGAGTGAGAAGCCCTACCTTCTCTCTAAGATTTACGGAGATCGGGTAGTCAGTTTTCGTTGGAGTAAGAGGCAAAGTTCATCTACGCGATAAGAGCTTCGCGTAGGTATAAGAATCTAGGGTTTTCGCCAAACTCCTAGAGGTAGGGGTTTCTCTCCCACTTTGGTTATTCTTGGTCTAAGAGTCATTTAATGGCATGGGATTCTTTGGGGCCATGAGTTGTGCAATGCAAATTCCAAAATTTCGGGACCGAATGTTGAAGGTTTAGGATCGCTTTCAGCAATCCAATCGTGGTTTCGAGGATTGGTTTTGATTTCGGATTGATGTCTTCTGCTTTGTGGTGTGCTTCTTGCGGTTAGGTTGTTTTTTGTCCTAATCCGAAGTGGTAGCGAACCGAACCGACTGTTCAGAAGTGTTAAGGCTCGTGATGATGCTCATGGAATTGGAGGAACTAAATCAAGGATTTTGTGTGTTATCGCTTCGGTAGTTAAATGACATGCAAAGTGTGTGAAAATTATGTCGATATATGTTTACTTGATGTATTAACATGGATTACATGATGGATGTAAATTATATGTAGAAAATATAATTATCCATGATTTATAAATGTTGCATGTAGTTCTCATCAAGCATGTAACATGAATTGACATGAAATGACATTCCGCATTTCATATGCACGGGGACACCACATAGTATTGGGTGTGAGTGCATAACATGGCTTTTGAACAAAGCGGCTTTATCGGAGGATTGTCCAGTAAATTTTATCAGAGGGTTGTCCAACAAATCTTATCGGAGGGTTGTCCAATAAATTATATCAGAGGGTTGTCCAACAAATCTTATCGGAGGCTTGTCCAATGGATTTATTTTCGGAGGGTTGTCCAATGGATTTTGATATCGGAGATTGTCCAATGAGTTTTCAAAAAACATTTTATAATATGAAATATTTTTTTCTACAAATATGTAAAAGAAAATTAACTAGAAGAGGGGGGGTTTTAATATTTTAAAATTTTTGACAAGCGGTTTCAATAATATGAATATTTTTTTTCTTACAAATTGCAAAGTAATTTTAAAATAAAGAAAAGTCATTTTAAAATATTAATTTTGCTAATATATATAAATATTTTAAATAAAGTAATCAAAATATATATGTCTATATTTTTACAACAAAATATTTTCTTATAAAAGTATATAAAACTATTATTTTTTGAAAGCTTAAAACTATTATTATATTTATAAATTAATTTATGTTATTTGCATTTCATCGAGACCTCATTTTGTAATAGTAATGAAGTGTTTGGGTAACAAAATGTACAAGGTAAAAGAAGGAGAGATATCCTAGGTTCGAGTGTTAGTATGGAATTCATTAAAATGTCAAACATCGTGTGTTTATAAAATATTTTTATATAATATTTTATTAATAATTTAGATATGGGTTAGTGTATGTGCATCTTCTAAATTCATGTGATATCATTACAAAAATCTTAGTTCAAATATATGGAATTGATAGAATATAAATAATTTTAGAAAATAATAAAAGAAATAAAAGCAAATGTAAATTTGTGGAAACTTCTGAATGCTTATCAAATTGGGCATGCTCATTTAAAAGACATAATGAACAATAAAACTAAGCATAATGTAGATATTAGGAAATTATATGCAATTAGGTAAAGATGAATGTGGAAATTTAAACACATTTTCTTATGATGAGTCTGCTTGTCGTGAAGGAATGATTGATTACATAATAAGAGCTGAACAACCTTTTAATATGATGGAAACTGATGATTATTCAAAAACCATTCAAACATTGATTAATCCTCAATTCAAAGGTTGGTCCGGAAATACTGTTAAAAGAGATATTATGAAAAAATTTAAAACAATATTTTGCAAATTTTGAAGGAAAAATTTGTTTAACATCCGATATTTGGACATTTTTAATGCATGTAGGCTTTTATGTATTAACGTCATTATATAGATAGTGAATGGATGTTAAATAAAAGAATAATTTCATTTAAAACAATAAATACTCCACATAATGGTAAAAATATAGCAACTTTAATAAATGATGAAATTATAGATTTAGGTATTCGTGATAAAATATTTACAATAACATTAGATAATGCTTCAAATAATGATGCAAGAATACAAAGATTAGCGATTGGTCAAATAAAAGATGATCATGCAAAAATTATTTCACGTACGTTGTTGTGCACATATTTTAAATTTGATTGTAAAAGATGGATTAAAACAAGTTGATAGCACATTAGAAAAAATTAGAGACATTGCATATAATATTAATTGTTCCCAAGCAAAACATGAATTATTTTTTGATTGTTGCAAAATTGTAAATATGACAAGAAAAAATATAAGTTTATACATACCAACTAGATGGAATTTACTTATGTTTTCTACAAAATATTACAAAATATAAAAAGTAGTACAATTATACGAAATGCAATTATCTAATAATAATATTGATGTAGATGTTGATGGTTAATGATTATGATTGGCAATATCATGAATTCCTTCTACGTAGATCTTTTGAAATTTTTGATACTAACAAATATTTTCGTAGCATGTATGAGATATTATCCACTACACGGGTCATTATTGCAATGATCATGTTCGAGTAGTTGAACTAGTGGTCGATACAAGAGGAACTTAAAACATCAAGACATGAATTATCCAAGATAGTTCCCCATCACCGTAAAAATAATGATTAAAATATTTTATTGGAAATGTATATTGTATTTTTTATTTTCTTACGCTGAAAAGTACAAATGATTGACAAATAAGTATATACAACCTAGTTGGGATATACTTATTTTGTAAAGGATGTAAACTTCTTCATACATTTAAATGTGTAATTATATTTGATTAATAAAATTTAAAATGATGTATTTTTTATTTCGAATTATTTTTAGTTTACTTTTATTTAACTTTTGAATACAATTTAAATAAAAACCTACATGAGGGATTCGCCAGGGCGCCTTAAGTGGGCCTATAGAAGGGCTTCAAGGGCCGCCCATAGGACGGGCCTCTGGGCGGGCCTTTGCTCGCCTTCACGCTTCCTGCGGCCTGACGGCGGTCTGGCAAGCCTCTAGATCTGCTTTGGGCGGGCCTAAAAGCCCATGATCGGGCTAGCCCACCGGGCCGAGCCGGGCCTCGAATGAAGTTTCACGGTCCCGCCCCGCCCCTTTAACTGCCCCGCCTAAGCCAGCCTCCTGCTCGGTCAAGCAAGCTCGATAGAGATCGCCGGCCCAAAGCGCCTCGCCCCGGCTTTGAGATCCCTAGGAATTACCAAATTGAAATTCTAATTAATTTTTTTTTCTTAATTCATATTTAGTTTTATGAATTGTTTAGGTGGAATTTATATAACACTCCTCTTCTATCCTTTGATCAAATCTTTAGGATTGATTTTTTTTTCGTAGTTTAGTGTTTGATTTGGCTTGCTTACAAAATAATGCAAAATTATTTAATGATCCTTACATAATCCTTAAAAATTAATCAATGAAAAAGATGTTGAGACCCAACATCAATAAATCATCTCATTCCAAGACAAACTGGTCATGAAATAAAAATCACTTAAAAAATAAATACATTAAATATGAAAAACCTACAAAATTGAAAACCACTAACCAACAAAGAATTAAAAATAAGCAGTATTAGCACATGATTTCAAAGACCTTTTAAATTTCTCACAAAAGAACATATTCCTTGCAGATAATGGTATAATCTTCATAATTTTTTATATAAAAATGAGTATAAAATTTGAAATCATTTTAAAACTATTATAATTTATTAATGATAACTCAATCCTCTCAATCCAATGGATTTGAATTTCATTTGTTTTAATAAAATAAATATAAAATATAATTATGTTCAAAGAAAAATTAGCAAATTCATTAGTTTTGGTCTGCGGAATTATTTAATTTGTTTTTCTTTGAGAGTTAAATTAAGAATAAAAAATTGGAACTACTTCTATCATTTTCGTAATCTCAGACGCCCAGCTCGGGGTCCGTTGACACCACAACCTCGGAACACTGCGGAATGTCGGGTGACCCGACATTTTTCATTTAAAACGGCAGAGTCTCCTTTGTACCGGGAAGCTCTACCCAAATACACCTCGTATAAACCCCGGGTCTCCAAAGACAGTCCAATATACTTATGATTTAAAACTACTTAGCCTTCTAAACAATACTCAATATACATGCCAACTATGGACCCAATTATATACCCAATAGTTACAAGAGTTAATATGTTTTTACCTTATACAATACATACATTAAACTTAAAAGTTCTAGTACATGTATACATATCAAAGCCACAACCCATTTTCTTCTAATCCCTGTGGCCTCAAAGATCGAGTCATCCCCGCACGCCCTGGTACTTGTAAAATAATATCCTCGACAGTAAGGAAGCTAATGCTCAAGAGCGGAACTCGCCCTGGCGGGCTACTCACCACCTGTCAGCAAAGGTAACGTCTAATGAAAACACACATTCAAGAAAATGCATGAATCTACTTGAATGTCTACATGACGAACTCAGATCCCGAGTCCTCACCGACTCCCTCACACTTGCCTAAGCCTCGTATGAGAATTTCTATTGGTGGACTACCCTCCGATGTTATAAATTGTGGACCATCTCCGATGTTATATTTAGTGGACTACCCTCCGACGTATATCAATCGGCCGTCTCCACGATTGATATTGTACGTGGACTACCCTCCGATGTATATCAATCACTGCCTCCACGATTGATATTTTTAGTTTTAGACAACCCTCAGATAATTCACATTTTAGACAACCCTCCAAACCATTTTATCTAGACTCATCTCATGCACTCACTCCTATAGTCTTAGGGTGTTTCTGTGACGCCCCATTTTCCGGGGGTCCGTTGACTACCCGTCAACCTGCGGAAATCTATATGTTTCGTGTGACGAGACATACACCTGAGTAATATAGCCACATGGGGCCCATACATCCATACTCATAAAACACATATCTCAACTATATTTTCATAGTTTTAATGTTTGTTCTACAAAAAGATTTATACATAGGTACAAAAATCTTCTTAAAGCCACATTTCGGCTTTCTTCTCAAAAGTACCCCATCGCACTCGGCCTCCCGATAGTCCCCGCATTCGAAAAAGGTCCCACGACCCGGTGAGCAAAGCCCAAGAGAAAATTCTCCTACAAGGGTTACTCCACTCAGCACATGCATGGCATATATAAATAATCAATCACATTCATGCACTATTTTCATATGAATGTCTATATCATGCATGAGATGCGACCCCTCATGCTCACCACCTGAGTCCCAACCGACTCCCTCACACCTGGAATGCCAAATGTGAAATAAAACCAGTCACACACCCTGACTAAACCATTGGAAAAACCTCCAATTTATTTATCAATTTCTTTTTCCTTTATTTTGTGGGCCACTTCTGATTCCGGTTCACACCGGTAGACGCCGCACGCTTTTCAACATTTTCACGGTCCTGCATCGCCGGTAATTCATGTCTAACTCGTGAATAACCGTGGGACTTCACCCCGGGGGATCTACCCCAACAAACATGTAATTTATCATTTTGATCATTTACACACTCGTGAATCTCACCTTGACTTTGTCCCATTTTTCCCAGCTCACGACCCACCTACCAGCACCGATGAATAACCTTACCCCGCACCCACACCCGACCTGGACGCTGAAGGACCAGGGTATAAGAAATGCATGATGCCAATGCATTTTCCTCATGTTAGCATGCATGAATGTTAATTACATGAAACATTTACAAACCATGGATAATTATAATCATACATATAATTTGTCTCATGCAAAACATATCAATACATCAACAAGCATGCATCAATATCCCATTTTCACACTTAACATGTTATTCAAGCAAGCAATAACACACAATTAGGTCACAAACTTGGGACCACTCAACAGGGTACCTCACGGCCCCTTAGCAAACATGAACCATTTTGGTTCCAATCCTTATCATCACATCAAACAACTATGATACCTAGAAACTTTCAGTTTCTAATTAAAACCTAACTTACATGTTACCATGCAACCGTCATTTAATCCATACCCATTAATTCCCAAAGCTTGGAACTAATATACATGGCCTCTCATGGCCTCCCATGGGCAATCCCTACTCATTATAAAGCCTTTAGCTAAAAGTAAACCAAGTAGAAAATATCCTACCTCTGGAAGTTGCAACTCCCAAAACCGGAGTCCACGCTTGTCCTCTCCGTAGACCAACTTCCCTCTTGTCTCGAAGAACTGACTACTGGATCGCTTTACAAACCTAGAGAGAGGCGGAGGACACTCTCTCTAAAATGAAAGAACATCCAGCCCTTTGCATCTCCTTTTTCCTTCTTTCCTACGTTTGCTTCCTTCCTTTCTTTTCTTTTTGCTTTTCTTTTCCTTTTTCTCTTTTCTCTTTTCTCTTCTCACCTATCTTCATTTTCTCATCTCATTTACCATATTCTCTTTTTCTTTCTCTCCTCCAATTTGGAGAATAAATCATTCGGTCAAAGGAGGAAATTGCCTCCCCCTTTCCTCATGTCTCATGTGTGGCTCTCCCTTTTTCCCATAATTTTTCTTATTTCTTAATGCCCCTATGACATCATGCACCACATGGCATCATATGGGCCATGGAATCCCTTCTCCCACATGGCTTAATTGTGAGCCACTACTTTTGATGCCAAGTGTCACACTTCTATGGTGCCAAGTGACATCCCCTTAACTTGCCATGTGTCATCCAGGCCTCACCTTCCAGCGTGTCCGACCACCTCGGAATCTAACGAAGTCGACGTGGTAGCTGTGAGTGAGGCGAGTTCAACGGAGAAGGATAAGTTTGGAGTCATCAGGATCTAGAAAATTTCAGTTTTCAGCAAGAGAATTTCTATTTTACCCTTTATCCGAAATCTTGGATTTTTACGGTCTCACGGTTTCGGTGCATATGAAATGCATGTATGCCGATTCAATACAGTCTAATTCATGTAAATATATAAACATGCATATATTTACAAAACAATCAATTCACCTGTCGTGTCATGTAAATTCTCATTCATACATCAAAAAAAATTAGCTCGCTTGGGCTAATAATCATACAACAATTCAATTTGATCACTTTCGACGGAAACACATATTTTCACAAAGAATTATTTTTGTGATCCAGCATTTTGGGAAAAGTAAAACCCTAGGTTACTGTTCCTTTCAAAGCACAAATTATCGGTTCACTTAGTGAACCCGGGTTTCACGGCCATTTCCGGCCTCAAACACGCCAATACATAATTTATAGAACACTTCATCACACTTTTAGCTAAGCAGTCCGTAGCTGCTTGATACGAACGTTCGTGAGTCTCAAATCAAGCATTTCGATTCCAAGGTTTGGAGCAGATCAAGCGGCCGTTCAAGGCCTCAACCAGCAGAAACATTTACATGGTGCCCCTAGCCAGAAGAATAAAACCCAAGTAGGGAGAAACCCCTACCTCTCAAAGTTTGAGAAAACTCCCTAAATCTGGTACCCACACGAAGCCCTCTCCGCGTAGAGCAGTTCTCCTTCTTGTCTGGCGCCGACCCGATTCGGATCGCCGTATTTTGAGAAGTTAAGACTTTCTCCTCTAACAAACTCCATTTTCTTTAAGCCCAGCTCACGCCTCTCTCCCACGTTTTGGCTCATTTTCATCTTGTCCTTGAGTGACTTAAAACAACTCCTATAATGCCAATTTTATCCCTCTTTTCCCAGTTTTGACATTCGGCACTATCTCGGTCATCCATTTTCATCATTTATCTACTCATACCACTTATGGCACATGATTGCGTGTTATATGTGACTTTCGTTTCATCAAAAATCGTTTTACGGCACCCGAACCGTGATGCCTCGAAAAACGTGCCGACTCCGACTGTCTCGGAATTCGACGAAATTTTACGTGCTACTACCTAGATTTAGGCGACGATTTCAGCGGTGAAATCGTTTCGTCATCCAGATCTAGAGAGAATAAATTACGGTTTTTGGCAGGGAATTTACAACTTTATGTCGAAATTACGATTTTGCCATTTTTTCAAATTGGAATTTCTCGGGTCTTTATGCGACTTATCACGATGACTTCGGGATGCAATTTGTTTCTCCAATATATATATATATATATATATATATATATATATATATATATACACACACACACACATATTCAAATTCCAACCTAGAATTCACAATCTAAAATTATTGACCATTAGACTTTCATTGTGGACAATGGGATAAATCATGTATGAAGATGCCATTAAAGTGAAGGGGGAATTATGATTATAATTAGGGAATGCAATCTTAAGGTTAATTTTCAAAATCGTAATTGGTGAATACGATTTTAAGGTTAATTTTTAAAATCGTAATACGGTTTTAAAAAGTAAAAAGACTAATTTAAGGAATATTTTGAAAATAAATCCATATGAATTATTTTAATATCGAAATCTAATTATTGAACTTCAAATAATTCTTGGGTATACTTTAAAAAAAAAAAAAACTTCCTGGGTATTATTGAATAGGCCATCATATGAGAGGAAAGATATAAAGTATCCTGTTATTTAATTATTGAGCCACGAAAGCTTTTGTTGATATTATTGAATAGGCTATGATTTGAGGTGGAAAGACATATCTTAATTTCTTTGATTTCCAAATTGAACGAGGTACATTGCAATAATTTTCGAACTTGGGTCTTTATAGTTGTCTTTTTATACAAGTGAAAAAAATTGGTAGAAACTTCACATGGAAAGATGATGGAGAGAAAAGATGTATATTGTCTTTGATTCCCGGAAATCACGGGGAAAAAAAAAGTTTAAAAATGATTTTCTTTAGTTCTTTAATAAAACCATTTTATTAGAACGATGTTAGGCGATTAAGAAAGTTGATTTTTTTTTTGTCCTTCTTAACTTAAAATCATTCATTTGCATCTATTTTATTTTATTTTTAATAAATTGGTTTTTTCATGAAAATTTAAGTTTTATTTTATTTTTTGTATTATCACTATCTTAATATGACGTTTGGTTTATTATCTTCTTAGCGGCGTTTGATTTATTATCATCTTATTACGGCATATAGTTTGTCATTAACTTATAACAACATGATATTGCTTATTGTCTTATTACAGTACTTTATTTACATAGGGGTGACTCAGACAAGCAAGATGAATTCGATTAGTCAAAGATATAAAATTATGATGGTCAGTATATTAAAGAACTAGAGATGTAGATATTCAGTCGATATATCATCAAATTTGTAGGTTTTAAACCGATTTATTATACTATTAATCTTAATATTGTTTAATCTTTTATGGTTTTTAACTATTTTATTTCTTGGATTTATGATCTATTGTAAGTTTGAATCAATAATATTATTTTCTTTCAAAAAAAAAAAATAATAAATAAAAAACATTAAGAAATAATTACTTAAAAGCTTATATATTCTATATTATTATTTAATCTTTATATTGATGGATTAAAATAAATAAAATTATTTTGAAGTAATAAATAATAAAATTGATTTGAAGTATCAAATAAAAATAATATATCAAATTTAGTTATATTTTCTTTTTTCTTTCCTTTTACTTTTCCTTCGGATTTCTTTTCCTTTTTTTTCCTTAAAAACCAAACATAGCCTTAGGGATAAATGGAAACCAAGAAAATTCCAAGTTAAAAAGTTTATTAATTCATTAAAGTAGTAATTTGATTTTTTGCTTTTACTGAAAATTTCACTTGGTAACGGTTTTGGACCTTCCAGTGTGTTTTGTTGTTGCATTATAATTAGATATATATTCAACCGGTCTTTGGTCTTTTTTTAACTAATTATATATATATATATATATATATATATAGTATCTTTCCTAACTTAACCAAAAATCTCAAGTTCGAGTCTTGGTAATACAATTATATTATATGGTAGAGTTTTATCGCCCTTGCGTTCTATCCCGACTTGTATAGGGATTAGTCTTGGTGTGGTTTGGATTAAATGCGTCTTTTGTGTGTGTACAGACCTGTTTAGGATATCTCATGGTTTGACAAAAAAAAAAAAAAAAAAAGTGCAACACTATGCACTGAGGTGTAGAGGTGTAGAGTGATAATTTCAGGTAAAAAAAACAAAAAAATCACCTTTACTTAAAGAAAATAGACTAACATAGAGAAAGGAAGGCTAATTCGTATCTAATTTTATGAATTGTGAAGGTGGAATTTATTTAACGCTCTTCTTTTTCAATTTGATGAAATCTTTATGATATTTCGTATTTTTCTTGTTTGATCGAGGTTTGGTCACAAAAACAATGAAAATTTATATAATGATGATCCTTGTATAATCTCTACAAATTAATCAATAAAAAAGTTGAGACTGATATCTATAAATCATCTCATTTCAACACAAACTGATCATGATGAAATAACCAGATTAAACTCAAGCCATAAATGAGAAAAATATACAATTTTGAGAAAACAACGAACAAACGAGAGGAAAAATTAAAACGAAGAAGAAAATTAAAAAAAAAAAAAAACAAACAAACATAGTTCAAGAGGAGGAAACCATGAAACATGGGGTTCATCTCAGGTGGTGCATGCAAATGCAAATTCTAGAAGATGATGAAATCTTCTTTTTAGGCACATCAAAGTGTAATTAGGCAACTAAGCTAGCACATGATTTTCACGGGCTTTGTCGATCTTCTCCCCCAGCCTCTTCAATCTCTTTAATTGATTTGTGGCATGAAGACCCTCGTAGTGAAAGTTTCTTAAGATTTGTTTGTTCCAACAATCCATGAGGAAGCTTTTCCATTTTATCACCCATAATTTTCAGGGTTTTCAGACTACTCATTGCTCCTCTCTCTACTATCAATTCCTCTAATTCATATAATCTATACAATTCTAATCTTCCAAGTTGAAGGAACCCTCCTGAAGAACATACCATCTTTTCCCCACACTTATGCATCATACCTAATACAAGAATTACTTAATGATAGCCTTCTTTAGGATCATCATTGTATCATGCGACCAACTTGCATTCCAACAAAAGCGAGTCGAGGTTTTGGAGGGTAGAGGTGTTTGCTCCAGGCAACTTCTCCCCAACATCCCGCAGGACAAATCATAAAGGTAGGCATGGTCGAGAAAGGCATGAGTCGAAGTAATGTTTTGTTATGATGATCAATAGTAACATTCTTCTTCTCCATGTGATCCGCGTCGATTTACGATGTTTCTTTTGTATGCCCCGCCGTACGAAATGCAAAATAAGTGAAGTAGTCGATTTATCGATAGACTCGAAAAAACTATGTCTTGAGCATGAATTGGAACATCTAGTTAATGTCAAACTCCTTAGATGGATCTTCACCATTCCTCTCCCTCCCTAACCAATTTCCTCTGTGGCGCCCCCAAAGCAGGGAGTCCGTTGACTACAGATCAGCTTTATTACCAGAAAATCTATCGTCATTATCGTGAGGCAGCATACGCGAGAATGAAAATGCCTCTTGGGCTCATAAACCAATACTCATCCAAAAACCATTACCAATTATATCACCATAATTCAAGAGTTGATTACACTCTTATACAAACACATATTAAAATCTAACATTCTAATACATGTTATATCCAAAAGCATCAAAGCCTGGCGGCTTTCTTGAAATGTCGACCTCACACGCAGGCCATCTTCTTGAACGCTCTGTGCACGAGAAATTCCTCGAGAGGGTGAGCTATCACCCAGTAGTGGAATCACCCTAAATGGGTTACTCTCCACCTAGGTGCATATGCAATGCTCCAAAATAAACACACACTCAAGTAAATACGTGATTCTGCGAATGTCTACATGCCCATTCCCATGTCTCGAGTCCTCAGCGACTCACTCACACTTGCCCCTAAGCCATGTATGAAAATAATCATTTTCAAAACAAACTTTGTTGTTCTTGAAAATATACTACCGAGAGATGTCGGCAAAAATATGGGACTACCACTCCGGGGCGAATTGGTTGGTGAGCTTTCGAAGCTAGATCATGGTCCTCATTCGAGGAAATGATACGTTGGCTCATCTCCCGACCCAATTCTCAGAAAAATCATCTGTGAAATTCGCTTTCTTGTCGTGTTCATTTTGAAAATTCATGTCATGCACTCACACCTAAATTCTAGGTTACCCAGTGCATATGAAATGCATTATGCCATTTCAATCATTTTTTTATACAATATATCAATTATGCATATATTCACAAAATTACATTCACCTGCACATATGATTTAACATGGATCAACCATCACCCAAACTAGCTCACTTAAGCTATTCAATATTGATCAAACATCACCCAAATTAGCTAATTTGAGCAATTCACAATCTCATCTCCAATGGCCTACACACACAATTATATTCCATATAATTATGTCCTTATGTTAACACATTAAAATCATGTATTAACCTATCTATTCCTTTGATCCACTGACTCAAGTCATTCTCTAATTTCTCGATCCATTACACAAAAATTTAGCTTCGTGTGGGTATTAACGAACCTGAGCAATTCAATTTGAACCACTCACCTAAACACATTCTCTTAGGTTCCACTTTGTGAACCCTAAATCCATGGCCATTTTCAGAGCTCCTTTTCCAACACACAATTTATTTCATAAATTGTAAAGCAAACACTAAAGCAGCCCCAGTCACGGTGTCAAATGGGCTCCAAAAATTCTCAAAAATTCCAACAATTCGGTCCCAAGTTTTGGGACCGATCAAACGGCCGTTCAAGGCCTCAAACCAACCGAGAAACATTTACAAAGCCACCTCCACGGGTTTGTGCCAGCTCCAACTTTTGAATGTCCATAGCGTAGCTCTCATTGCGTAGATCAACTTTGCCTTCCTTCAGATGAAAACCTACGTTGATTTTCGTAGATCGAGAAGAAAGAAACGAAGAAAGAAATAAAAAAATAAAATTCCTCTCAACCTTTCTCTCTCCACGAGCCTCACGCCTTTTCATTGATTTATCATTTATTTGATTTATCCATTTTATTATTATTATTATTATTTTATTATTATTATTATTATTATTATTATTATTATTATTTTGAATACATGATTCATATTGTTTCATTCGGGTCTGTTTTTACCCTAAAACAATTTATTTCTTTTCAGTTCACTTTATTTTAAATGAACAACCCAGCCATTTCTGACTCGAGATTTTCAGTAAAAAAATCTGGGTTTAGTCCTTGACTGACATCACCTAGAAAATGGTAAATATTCCGATTGTCTCATAATTCGTGAAACTTTTACGGGTCACTAGATTTCGCGAGGCAATTTAACGGCACGATCGTTTAGGTCATCACGAGATCTAGAGGAATTTGGGTTTCAGCAAAGTACCGTTTTACCATTTTCGAAAATTGAATTTTTCTCGGGTTTACATTCTTCCCCCTTAGCAGAATTTAGTCCCGAGGGTGTTCACGCCGCAATCAGCATCACTCACATGCATATGCTACCTTCTATATAACTCCAAGACCGTGTCAGATTATGATCAACTTAGCCTCGGATCACAATCATGACAACCGAGATGGGTTGTCGACTCATCCATGTCAGAATGACATCAAAACCTATATGTGCCATATCGTGACTCTCACCTAGATCCTGGGAGAATTTTCCCATACAATGGCTTTTCCCAGAGGCCTTAACCTCTAAGCCCAAACTCGAAGAAGGCTGATCCTCCTTTCTCTTCCCACCGGCACTCGCATCTCGAATGCCTTGTGCGTCATCCATCTCTCTCTCTATGGCCAGAGTTGTCCCGACCATAGAGTCCATGTCTTGTAGGCGGAGGCCCACAATCTTGCCCCGAATGGACAACTTCAGTCCATTCTCAAATCTCCTGACCTTGGCCATATCTGTGGCCACATAGTCATCACCAAAACGTGCCAACTCGGTGAATCTAGCCATGTACTCCATCACTGTCATCGTTCCCTGCCTCAGCTCTAGGAACTCTTAGGCCTTGGCATGTCTAGCGATTGGCGGAGAAATACTTGCTTCATAAAAAGCCCATGGAACTGCTCAAGTCATTTGCTCCATCCCTAGAGTCTTAACTTGATCCCACCACTTGGGACTCACCCTCCTAAGCTGAGCAGCTAACGATCTGGCTGCATCGGTAATATCCATAGCCTCCCAATCATTCTCAATGCGCGGAACCAATGGTACGCCCACCATTGGATTCCCTCCCCCTATAGACGTCGGAGGATGATGTGACCTAAACCTCAAGAGGTTACTCGGACCTCCCTAACTACAGTACTGCTTTGTGCAATGGTAGCGGCTGGCAACTGAGGCCTCGGCAAGGCTGTTGGTCAAATATTACTTAGTGCTTGGATAACATAGGTGAAAAGGGCGACCTCTACGTCGCCGACTCGCTTGCCATCTACACATGTCAAATGGCAACAAACTTTTATTTAATCTCATTTCGGTCAAACTAGTAATGCACATGCCAGTACTAATAGACTTATGACAATGGCCCGACCCATTCATCACCTTTTTCCTTAGTGGTGCTACTTTCCAATCACTCCTTTTATTTATTTCAATAAAATTCAAAGCTTTCATGTTCATTTCATTTTCCGAACCCCTAAGGTTATAGTTCCTAACCTTAGCATTCAACTTTTTCCTATATACATTATGCCATGCATATAATTTTCCCGCACAATAACCACGCAATCACATTTCCCATATACATCATACCGTGTATAAGTTTTCCACTCAATGTGTAACACACAATCAAGCAATCACAAACATGGAACACATATCCGAACAAAACATGAAACACACCATGCATGCAGTGGTCTAAACCCGTCCCATGAACTCCTAGGTATTCGTGTACCTATACTCCGATGCGAGCTATGTGGTATCAGACTCACTTGCGCTAATGCGCAATGGCTTTAAGCCCGTACTCCTCGAAGCCTTAGGCCAGTCGGTATGCCTATGCTCGTGCAATTTATTGAAGCTAGTATCAGAACTAAACTTATAACTACACCCATCGAGCTCCCAAGGTAATCGTTTACCTTAGCTCTGATACTAAATTTGTGGCCTTGGCTTAGGGAATTAGGTGACTGCAGTCGACCTACCGGAGAAAAATCTATCGTCTCATTATCATGAGACATACATATTAAAAATGTCTCTTGGGCTCATAAACCAATACTCATCCAAAAACCATTACCAATTATATCACCATAAAATTCAAAAGTTGATTACACTCTTATACAAACACATATTAAAATCTAACATTCTAATACATGTTATATCCAAAGCATCAAAGCCCTGGCTTGAAGCTTTCTTGAAAATCAGCCTCTACATGAGCCATCTTCTTGAACGCTCCCTGTACTTGAAAAGAAATTCCCTCGACAGGGTGAGCTATCGTCCAGTAGTGGAATCACCCTAAATGGGTTACTCTCCACCTAAGTGCATATGCAATGCTCAAAATAAACACACACTCAAGTAAATGCGTGATTCTACTTGAATGTCTGTGCCATTTATGTCTCGAGTTCTCACAGACTCACTCACACTTGCCTAAGCCATGTGTGAGAAAATAATCATTTTCAAAACAAAACTTGTTGTTCTTGAAAATATACTACCGAAGTGTCGGTAAAAATATGGGACTACCCTCCTAGGCAAATTGGTTGGTGAGCTTTTCGAAACAGTCATGGTCCTCATCTGAAATGATCTGTTGGCCCATCTCCCGACCAATTCTCAGGAAAATCATCTGTGAAATTCGCTTTTGCAATCATGTTCATTTTCGAAATTCATGTCATGCATACACCTAAATTCTAGGTTACCCAGTGCATATGAACAATACTGTCATTTCAATCATTTTATACAATATATCAATTATGCGTATATTCTGGAAATTACATACACCACATGTAATTTAACATGGATCAACCATCACCCAAACTAGCTCACTTGAGCTATTCAATATTGATCAAACATCACCCAAATTAGCTCATTTGAGCAATTCACAATCTCATTTTCAATGGCCTACACACATAATTATATTCCATATAATTATGTCCTTATGTTAACACATTAAAATCATGTATTAACCTATCTATTCCTTTGATCCACCAACTCAAGACATTCTCTAATTTCTTAATCCATTACACAAAAAATTAGCTCGTGTGGGCTAATTAGCGAACATGAGCAATTCGAATTTGAATCACTCACTGACATTCTCTCACCGGTTCCACTTTGTGAACCACAAATCCATAATATTTCCGGCCTCATACACACCAACACCTGCAAATTTATTTCATAAATTATGAAGCAAACACCCCCGAAACAACCCCTACACGAGTCATAGATTGTCAAATGGGCTCCAAAAGAATTCTCCAAAATTCCAAAAATTCCAAGTCGGTCCCAAGTTTTGGGACCGATCAAATGGCCGTTTAAGGCCTCAAATAGCAGAAACATTACAAAACACTTAAACAAGTGTAACTTCAAGTAGGATAAAACCCACACCTCACGGAGTTTGTAAAGCAACTTTTCAGTGTCCACGTGTAGCTCTCATCGCGTAGATCAACTTTGCCTTCAACCCCAACGAAAACCTACGGTCCGATTTTCGTAGATCTGAGAAAGAAACGAAAAAAGAAATAAAAAAAATAAAATTCCCCTCAATCTCTCTCCACCCGACGCCTCTCTGCCCCTTTTCATTGATTTATCCATTTTATTATTTGATTTATCCATTTTATTATTATTATTATTATTATTATTATTATTATTGTGTGTGTATTATTATTATTATTATTATTATTATTTTAGATACATGATTCATATTGTTTCATTCGGGTCGTTTACCTGAAGTAATTTATTTCTTCGAGTTCACTTTATTTTAAATGAACTTAACCCAAGCCATTTCTTAACTTCCGATATTTTCGTAAAAATCTCGTCCCTGAAGTCACTGGCGGCTTATCACCCAGAAAATCATAAAAATATTGGGTGTCTCGAATTGGCCAGAAACTTTTAAGGTCACTAGATTTGTGAAGGCGAATTTAACGGCGTAGTCCGTTTCATCATCCGAGATCTAGAGAATTTCCGGTTTTCAACCAAAATTACCGTTTTACCATTTTTCAGAAAAATTGAATTTTTCTTAGGTTTTACATCCTCCCTCTAAAGCTAAAGTTTGAAGATTGGTGAGTTGCTCCAAACCCAAATAACCATTCACACACTTGTTTATTTAGGATTGGCTTGAAACCTTGCTAAAAGCGACACTGTTATCTTAACTTCTTCAATTTCCAAATTGTATGAAATTTATGTGCAATCATTCCTCTCCACAAGTCAAGACTTTGCGTTAACCAATCTCTAGATGGATGAAGGAAGCTTTACATGACTACAAATCCTTTATGCACAAGAATTTTAGGTGAATGAGTTGTCCTATATCCCGTGGGAACACATGACCACCAACTTCCTCTTCTGATAACTTCAAAATCGTAAGTAATTTAATATCCTCTTGTAAAGATCCCCAATTTATTTTTCCCTATAGTTCCACTAAATGAAACCAAAGTTCTCAGTTGTGAGCTAGAATTATGCAAGCATTGAGAAATGTCATGGTTGATGAGATTTTGATGATTAACAAACCGACGAATACTAATAGGGAATGTGGAATCCATGTTTTCATGTACTTAAAAAAAATTTGCATCCTTAGCCTCACGAAATAAGGCCCGAAGAAGAAGAAGGAGGTCATGTAGGCGACAAGACTTCACTCTTCCATCTACCCTTCGATCAGCCATTTGAATCAAACTTCTATGGATCAACTCGTGCATGTAGTCCTCGGCAATGTCTTCGACTCTTTCTTTTCCCCTTCTCTGAATAATGCCCTCAGCTATCCACAATTTAATCAAGTGCCATGCGTCAATCTCGAAGTCTTACATGAATATCCTGATAAAGAAAACAAGACTTTGATAATAGGGCAAGTCATTGTAACTCAAAGCAGAATCTCATACACGAGTCAAGGCCTTGATCGGATGCCACTCTTTCTACTTAAAAGCACTTTCTCCCATGATTGCTTTGTCTTCTCTCTTTTGTTGACAATAAATTTACTTTACCACCCACGATAGCAAAATGACCTTGGCATTTTGTCCGCAATCTATTTGCAGTTCCTTTAACTTTCAGTAGTTAGAGTAGGGTTGTAGTACTGATCCTCGAAAAAGCTTTTTTTTGAGAAAGAGCTGCCAACTCTCATCGTCATTCATATGACGGAGTTTGTAGATAAATTCTTCTGAATAAGTGGCATGCAGAGCAATTTCTTTATTGCGAGTGGTAATCAACACTTTTCTCCCATCCTTGGCCTGATTAGGAAAATGTGGTTGGAGGCGACTCCAAACTTCCTTTGCTTTCATCGTCATCCATGACTACCAAGTACTTCTTCTTCCTAAGGTATTCACAAAGCTTCTTGCCAAGCTCATTCTCTCTCATCTCTTCTAATTTTTATTTTCTTCATCATGGGGTCTCTCTTATCTCTTCTAATTTTCTTTTCTTCATCATCGAAGCTTATCGTTTGTAATGGCGTGTAAGACTCGAGAAATTCAATTTATGAAAAAAATGGCAAAATCGTATTCGGTTAAATCCAAAATTTATTCTCTAGATCTTGAATGGCCGAAATGGATTATAGTTGGAGATAGATCTCGCAAAATCTAGCTAACTTACGTCGAATTTAAGGTGGGCCAGAGACGGTCGAGATTTACCTTTTCGGGCATCGGGTTTTAGTCTTGAGTAAGCGATTTTTTGATGCGATGAAAGTCACATATAACACGTACTCATGTACCATAAGTGGCATGAGTAGAGAAATGATGAAAATGGACGGCCGAGATAGTTCTGAATGTCAAAACTGGGAAAAGAGGGACATAACGGGTATTAATGGAATTGTTCAAGTGGGAAAAAGACAAAACACTCAATAGTGTTGTCTTCCCCAAAGTTAAAAATCCAAAAAAACGTGTGAGAGCAGGAGGGTTTGCAGTGGCTGAGTTTTTTGTGTTTAAGTGAGTGTCATTTCTCTCTCTAGAATATCAGGCGGTAGACCCGATCATTCGGAGACTGAAAAGGAAAAGGCTATTTGCTCTATGCGGAGAGGCTTCTGGCGTGGTACGGTTAGGGAGTTTAGACAAACTTCGTGAGGTAGGGGTTTCTCCCTACTTGGGTTTTATTCATTCTTTTAAGTGCTTTGTCGATGTTTGGTGAATGAGCCGTGAGGAAGCCGTTTGATCAGTCCCAAAACTTGGGGCTGAATTGATACTCAAATTTTGAAACCCAAATGAGATGTGACCTTATTGTCCGCGGCTGATTTGGAAGGGCGGTAAATGGTGCATTTATGTGTTAATGCGTAGGATGAAGTTTTGTTTGGCCAGGAAGTGTGAAATGCGGGTTCACGAAGTGGTGATTGGTGATTTGTGGGAATAATGCTTAGGGTTTCACTATTCCCGAGGTATGTAAATCATGTTTGGTCGAATGATTCCAGAAGTCGAATTGCTCGTGTTTGATCGTTAGCCCACGTGAGCTAATTTTGATGTAATGAAATGAGAATTTACATGACATGATTGTGTGAATTGAATTTTATGTAAATATATGCATGTTGATATATTTGCATGTGATATAGACTCTAATGGAAATGGCATCATGCATTCCATATGCATTGGGAACACCCTAGGATGGTAGGAGTGAGTGCATGAGATGAGTATAGAGAAAATGGGTTCGGAGGGTTGTCTAAAAATGATAATTATCGGAGGGTAGTCCATACCAAAAATATCAATCGTCGGAGACGGCCCAATTGATATACATAGAAGGGTAGTCCATACATAATATCAATCGTCGGAGATGACCCAATTGATATATACATCGGAGGGTTGTCCACAAACAAATAAAAACTAAAATTCTCATACGAGGCTTAGGTGAGTGTGAGGGAGTCGGTGAGGACTAGGGTATGAGTTGATAAGTTAGACATTCAAGTAGGATCATGCATTTGCTTGAATGAGTGTTTATTACTGGGCATTGCCTGCTTTGCGCCGTTGAGTAGCCCACTTAGGGTGATTCCACTGCGAGCGTGCTCACCTGTCGGGGATATATTTCTGGTACAAGGAGCGTGCGAGACGGCTCATCCTAGGCGAGCTTTAGAAAAGCCGGTTATTGGCTTTGGGTTATGATGTATGACATGTATTAGAATTCTAATTTTAATATATGTGTTGTATAAATAAAAATTGAACTCTTGAAACTATTGGATATAGTTGGATATATATGTTTATGAGTATTGTTCATGGGCCCAAGTGGTCGTTTTCGAGGTTATTGTTGTATTGATGTTCGGGGATAGGTTATATCACCGGGTTTGTATTTGGGGTAGGCTCCCCGTGCAAAGGAGACTCTGCTTTAATTTTTCGTGTTGAAAATGTCGGGTTACCCAGGCATTCCTGGCTGTCCGGCGGGTTGGCGGTGGTCGACGGACCCCGGGTTTTGGGGCGTCACATGACGGGCAATATCTAGCAAAATTTCTCTTGCTCTGAACTCTTGAGACACATAAACCCAAGCTTTACAATCGAAGTGTTCCTGGACATCCCTTTGATTATAAACTTTCTTGGCAAGAGTTGTCTTGCCCGAGACCGCCCCATCCCCCGCGATGGACTGCTTGATCTCGTGAAGCGTCTCTACCTTCCATCATCATATCTGCAGCTTCACCTTGTTAAGCGCCATCAATAATCTCCACCACATCACTCTCTTCAACCCACTTTGGGGTTTCGGCGCTCATGTGCAACCACGGCGATCGGCGGTGGATGAGCTGGAAGCGGTTAGAACTTCAAGACCATACTTGGATCTATTAGCCATAATTGCCCCAATCATCGCATTTATATCCTTAACACGACTGTCAAGCTCGTGGATGAGTCCTCAAGTTCAAGTTCAAAGACTCAACAACCTCAAGTTCCTCAAGTCCCTGCCTACTTGTATGGGATTCACCGACAAGCTACCACTCATTCACGAGCTTGACAGTCACGTTAAGGATATAAATGTGATGATAGAGGCCGATATAATAAATCAGAAGCTATGTTTTTGCTGCTTCTAGCTAGCAGCTTCGGCTCATCCTGCTTGCACTAATATCAGGATTGTGGGACCTGAGCTAACCTCTTGTTGATGAAGGAAGACCAAATTGGAGGTCTTATCAAACCCTGCACATCGTAAGAATATAATCAATCAGAGTATAGATCAAATTAAGAGGATAATAAATGAAAAATTAATGATTTGAAGCGATTAAAAGAATCTAAGTCCATTTCATTTACGAAAGGAATCGAAGGGGTTTCTTGGAAATCATATAACTCGTTCGGACGAGCCATCGAGGGTTTCCTTTGTCTACGGTGTGGGCCCAGATGAACACGTGAAAAGGAGAATAAAAAGCGACACCCGTTTGGCACGGCGTCTAGTTAGTGTGGTGGGACTGCGCATTTACCTTTTTCCCCATTTATTAACATCCACGGTTTTTAAAGGTTCTAGAAAAGACAATTTTTATCTGAGAGAATTAATTTTCAATAATATTATTGGTTAATTATATAAGTTTCTCTCTGAACACATGTTTAACTAGATATAAGTATTTTAAAATAATATTTTGAAAGGAAAATTAATTTTATTGCTTCAAACTTGTAATAGATCGATAGATTCAATATATAAATTGCTAAAAATCATAAACAATCAAATAATATCTAGATTAATAGCATAATAAATCAACATAAAACCTATAAATTTGATAATATAGTGACTAAAATATTTAAGACTTCGGTTCTTCAATATAATGACAACCATAATATGATATATTCGATTGATTGAATCTGCTTTAGTTGTGTGAATCACTCCCATACATTTAAAACCTCACATACTATAATATTTATGTTTTTATTTTTATTTTTTTATATTCATTCACTTTTGCATACCTCTCATCCTTTTAACACTTTTCAAGCCTGTTTTTTCTTTAATTATAATTCTTTTAATAATATGAACATATATTAAATTAATCAGGTTTAAGTTTCTATGATAACAAAATACTATATCATTGTAATGTCTAATGAATAGAGTTACAGCCGGTGCGGCAGCCCCGTCAGAATCTAGACCAACCATTAACCATATACTAGGCGGCGTCGACGAGAAATGTCGGTCTAGCGCTAACAAAAGCTCTCTAGAGCATACATAGTTAAGGCCCAGATAAATGCTATCCATGTAGAAGGTAGACATGAAGAAACCAAGCCAATAGATGACTCCATATCCTTTCCTCCTGTCAACTCGAACAGGGTTATTGTGCTCCACTATGATGCACTGGTACTCACCCTCTGTATTAACGGTTTTGATGTGCATAAGGTACTAATAAATCCTAGCAGTACAACGGACTTGTTGCAACTACTCGCCTTCAAGTAGATGAAGCTTTCCTTAGGTATGGTGAACTCAGCTGGGCGAATCCTCTCTAGTTTTAATGGTGCAACTACCATAACTTTAGGAGATGTCGCGCTCCCTGTAAAAGCCAAGCTAGTGACTCAATAGGTTATGTTCTCAATCGTCGAAGACTTAGGGCCTTACAACGCCATAATGGGGAGAGCCTGATTGCACTCAATGAAAGTTATCCCTTCAACCTACCACGAAACGGTTAGCTATTTGACTAACGTTGGGCAGGTTGACCTTTTAAGCAGTCAGCTGGTCGCACGATAATGTTATCAACTATTTATGTAGGAACAGAGAGGGGAGAAGAACACCGAAAAGCCTCTCCTCGAAGATCAAACCCCCGCGTAGCAATCATAATTTGCCGCCCAGATTAAGGCGGAAGAGAAGGATCCGCTGGCTGTGGATCCCCTGGATAAAGTAACGTTGGACGGGTCGAAAAAGTTCACTTACATGAGCTTTCTTCTGTCCAATGAAGAAAGGGAGCGGTTACGACTCATGTTGTTGAATAATATAGATGTATTCGCTAGAGCCACTCAAATATGATTGGGATTAACCCGACGGTGGCCTCTCACAAACTAAATATTATCCCCGCGACCAGACCAGTAAGACAGAAAGTGAGGCGTTTTCACCCAGATCCCCATTAGATTATTTAGAAGGAAGTAGACAACTTGCTGATGGCAGGTTTTATCAGAGAAGTAAAGTACCTCGAATGGCTAGCCAACATGGTGGTGGTTCCAAAGAAAGGGGGTAAGTGTTGAGTGTGTATAGATTGCAAGCGACCTCGATGAAGCATGCCCAGATAACTTCCTTGCTATTAACCAGGCAAATTATTGATGTCGCCTTCGGACATGGAATACTATATTCGTTTTACGGGCGCTTTCTGCGGTATCATCAAATTCCCATGCACCGCTGATGTAGAAAAGCATTCATTACACCACCGCGGGTTATACTACTATGAGTGATGCCTTTGGCTTAAAGAATGTTGGGCAACTTATCAAGATTGGTGACCATATTCGGACATTGTTGAGCAACACAATGGAACTTTATATCGGCGACGTGCTCGTGAAATCAAAAGAGCGGCCGACCACACCAGCATACGCAAGGAGCCTTTGGTGTTGCGGTATGACATGAAACTCAACCCTTTGAAATATTGCATTTGGAGTTAGCTCAAGCAAGTTTTAGGCTTTATGGTGACCCAGAGAGGGATAGAGGTCAATCCCATTCAACTCAAAGCTATAATGGACTCTCAGGCTCCTACCTCTAGGAAAGAAGTGCAGCAACTGATTGGCCGATTGGCATCTCTCGGGTTGTTCATATCCCATTTCACATACCGGTTAAAACCATTTTTCATCACCCTAAGGAGAGCCAAAATGGCCGACTAGAATGAGGAATGCGACCAAGCCTTCACGGCGATCAAACAATATCTTACTGAACCGCCAATTCTGGCCAGCACCAGAGCAGGCGATACACTTTACCTTTACCTGGCGGTGTTAGAGGCCTTAGCATGTGCAGCTTTGTTCAAAGAAGATGAAAACTGAAAGCAGAGACCAATATTCTTCGTGACCAAATCTCTATCACGAGCGAGAAGCACGGGCGCATACCCGTCTCGAGCGAGGTAACGAGAGCTAGAAGCTACGCATACTTCGGGAACACCTATCGTTGTCTTCGACCAATGAAATCTCCGTCGCGGCTTACTGCCTGTAGCGACCTATCAGGAAGGATGGCACAATGGGAAATTGAACTAAGGTGGTGTTTGTTTTTTTTACTTAATGCTGAATAGAACTTTTTTTGAGCTTAATGTTGAATAGTACTTAATAGCATTAAGTATTAAGTTGTTTGTTTTTTAACATTGGGTAGCTAGTAGGGATGGCAACGGGACGAATTATTTCGGGTTCTCGCCCCGCCTTGCTCTTAATGGGACGGGTTTGGTTTAATTGTGATCGGGTTTTTAACAGGTTTGGGTTTATTTTTCTCCGTCAGACACAAGTTCGGGATGAGTTCGAATCTCTTTGTTACTCCCGCCCGCCCGATTATATTTTAAAAATATTTTTTTATTATTTTATTTTATACTTTAATATAAATAATAATAATAATTATAATGTTTTTAATAAATAATTTATAAAAATTCATAATATTTTATTTTTATGAAATATATTAATTTTAATATAATAAAAATAAAAGCAACTATAATAAAAATAAAAACAAAAAAAAATCAAATGTGCGGGCGGGTTTGGGAATTTTCATATCACGAGTCCCGTCAGGTTAACTATTTTAAATGAGGCAGTTTGAGGTGAAGAAAGAAATAAATGGGCCGGAATTAGGGATAGGTCTCCGTCCCAAACCCTCCCATTGTCATCCTTAGTAATGTGTATTGCTAGCTTTTCTCCTTGTTGGGCAACGATAGAGTTTTTCTTGTTTTAGTATAAAATGACTTTTTCTGAATAGAAAAAGCCAAATATTTTCACTTTTTCTATTCATAACTTTTTAAAATTTTTTTAGCAATAAGTCGTGAAAATTTAAAAAACAAACAACTTAATGCTAAAAGCTGAATAACTTTCAGCATTAAGTCAAAAAACAAACACCACTAATTTGTTTTTCTTTTGAGTGTTAAATTAGTATAAAATAAAAAAAATAAAAAAAATTGGAACTATGTCTATCATTTTCTTCACAACTTATCCAAAATGGGTTCAGGATCAATGTTTTGAAAACCGGATCGTTGACCGGCCACAAAATCGGTCTGGTTCAATGTAAAAACACTGGTTGTGAATGAATCGACGATTGAGCCGTGAGCAGATATGAACGGCCCGGTTCTCGGCGAATCTAACGATTCGGCTTCTACAATTTATTTTATTTTCAAGTTAAAGCTTGGGGTTTTTAGACTTATTTTGGACCCACGATATATATATATATATATATATATATATATATATATATATATATATATATATATATACTTATATATATATATATATATATATATATATATATATATATATATATTGGCTAAATTTATTCAAATTCCAATTCAGCCGAATTTATTTTGGCTTTAAATTCCGCAATCTAAGAGTATTGGCCATTAGACTTTCATTGTGGACAATGGCATAAAATCATGTAGATGCCATTAGAGTGAAGGAATTATGATTTTAATTAGGGAATGCGATTTTTAGGTTAATTTCAAAGCGTAGTTGGTGAATACGGTTTTAGGTTAATTACAAAATCGTAATATCTACCCAAAAAGAAAAGACTAATTTAAGGAATATTTTGAAAATAAATCTATATGAATTATTTTTTTTAAATGAATTACCTTAACATCAAACTCTAATTATTGAACTCCAAATAATTCTTAGGTATACTTTAACTATTTATATCTTGGATTTGTGATTTATTGTAAGTTTGAATCAATAATATTACCTTTCAAAAAAAATAAATAATAAATAAAAAACATTAAAGAAAATAATTACTTAAAAACTTATATATTCCTATATTATTTAATCTTTGCTGTTGATGGATTAAAATAAATAAAATTATTTTGAGTAATAAATAATAAAATTGATTTGAAGTATCAAATAAAAATAATATATCAATTTAGTTATTTTTTCTTTTTTCTTTCCTTTTACTTTTCCTTCGGTTTTCTTTTCCTTACATTTTTTCCTCAAAAACAAAACATAGCCTTTGGGATAAATGAAACCAAGAAAAATCCCAAGTTAAATGTTTATTAATTCATTATAATGGTGATTATTTGCTTTCTTGAAAATTTCACTTGGTAACAGTTTGGACCTTTGGTGTATTTTGTTGTTGCATTATGAGTATATCTATTCAATCGGTTTTAGTCTTTGATTTGGTCTTTTTTATCTAATATATATATATATATATATATATATATATATATATATATATATATATATATATATATATATATATATATATATATATATATATATCATTGAACACGTAGGTGAGATGGTTGAGATCTCTATTAACTTAATCAATGATCTCAAGTTCGAGCCTTGGTAATACAATTACGTGTCATGCATGAATGGGAGCTCATATGCCCACGGCAGAGTCTTGGTGACTCCTCAGAAGCATGCGATACCCGAGTGTAAACCGGTCATTGATGTTTCATCGATGACTTAAGCTGTGGATAACCGCCAATATTCACTTGAATTTTTTATCATATCCGTGTGTTGTTCATGGAGTCACGTCTTTCGAGGTCACAGCAAGATCGTCGCGCCTTCCGACATTGTTATGGGCTTTCATGGTGATGTGTCCTAACGCATAGAAATTTGGGTCTTTCACCCTGAGAGGGGATCTACCCCATCTTGCTACGCCTAAACACATGTGATTTATATTTATTATTGTTTTATACAACTGTGAGTCTTGATTTTGGACGTGGTCCCATTTCGAACACCACACATTCTGAAAGTGTAAGACCCGGTAATTTTTTCTCAAGGGCAAATATCGTAATTTAGGTTAAAAATCGAAATTTATTCTCTAGATCTCCCGAATGATGGCTTGGTTCACCGTTGGAATTGTCTCGTGAAATCTAGCTACCATGTCGAATTTCGTCGAATTCCAAGACAGTCGGAATTTACACGTTTTTCGAGGCATCGCGTTTCGAGTGCAGTAAGACGACATGTGATGTGAAGAAAGTCACTTATAACATGTACTAATGTCACTTATGTTGCATGAGTAGAGAAATGATGGAAATGGACGGCCAAGATAGTGTCAAGTGTCAAAACTGGGGAACGAAGGGACATAGATGTCATTAATGGAAAGTTAAATGAGGAAAAAGACGAAATAGTGCATAGTGTTGTCTTCCCCAATTTTAAAGAGACCAAAAACGTGAGAGAACCAGAAAATGAGATGCAGAAACTGAAACTTTGAGTTTTTAGAGTGAGAGAGAGAGACTTCTCTCTAAAATACCGGGCGATCCGACCGTCGAAATTCTTCGGAGCAAGAAGGAAAGTTGCTTTACGCATCGAGGCCTACGCGTGGGCTCCGGTTTTAAGGAGTTTTGACAAACTCCGTGAGGTAGGAGATTTATCCTACTTGGGTTTACTCTTTGTTTAAGTACTTTGTTGATGCTTGAGTTGATTGAGGTCGTGAGGGGCCGTTTGATCTGTCCCAAAACTTGGGACCGGAGTGTGAAAATTATGAAGCTCAAATGGATGGCTCGTGACAATCCGTGACTGTGTTGTGGGCTGTTTTTGGGTGTTATTTCATAAATTATGCATTAAATTGTGTTTTGTGGATATGAGGCCAGGAATTGCCATGGAAATTTAGTTTCCACAGAGGAACGATGTGGGAGGAGTGTTTGCAGGTGGATAGCCCACTTTGCTCTGTTTAGGGCTGTAACGGAGTCCAGGGTTTTGTCAATGGACCCAACGTCCATGTGTTTGGGTGCTTGAAATTGATGAAATGAATGGCTCGATTTGTGTGGAAATGGATAGGATTTATTGCATGAATTTCTTGTATTAATATGATGTCACAATTATGGAATATAATTGTGTGTATGAAGCACCGTGGAGATATGAGATTGTGTTTAGCTCAGTAAGCTAATTTGGGTGATGGTTGATATTGTTGAATTACATGTGGTGTAATTGTAAGTTAATGTAAATATATGCATGATGGTATATTTGCATGTGTTTAATATATATTGTGTGAAATGTATAATGCATCTCATATGCTGCGGGGTAGCCTGAGAAATTAGGTGAGGTGCATGACACGAAAAATTGAAAGAAAAACGAAAACGTTTTTGAAAGGAATTTCACAGGATGAATTTCCGGAGAATGGGGTTGGGAGACGGTCCAATAGATCATTTCGAATGAGGACCATGACTGTTTCGGAAGGTTCTCCAACACATTCGCCTCGGAGGGTAGTCTCATATTTTTACCGATACTTCGGTAGTATAGTTTCGAAAACAACAAGAATTGTTTTGAAAAAAATGTTTTCTCATACATGGCTTAGGCAAGTGTGAGGGAGTCGGTGAGGACTCGGGACGTGGGTTGGTCATTTAGACATTCAAGTAGGATCACGCATTTACTTGAATGTGTGTTTACTTTGGAGCATTGCATATGCACTTAGGTGGAGAGTAACCCACTTAGGGTGATTCCACTACTGAGCATTAGCTCACCACGTCGAGGAATTTATGTTATTTCAGGTACGGGGGCGCACGGGGCCGGCTCATCATGAGACCGCTTTAGAAGAAAGCGGGATGGCTTTGGTTTATGATGTAGTACATGTATTAGAATGTTTTAAACTTTTTAATATATGTTGTATAAAATTCTAACTCTTAACTATGGCATATAGTTGGTATGTTGATGAGTATATTAGTATGGCCCCGAGGCCGTTTTTCACTCATATAAGGCCCATATTGGATTGTTTGGGACAGGTTTGTATTTGGGTAGAACCATTACAAGGAGACTCTGCCGATTTTCGTGAGGTTGGGTCACGAGCATCCTGAGTGTTTCAGTTGTGGTGAGATCCGCGGACACCGGTTGGGGTGTCACAAGAATGGTGAATAACGATTACCATGCACCATACCTGACTCGGCGCGATGTGGCCAGTGCATATGAAATGCAATCATGTCATTTCATCTTTATGTCATGCTACATGCAACATTTATAAATTCCGGATAGTAGTATATTTCGTACATACCAATTTATATTCATCACCAATTTTTCATGTTAATACATCACCTGAGCACATATTAACATGATTTACATACTATAACCTGATATATTATTTATTTTTCGACAATACACACAAAATGACCCAAATCTCGGACAGTATAAAGCAGGCGCACTCTTGGTCCCTTCATGGTTAAGATCACCAAGTACTTGTGATACCAAAACACACCACAAAACCCGAAACATCACGTCCAGGGATCCAAAAACCAAGAAGCTTCGGCCTAGTAAAGTTTGTTGATTCAGTCCAAAAAATTTCCAATATCGAGTCCCAAAATCTTTGGACTAAATCACCGCGACATCCACGGGCCAATGACAACCCTATGCCATTACATGACTTTTAGGCTAAAAAATATTCCAAGTAGGAAAATTCTCTATCTCGTGAGTTTGTGAAACTCAAGAATTTTTGGTACCACAGCGTAGCTTCTTGATGCATGGATCAACCTTTCTTCTCACTCCAAAAAAACCGACGACTCGATTTCCGTAGATCTTAGAGATAAACGAAAAACATCTTTTCCCCTTTCTCTCTCTCTTCTCCTCCCTCATGCTCACTCACTACCCATTTGTGCCAAAAATGGCCCTTTTTCCCTTTTTGACTTTTTTAATTTCTTTTCTTTTTCTTTTTTTTCTTTTCCATATTTTATTTTCTTATTTTCTTGTTTTATCTTTCCAATTATTTCCTCCACTTGACACTTGGCTCAATGTGAGTCATTCACACAAGTATGCCACACATGTCATGCCATGTGTGCTCCCACTGGAGTTGCCCGGAGTAGCATCCACAGGATCATGTCATGTGTCACCCGACACCCGATGCCTCGAAAAACATGAAATTCCGACTGTCTTGGAATCTGACGAAATTCAATGAGGTAATTAGATTTTGTGACGCCCCATTTCACGGGGTGTCTGTTGACTACCCGTCAACCTGCGGAAATCTATATGTCTCGTATTACGAGACACACACATGAGTAAAATAGCCACATGGGGCCCATACATCCATACTCATAAAACAAATATCTCAACTATATTTTCATAATTTTCATAGTTTTCATGTTTGTTCTACAAAAATCTTTATACATATTTACAAAATATTTACTTAAGAAGCACATTTCGGCTTAATATAAAAGTACCTCTCTTTAGCGATGCGGGTCTCCACTGGATAGTCCACTTTGTGCACGAAGGGGTCACGACCGGGGTGAGCAAGCCCGAGTAGAAAGTTTTCCTCTGAGGGTTACTCCCCACCTAAAATGCATATGCAATGGCATATAAAAACAAGCAATCACGTACCCATTCCATACAATTCATTTTCTATATGAAATGTCTATATCATGCATGAGATGCAACCCCTCATGCTCACCACACACGAGGTCAGCTGAGCTCCTCACACGGAATGCGGAATGCGACCAAAACAAGTCATCGTACTATACCATGACTAACCATTGGACAACCTCAATTGCTGTTGTCGCGATTTTGATTCTTTTCCTTTTATTTTGTGGGCGCGGTTTCCGGGTTGCCGTGGGGCGTACTTGCGCCTTACTACCCGACATTTTCACGAACTTGCATGAGTCGGGTTCATGTCTAGCGTGGGTGCTTTGTGTGGGACTTTCACCACGGGGGGATCTACTTGACAACAAATTGAAACATGTAATTTATCATTTTTGATCATTTACACACTTTCGTCGAATCTCTACCTTAGACTTTGTCCCATTTTCCGGTTCCGCGGCGATTCTGACAACGATGAATAAACCTTACCTGCACCTACCCGACCTGACGTAGTGTGACCGTGCATATGAAATGCATGATGCCAATGCATTTTCCTCATGTTACATGCATGAATGAAACCATGAAACATTTACACACCATGGATAATTATAATTTATCACGTATATTTACCTCATGCAAAACATATCCAATGCAATAATGCATCGATATCGCATTTACAAAACGGCATATTCAAACAAACCATAACACTGCAACAAGGTCTCGACTTGGGACCATTCTTGAGAAGTACCTCACGGCCCCTTCACGAAACATAGACACATTTTGGTTCCAAGCTTCCACACACATCAACCCATAATACCTAGAAACCTTCGGTTTACAGTTCAAACTCTAACTCCATAGTCAGAAAATCGACCATGAAATCCATACCCCCATTAGTCCCGAGGCTTTCGAACTAATTTCTTGGCCTCTCATGGTCTCCACACAAGCGGCCCACTACCACCGGCCTAAAGCGTTTAGGCTAAAGTAAATCAAACGGAAAATATCCTACCTCTTGGGGTTTGTCGAAACTCCCGACTTTTGGTGATCCGTGAGTCCCCTGCGTTGCATAACTTTACAGTCTCGAACTTTGACGTCGACCTTAGCCCCGAAGCAGGAAAATCCTCCTTTTCCCTTTCCTCCTTCTCCTTTTTCTTCCTTTTCTCTCTAAGAAACGTTTCCCTCTTTTCCCTCTTTCCTTTCTTTTCTCTCCTTTTTGCTTTTCTTTTCCTTTTTCTCTTTTCTCATCTCATTTCTCTTAATTTCTCCTACCAGTAATGGTGATTTCTCTCTTTAGGAGAAATCATCATCGGTCAAATGGGAGAATTTTCTCCTCTCCTTCCTCAAACCAAATTGGTGACCCCTCATTTCCATATTTTCTTATTTAATAAATCCCCTTCATTATGACATCATCCATACATGTGGCTCAATGTGAGCCATGGGATCCCTTTCCCACACATGGCTTAATTGTGAGCCACTCCTTTTTGCCAAATTCACCTTTTGAGGTGCCATGTATCTCCCTTACCTTTACCATGTGTCATCAGGCACCCACGCCTCAGCGTGAAATCCGACCACCTCGGAATCAGCGAAAATCGCGTGGTAGCTAGAATTTAGGTGAGCGATTTCAACGGAGAAGTCCGTTTAGGTCATCACGAGATCTAGAAAAATTCCGGATTTTCAACCGAAATTTCTATTTTACCCTTTATCCAAAATCTTGGATTTTCTGGGGTTTCATAGATTTCGCGAGACGAATTCAAAGGTGAAGTCCATTTCATTATCCGATATCTAGAAAATTTCTGGTTTTCAACCGAAATTACCGTTTTACCATTTTTCAGAAAAAATTGAATTTTTCCCGGATTTTACACTTCAATCGCTTTAATTGATTCGTAGCATGATGACCCTTCTAGTAAAAGTTTTTCAAGATTTGTCAGTGGCAACAATCAATGAGGAAGCTTTTTCATTTCTCCACAATACTGAATTTTCAGGTTTTTAAGACTACTCATTGCTCCTTTCTCTATCATAAGTTTATAATTCATGCAACTGGCTAGCTGGGGTGTCGTTGATAACCGAATCAACCTGCGGAATAATCGTGGATGTCGGGTGGCAGAACACCACTCAGTGAAAATGGGCAGAATCTCTTTGTGCGGGCTCTACCCCGAACTACAACGTCTGATAATCAACAATGACCACATAGGGTCCACGTGCGAGTAAAATAATGGCCACTTGGGCTGCATCAATACTCACAAAGCCGTAACTATCTTATGGTTCAAGTGTTAATAAATTTCTCTTATACAACATATATTAAACCTTGAGAATTTTTAATACATGTATAAACATCAAAGCATAAGTCGTCTTTCTTCTAACCGTGGCCTCTAGTGAGCTAATCGCCCCTTCAGATAAACCCTGTACTGAGAAATGGTGATCCCTCTCGACCGGGGTGAGCAAAGCCCAGTAGAGATAATTTCCTATAAGGGTTACTCCCCACCTATGTGCACATGCATGACAAACAATCACATTCAAGCAATTTCATGAACCTAATTGAATGTCTACATGACCGATCCCATGTTCCGAGTCCTCACCGACTCCCTCACACATGCCTAAGCCAACATGCAAGTAAAATAATCAGTTTTCAAAACAAAAGTTTTTTGTTCTTGAAAACACACTACCGAGTTTAGATAAAAATATTAGACTACCTCCAAGTCGAATTGGTTGGAGAACTTCCCGAAACAGTCATGGTCCTCATCCGAAGTGATCTATTGGACCGTCTCCCAACCTCATTATCCGGAAAATCTTCCGTCGAAATTCATTTCACAAACTTTTTCGTTTTTGTTTCATTTCATGTCATGCACTCACACCTAATATTCTAGGTTGCCTTAGTGCATATGGAATGCATGATGTCAATTCCAACACATTCATGCTAATATATTCACATGCATATATATATATATATATATATATATTAACATAATTAAATCACATGAAACATGTTATGCAAATTCACAATCAATTATACCAAAAATTAGCTCACATGGGCTAGTGCAAAATACGAAACAATTCATTTGAATCACTCAACCAAACACATTTTCACACAAAAATATAATTTCGTGTCACTATTCACATGAACAGTAAAACCCTCGGGTTACTGTTCACGTCCACACAAAATAGGAATTTTCTCCACTCGGCTCAAAGCTTTTAAGATCGAGTTTACGGCTAAAACAAGCCTCAGAACGTTTCTAACCATTTACATGGTTTAACCCAAACAAGATTAACACAAGTAGGAAAAGATGTCCCTACCTCTTGGGTTATTCGGAACTCCACCCAATTAGTGCCACGCGTAGTCCTCACCGCGTGGAAACCTTTCCTTCTTGCTCCGTCGATCAGATCATTGTAATCCTAGAGAAGGTGCTCTCTCTCTAAAAAAAATCACAAAATCTGCAACTGCATCACCTCCCCCTCATCCTGCACGTTCTTGGTCTTTTTGAAGGAAGAAGATGTACACTATTTGCTATTTTGTCTTTATACTCATTAAACATTCAAATAATGCCACTGATGTCCCCTTTCTTGGATTTTTGACACTTGGCACTATCTCGGCCGTCCATTTCAATCATCTCTCTAATCATGCAACATGTGTCACATGAGTACATGTTATAGGTGACTTTTTGTCATCACATTTTCGTTTTCGGCACCCGTATACGTGCCTCGAAAACGTGCAAATTATTGTCTCGAATTGACCCAGTCGACGTGGTATTGGAATTTCGAAGATTCAGCGAAATCCGTTTCGTCGTAGAGATGCAGAAAAATTTCAGGTTTCGAAGCTGACCATTTTGCCATTTTTCGAGAAAATTGAATTTTCTCGGGTCTTATTCTCCACTCCTTAAAAGAATTTCGTCCCAAAATTCTGATAAATATTCTGGCTGCATGCATATGCAACGTGCACTCTACCCGTACATGTAAGCTAGTCATTTAAATATTAAACGACTAACCCATGTACCTTCATCCCTAAACAAGAAGGGATAGGTGGCCCGCATCGTGTCCTCTCGCTCCCACGTTGACTCCTCCACTCCATGGTGCTTCCATAACACCCTCACTAGCCTCACGGTCTTGCGTCGCAAAACTTTTAACCCGGCTATCCCAAAATGCACCGCTGGTCCTCCTCGAAGGTCCCATCCGTGTCAACCTCGATCTGTCCCCAATCCACTACATGGGCTGGATCGGAGTAGACTTTCGAGACATGTGGACGTGAAATACCTCGTGGACTTTGACATGCTAGGCGGTAAGCTAACCGGCATGCTCTGATGCCTCTCGGTATCTCGAAGGGTCCAGTGAACTGGGGCGATAACTGTAGCTTGCTTGGGAGCATTGCACTCCTCTCTTAGGCATCCCCGCGAAGGCGTGATCCTCGACCTCGGCTGGGGTCGGCGTGCAATGCCCCAAGCTACCATAGGCTACGGCCGTGAGGCTGTTGTCGTATCAAGCTAACCTTCTCGGAGGTGTGTTTCCTAATCGGATCGGGACTACTAGTGATGGAGCTCTCTCCCGCCTCGGTCCGACATATCGGTGATGCATGGCCTCATCTGATACCTCATATGGTACCATACGTATACTTGCACGATAGCTGTCGTTGTGGGCAGATTCAGCTAGGGCAAGTGCTCTTCCCAACTACCCTTATGATCCGGGCCTTTCATGCTCCACGGTGTCCTCACGCGCTGTATATAATCCACGAACGTATGACCTTACACAGCCCACCTTGGGTGTGGCGCTGATCTTCGAGGTCACAATCAACGTGATCAATGGACCCGTCAACCTAGTCCATGTCATAGACTGACATCCATATAACGAGCCCTTGCCGACTCACCGACACCCAATGTAATTTCCAAAGGGGTATCCAAATCTCGAGCCACTCCGATATCGCACTCAACTCTAAGTACGTGATAACATGACCCGTGTGTTTAATCTCGAGTCACTCCCGGCTCCTATCACTCAACTCTAAGTCTTGATAACATGACAGTGTGTTTTCTCTCTCGGGCAACATAACTTTTCGGCCTACCTTTGCGGGCCTCTTGTTCACACAGAAATTTAGGATAGCTCCCCGGGTCTCTTACACCCACACAAAAATTTCGGACTTCTCCACGGGTCTCTTACACCCACACAGAAATTCGGGATGGCTCCCCGGGTCTCTTACACCAACACAAAAATTTCGGATTTCTCCTCGGGTCTCTTACACCCACACAGAAATTTGGGATAGCTCCTCGGGTCTCTTATACCCATAGAAAGTGAGATCTCTCCTGGGTCTCTTACACCCACACAGAAATTCAGGGATAGCTCCAAGGAGTCCTCTTACACCCACACAAAAATTTCGGATCTCTCCACGGGTCTCTTACACCCACACAGAAATTCAGGATATCTCCCCGGGTCTCTTACACTCACATAGAAATTCGGGATAGCTCCTCGGGTCTCTTACACTGATTCGTGCCACTGTAGGGTGAGCAAAATCAACAAAATTTGTTTCCTATGTTCTCTCTTGCCGTGGTCAGAAACTCTTTAACGACATAACGGTCTAAGTCGAACACGGGGATGGGTTTCATCCTAGGAATGATTTGCATAAGTGTTGAAAATGGTAGGGGCTTTAATTTAGTTTTGGATTTGTTTCAAAGCAGTGGAAGTTGTTTGGATCTTGATTGTTGTAAGCGAAAGTGAAGTGTGAAAGGTAGCTTTGAAGGTTTGAGTGCGCTAGCTTGACAACATGGGAGGTAACAAGTGTCTCGGGTTTTATCCTCGCATCATGGCAAGCAACCTATAGTCCAAGCCATATGGGATCTTTGTTTAACTAGAAAACCTAACCACAGAAACACTCCTATTGAGTCAACGAGGCTGACATGCATTCCACGGCCCCTTTAGTTTAAAACCACAGCACTGACCTCATTTAAGTGTTTCGTAAAGGCCCATCTAAAGAATAACAGTGCATCTAACAATAAGTATGCCTTTGTACCTAAAGCATAGTAAGTATTGGCCAAATGTGACATTAAATGATATTCAACCCTAATTTGAAAAGCTGGGAGCCATAAATACTGTAGCATTTGAAACATGAGGACAACCTGCAACTGCCCCAAAACCAAGCTAGCAACCCTCTTCTTCAAAGTTATGAGACTTAGCCAAGCATCTCTTGAGTTGTCATCCTCAAGAGGAGTGTTTGGCAGCCTAGAAAATAAAAGAAAGAGGAGAGAGAAGAGAGAAAAGCAAATATACTAAAATATAGAAAATCTGCGGGAGATATTTACATAAATGAAAAATTGCTCAAAAAGTTGCTTAGGGTTATAAAATGATGGGGGCTTATATAGGCCACCCAATGTGTGAAACTACAAGAAAACCTAAAATATTAGCTGTCTGAGGACAGGGTAATACTGCTAAGCGGGGTCGTTTGGCATTAATTACACCGATTAGCAGGCGAGGAATTTCGCTATGCGGGGAGAATTTCGCTGGTAGAATTTCGCTAGCTGCTTGAAATTTACGCTAACTAGCAAATTGCACAGAGATAGTGAAATGAGAAATTTTAAGCTATGCACGATTAATTTCGCTAGCTAGCGAAGCTCGCTAACTAACAAAAAATTTGAGAATAGCGAAAATGAAGAATTTCGCTGAAACAGTGATTTTTCGCTATATAAGCGAAATTCGTATAGCCTAAGCGGAAATTTCTCAATTCGCTAAGTTGCGAAATTTTCGCTATGTTTGCAAAATTTTCGCAATCGGTGAAATTTTCGCAATCATGGCGAATTTCACCGGAATTCTTGTTCTTCAACTAGCACACTCTTTGCCTATTGCATCACTCCATCTTCACTTTGCCTTCATTTCATCAACGAATTTTGAATATGTTGATGGCTGGAAATAGTTTCAATCTTCATGGTTGACACATCTCGATATCAAATTCTACTTTAATGGAGCCAGTACCTGAAGCACGCAAAATAACCACAAATAACCTCAACATGGCATAAGTGATACTAAGTAGACCTGAACACCTCAATTGGCTTAATTGATACGATTAGTGCGCAAAAAAGCACTCAAAACCTATCTCGAATAGGGCTCAAAATAGCACTATTTGGGCACTAATCACACCCCCCAACCGACACGTTGCTAGTCCCTTAGCAATGCTAAAACAAAAAAGGGAAATGCATGCGTGATTTCTCAAAAAGTTTGTGGTTCAAAAGGTGTATGTACATACAAGCAATGCCTTTAAAATGAACAATTAATACCAAGTTTGGCTCGACATGAGAGGCAAAAACCATAAAAGAACAAATTTTAGGTCGACATCGGATCGAAAATTCTTTGAATTCACTAAAATCTAATGGTTCCTAATGTAACGATTGAGCCAATAAAGTGCAAAGTATTTCCTCCCCCAACCTAGCTAACGCTTTGGCCTTAGTGACAGATAACCTAGATAGGAAAAGCTACACTTTTCTTTCTTTATTTAACTATAATGTAGGGTCGCGATACTTAAAGCTTCGACTTTATAAAATTATTATAACTGAGATTCTGATAATCTAACAATTAGGTTTAGGCATCAATATCAAAAAAGATCAGCGATACAAACTCTAGGCTTTGCAGGACTTCAATTGACTTCAGATTAAGCACCTACAACACGTTAAACTCTACCCATTCACCCGTGTAACGAACACTAAGTCGATGACTCCCAACCAATTAAGGTTTAGGGCATCGGGCTTCAAAGGCTTTCGCCATATACCCCTCGGACCGTGCTCGGGTTTCAAGGCAAAGTGTCACGACTTTATTTTTCTTTTTCTTCTTTTCTTTTTCTTTTTGCTTTTTTTCTTTTCTTTTCCTTTTTGGAAGACTACATTGGTCTTCAAATGTGGGTAACACAAACCTATCCTAGGTTGCCAACATGCCCTAAGGCGGCTTTACCAGAAAATGAAAAGGGCATACAATTTCACAGCCTATTGGTATAATCTGGTGTGTAGTGTGTGAATTAGCTCAAAGGGGAAATGTTCAAGTTGAATACGCTAGAATCTTAATTGACCAAAAACTGAATCATCCATGGAGTTGCTCTAGCATTAAGGTGACAAGCAGGGCTTCAATTTTCCATTTAAAGGTAATTCAATTGTCCAATTAAAAGCAATTCAATTGTCCAATTGAAAGAAAAATAGATACACAAAATGGAGGCACAAAAAGTAATTTGCAAAAGTGTAAAGAAAAATGAAGCTGGCATGGAATGCAAACTAATGGATGGGAATGTACCACCTCAATCATGATGGGTGGAGGGCATTCCATTTGTTGGTGTTACTACGAATGAAACGGTGGCTCTTTGGAACGGCGGTAGCCACCCTTAGACATAATTTGTAAAGACTAGGAGGGTCGACGGGGAGAATTTCCTGCTGATGGTCTAACACACTTACGATATAGGGCTTCACCCTTTGTCCATTGACTCTGATCACCCTATCATCATTTGGATCGAGTAGGTCCACTGAACCATTGGGGTAAGCCTGTTGAACAATGAATGGACCCGTCCATCGCGATTTGAGCTTTGCTCGAATAGATGGGTTGGAGTCATACGGGAGGGGACTTGGTCCCCTTATTTGAGAAATTCTTCCCAGTTATCATCTGGTCATGCCATTTTTTTTATCTTTCTTTTGCAATCTTCTAATTCAAGTAGGCATCATTTCGTATTTCTTCCAACTCATTGAGATCAAGGAACTTCTTAACTCCGGCTCTACTTAGGTCCATGTTCAGCTTCTTGATCGCCCACCACGCTTTGTACTCGATTTCCACTAGAAGGTGACATGCCTTACCATAGACCAATCGATAAGGGGACACTCCCAGGTTTGTCTTGAAAGCTGTTCTATAGGCCACAATGAATCAACTGATTTGATGGACGTCTTTCTGTTGGCGTTTACCACCTTCATTAGAATAGTCTTAATCTCCCTGTTGGCAAGTTCTACTTGGCCACTTGTTTGAGGGTGGTAAGGGGTGGCCACTTTGTGTTTCACACCATATTTAGCCATGAGGTTTTCAAATGGTTTGTTACAGAAATGGGAACCTCCATCGCTAATAATGGCTTTTGGCACCCCGAACCTAGAAAAGATGTTTGCTTTCAAGAATTTAAGTACCACCCTGTGGTCATTGGTTTTGCAGGGGATTGCTTCAACCCACTTGGACACGTAGTCGCTCCGCCCAAAATGTACATATGACCATACGACATGAAGGGTATAAAGTATCCCCACACATCGAATAGCTCGACTACTAAAATTGGAACAGGCATCATGTGTGGCCCGAGACAACTTCAGAGTCTTTGGCATCCATCACATATCTGGCACATTTAGTGTGCTTCACTGAACAAGGAAGGCCCGGTAGAAACGAGGCTGCGGCACCTTCATCGTTGTTTTCTAGGAAACCAAAATGACCACCACAGACTCATAGCGGTGGCTCGGAAATTCCTCTTCTTGTTCCTCCTCGAGACACACTTACGATTATTTGATGCATACGGTGTTTGAACAAGAGGGTTCTTCCCAATAATAGGAATGGATCTTCTTGAAAATACCTTCTATCTGTTCTTTCCACTCTTATGGATTTCCCTGTGGCGGAAATTGGCAATGTGAGCATGCCGGGGAGCTTTTTCTAGGCGCATTAGGAGTTCTTAGGGGAATTCATCATTGATGGGTGGGTTTATGAGTGTCATGGGCTATGATAGCAGCGAAAGATGATGCCACTACATTCTCTCCCTTCTTGTCTTTAATTTACCAAGTTAAATCCTGAAGTAAAAGAACCCATCGAATGAGCCTTGCTTTCGCATTTTGCTTGGTCAGGAGATACTTCAAAGCGGAATGGTCCGTAAAAATGACTATATCAGACCCGACCAAGTATGCTCGAAATTTGTCTAAAGCATAGACCACGCCAATTCCTTCTGTAGTAGTATAATTCCTTTGTGCTTCATTCAAGGTTTTTGCATAATAGATTATGAGGTTTCCCATTTTCTCTTTGGCGAAGCTTGCAGATAGCAAGATCACTTGGCATCACATCACTTTAAAAAGGCAGCGCCGGGTTAGGTGCTCGTGCTATTGGGCGGTAGTCAAATGGGATTCGGCTCTTCAAAGCTCTCACGGTATTCTTTCTCCCAAATAAATTTAGCATCTTTATACAGGAGCTTGTCTGGGGTTTAGCAATCTTCGAAGTCTTTGTGTGAACACTTTCGCGAAACACTGCACTGACCAAAGGTGCCTAGCTTGTTTTACATTCGTTGGGGGCGAAATAATTGGAAATAAGTTCAATCACTTTGCTTTATCAACTTCTATTCCCTTATTTGGAAATATTACTTGATGTGTTCTTGGTTAACCATAAAATGCTTCTCCCGATTCGCTGAGTTCTTCTCTATGCACCCTTTCGGGACCTGGCCTCAGTTAGTGGAGCATTCCTCAAAATGCCCTCCATATACGGTGATGTCATCCATGTATACTTCCATTATGCGCTCACCATATGCAAACTGAACATGCTAAGCGCCATCACTGAAAAGTGGTACGGGTTGCAAAGATGAGCATCCTTCTGGCATATGTACCAAATGGACAAGTGAAAGTGGTCTTTCGATCCTGCAGGGCAATCCCTATGCGGAATACCTGAATAGCCATCCAAAAGCAATAGAATGGGTGTCGGAAACCCTTTCAAGGGCGTCGATAAATAGCAGCAGGGAAGTGATCTGCTGTATTACCTCATTGATACTCTATAATCTATGCACACTCTCAAGCCGGTAGTGAGTCAGTGTAGACAATTCTCACCCTTTTCATTTTCCACAGTTATCATCGACTTCTTAGGCACCACCTGAGTTGGGCTCACCCAAGTGCTATCAAAATGGGAATTAAGTAATCTGGCTTAGACGATTCGGGACCTGTCTGAACTACTTCACACGGTGGGGGTTCAACCTCACATTGTGGAAATTTGCTAACGACCTTTAGCTCCTCTTCTAGGTAAAATGTGATAGATTAACGATTCTTTGGGTTTATGCCTTTTAAATCAGAAATTTTCCACTGATGCTTGCTTGTTCCTTTTGAGAAGGTGTAGCGGTTATTCTCTTGCAGTAGTCAACGGTGATGAAATCCTGGCCCGGACCGCTACCCATTTTCTTCAGAATGCATACTTCAACTCATTGGGATGGGTTTGAGTTCCTAGCGTGGGGTTCCCTTGGTTAGTCACCGGTTAATAGGGTGATTTCTATTTTTCTCCTCCAAATACCCACATCTTAAGCTCATGCTTTGAGGTTCCTGTTGGTCTCCAAGGCACTTGGATAACTCTGGGGTGTACATCGCATCTAACGCTCATTTACTGTTCTTCAAGAATCGCATCTATTATCTGAGACTTCTTCACAGGTCATCTTCTTAGAGAGTGCATATGCTTTTACTTTCCAATAGAAAATATTGAGTTCTAAGGTCATATTCCCAAATGTGAGTTGCATAACCCCATTCCGGCAATTGATTATGGCATTCGAAGTAGCTAAAAATGGCCTCCCTAAAATGATGGGCACATGATTGGCTCCCACTGCAACTGGCTCTGCGTCAAGTACGACGAAATCCACTGGGTAATAAAATTGGTCCACTTGTATTAATACATCCTCAATGGTTCCCTTCGGTATTTTAATAGACTGTCATTCGTAGCGGTGATGGAAGTGGGTTTCAGTTCTCCCAAACCTAATTGCTTGTACATGGAATATGGCAGAAGGTTCACACTAGCTCCTAAGTCTAATAGTGCTTTCTCCACACTGATGCCTCCAATATTAATCGAGATTGTTGGACATCCTGGGTCTTTATATTTCACTGGAGTTTTGCACTCAATGATAGCACTCACTTGCTCAGTTAAAAAGGCCTTTTTGTTTACATTGAGACCTCTTTTTGCGTACGTGAAATCCTTCAAAAACTTTGCGTAGGTGGGGACTTGTTTGATCATGTCAAGGAGAGGAATGTTAACTTTTACACCTTATGAAAACTTAGAATTGATTGGTTAGAACTTCTTTTTTGAAGGCACAGTGGGAATGGAGGGGTACACTATTCTTCCTCCTCTCTATTTCTTGGTGATCTTCTTGTGGATGATCGACTACGTAGGGGGTGATTTGGCTAGGATTGGGATTGTTGGTCCCAGTTCTTTACCACTTCTTAAAGTCACCACTGCCTTAACTTCATCATTTCTTGCATTTGGATCATTGGTCAGGCCTTTTTCATGCACTCCCTTCTTATGTTGCTGTGGTAGGAAGAGACCTTCCCCCTCTTCCCCGAATTTTCACGGCTGTTGGTTGGATAGTCTTGAAATTCCAGAATGCATATTGTCAATTTCTGTTTAGTGAACTTTCTCTTTAGCTGATTTTGATTAGTTTGAACATTGACACCTTACGTTTCAACTACAAACGTGCCTACCACTTTACTTAAGTTTAGGATTGCCTGTTCAACAGGAGAAGAAAGTGGAGGAGGCTGTTGTTGTATTGAAGTGGAACCAAACTGCTGTTGTGCTCCTGGAGGGGCGTATGCAGGGGGTTTTGGCTTCCATGACAGGTTTGGATGATTTCTCCAGTTAGGGTTATAGGTGTTACCATATGGAGCATCTATGGGTGGTTTATTTTGATTTAGGGCATGGGCATGCTCTTGACAGTGCTCCTCGAATTATTGTTGATACGAAAGATTGAATGAGAAAGTTGGGATGCGAGATAACTCATTCTTGTTTGCATTTCATCTTTGATTTTTCATTTCGACTCATCAATCTTCTAGTTCGATGAAATTGATTTTACTTTCATCATGTCTTGAGAAGGAGTATGTACCCCCTCAAGGTGCAGTTCCGAAGGCTTTGATCTTTCGGCTTCCCTTGGATTCGGTTCATCCCGTACCTTTGAGGTTTGACCACATAGTTCAAAAGTCCATGGCCTCATCAGGGTTTTGCTCAAAAAGTTACCTCCACATAGTCTCAATAGTTGCTTCATGGTGGAGACATACCATCATAAAAAATGGTTCACTACTTATCCATGTATCAAAAGCGAGTGGTGTGGACATGCATTGATGAATCTCCTTGAATCTTTCTGACAAGCGGTAGAACTTCTCATTATTATAGGCTAAGTAAGTGTAGATCTGTCTCTTCAAACTGTTGGTCTTTGTGGCGCTGAAGAATTTCTTCAAAAATTCAGTTTGAAGATCGGCTAATTTACGTCGTTCTGGGCCTCGATGAATTGAGGCCATATTTTGGCCTTGTCCTTAGGTGTCGGAGGAAATGCTTCGACTTGAGCAAATCCATGTCCCGTGATACCTTCCTTGAAAGTAGTGCATACCTCCTCAAAATCCCTTATATGCGAGATATGGATTTTCATTCTCCATACCATGAAAAGTGGGACGGGGCCTTTAGGTAGGGTCTCAACGCTGCTTCTTCGGCCGGGAGTATGATGATACGGAAGAGACACTGGCACTCACCAGGAGGGGGTGTATGTGGTCCCTCATCGATCTTGTAGAACATTGGGTTCATTGGGATTTTGGTTGACTCTCTTCCTCGAATTGGGGATCCATTTGGTCACTTGGCTGCCAGTTCCAACGCCTTATTCAGATTGAATTGCCTTGATTCTTTGCAGTCTGCCTAAACTGTCTCTATCCCAGTGGTGCATAAACACATTTACACAAGCCCGAACCACAATGAAATAGCACAAACAAACTGCAAAAAGGGTTATTGTTAGCTAAATAAAGCGTGTATGAAAAACAAAACGGTCTGATTCTTTGCAAAGTGATGAAAACTTGCGATTCTGACAGCGGGATTCAAAAGAAAGTGCAAGGTCACCTACACTTGTAATGGGGATTACACAAGTACACATCAACTCATCATCACGTAGTTTGGCACCATCCGACAGCAGCGCCCGTTTGATTAGTGCCACGGTAGGGTGGCGGAATCAACAAAATTTGTTCCTATGTTCCTCCCTCTTTGCCGTAGTCAAACTCTTGCAGCACTTAGCGGTCTAAGGTCGAACAGGATGGGGTTTTCATCTAGGAATGGTTACATCGATGTTGAAAATGGTGAGGCTTTTAAATTGGATTTTTGGATTTGTTTCAAGCAGTGGGGATTGTTTGGATCTTTGATTAATTATAAAAAAGCCCCAAAATGAAGTGTGAAAAGGTAACTTTGAAGGTTTGGGTCACTAACCCGACAACATGGGGAGTATGAGTGTCCTCGGGTTTATCCTCGCATCATGGCAAGCAACCTATAGTCAAGCCATAGCCGGATCTTTGTTTAACTAGAAAACCTAACCCTAGAAACACTCCTATTTGAGTCCTTTGAGGCAACACATTCCGGCCCTTCGGTTTAAAACCCTAGCACTCAACCTCATTTCGGTGGCTCGTAAGGCTATCTAAGAATAACGGTGCATCATTAATAAGTATGCTTGTACCCTAAAGCAATGGTAAGTATTGCCAAGTAATGACATTAAATGATATTCAACCTAATTTGAAAATTGGGATGTAAATACGATTGCACAGCAGCACTTTGAAACATGAGACAACACATAAGCCCCAAAGCCAAACTAGCAACCCTCTTCTTCAGAGTTATGAGACTTAGCCAAGCATCTCTTGAGTTGTCATCCTCAGAGGAGTGTTTGCGACCCTAGAAAATAAAAAGAAAGAGGAGAGAGAAGAGAAAAGCAAACCACAAAATGAAAATTTACTTGAAGGAGATATTTACATAAATGAAAAATTGCTCAAAAGTTGCTTAGGGTTACAAAATGATGGGGGCTTATATAGGCCACCCAATGTGTGAAACTACAAGAAAACCTAAAATATTGGCTAATACAAGGGACAAAATTAATACACCAAGCAAAGTCGTTTGTTAATTACACAAAATTAACGGGGCAAGGAATTTCGCTATACGGGAAAATTTCGCTAAGGTAAGCGAAAATTTCGCTAACTGTAGTTAATAACCTAACGAGAATTACGAGAGATAGTGAAAGTAGGGAATTTAAGCTATGCCTGATGAATTTAAGCTGTAAGCGAAAATTAATAACCTAGCAAAAATTTGAGAAGCGAAAATGAAGAATTTCGCTAGGCACGATGATTTTAAGCACATATAGCGAGAAATTTCGCTAACCCTAGCGAATTTCTCAATTCGCTAGGATTACTGAAAATTTTAAGCTATGGTACGCAAAATTTTAACAATCGTGAAATTTTTGCAATCATAAGCGAATTTCACAGATTCTTCGATATTCAGCTTTGCTGCCTACTACACCCACTCTTTGCATCCTCCATCTTCACTTTGCCTTCATTTCATCTTTGAATTTTGATAACGATGTTTGATAGTTTCAATCTTCATGGTTCCAACACATCTCGATATCAAATTCGAACTTTAATGGGCCGAGTACACAAAACCTGCAAAATAACCACAAATAACTTTTATCTTATTGTATCTGTCCTCTAAATGGCATAGTGATACTAAGTAGACACAGACACCTCAATTGGCTTAATTGATACAATTAGTGCGCAAAAAGCACTCAAAACCTATCTCGAATAGGGCTCAAAATAGCACTATTTGGGCACTAATCATACACCCACACAGAAATTCGGGATACCTCCTCGGGTCTCTTACACCTACACAAAAATTCGGGATATCTCCCCGAGTCTCTTACACCCACATAGAGTGGGATTACCTCCCGGGTCTCTACACCACCTGAAGTCGGGATATCTCCCGGGTCTCTTACACCCATAGGACCTTTTGGATACTACGCGGGTCTCCTTCACCCTAACTCCAAGCTTCTCACCTTAGGGGTGCAGCCCCTTCTTGCTTTTAAACACACATTAATTTCTCTTCATTTCACGATCCGGTATGAGTCTTCATTGGACGTAGTCCCAGACAAAACTCAACCCGCACTCACCAAGGTGGTGAATTACCATACCGTGCACCACACCCAGGCTCGACGCGATGTCGGGTGCCACACTCGACTTCGTCTGATCCCAGGGGGTCCACCATGGCGAATCTTAGAGATCTCTAACTTCTGATCCCGACCTATCAGATTCGACTCTCACCCTACATCTAGGGAAGAACATCTACACATGGCTTCTCACAAGGCCTCAGCCTCTAAGTCCCGAATCTGTCACATAAGATCACGTTAATGAAATGATGCATTAAACAACAGCAATTATAAAGCATTACCACGTCCGTGATCTGCATGCTCGACCTTTGTACCATGGGGCTTACCGTCTCACAGGACAATCTCACCTCATATACAGTGTGGCAATGGTAACACGTCATCACCTTAGCGACCAGAACTCTCGACACATCAATCCACATTGCTCCAACCTGACCTACGCTCTACGGCTGGCTTTATGCATTTCGTTGCGAAATACTAGGTGTTGGTGGCTGGCACCACCGGAATTATCTGGAGTTCCCGACCCATACTAGGGGGTGGAGGAACAAATGTGTCCTCTCCTGTCCTACCGCTGATTGGGATTGGCACGTCTCTCAAACCTTCGGATCCTTGTCTCTAAAGAGCGATCCACTCACCTCATATGTCAGTCATCGGCGAAATAACACATCATCTGCCCTTCCTGACTAAATGTCCCATCCTGGCCTTGGTCCTAATGACCTCGGCCTTGTCCTGGATATCCTTGCGAAGCGAGTCTTACGCTTCTTTCCAGGTTGGAAAGATGCGGATCTTCCTTCCTCTTAGTACCGACACCCGTATCACGGATGCCTGCATGTCATCTACTTCTCCATTTGCTTGCTACACGACCTGTCTGATAAATGACGGTGCAATCCCTACGACCTCGGCAAGGCCTATTTGTGGTCAAAAGTCGATGGTGTGACCCCGATTACCTCGTGGACGCCCTCTACATCCTGCCTTTCGACTGTGCCACACATGTCAAATGACAAGTTAATATTCTGTGATATCTCTAAGGCGTAAACCTGACCCCAAGACACTATTCATATCTGAAATAATATTTTATGCACAATGTCGATCATTCATCACGAGAAATGCAAGACAATTATTCAATATTAAATCATTTTTAACAACAAAAATTTCCTTTTAGAAAATTTCATTTTTAAAAGATTTTAATTCTTTTGATTTGATTTGATTTGATTTTATTTTATTTTATTTTTTTTTTGTGAACACTTTTCATGAACAGTGGTCCAAAAAAGTGGCTGGCTAATACAGGTCCAAAGCGGGTTGGGTGCACAGTGTTTTACTGAACAAGTTGCACGCCCACTACCTTGCACGGTAGAATGCAAGCGCATGCGGCGCCGTGTCGTAGCTCCCCCTCTCGGTAGTGTGGCCTTTTGTGCCGGCCCGGGTATCATGGCGGAGTGTCGCGGGCGTGTTGAAGCGGCTGTGTCGCCCAGCCCCAGCGCCCTTTGCGCCGTGTCGCAGCTCTCTCGACCGTGTCCAGTCTCCACGTATGTGGTGGCGCGTGCGTTGTATCGCGGCCGGCACCAACCGTCCGGTCTATCCTGAAACCTCGTATCGCGTCCTCCTAGCGAGGAGCCACATGCGCCCGCGGCGGCGCCGCTCGCCCTGCGCGAGCCCGGCCGTGTCGCGGAGTCGTAATCGCTCTTGGCGAAATTTGGCGGATCGCGGCTCCTCTTGTACGCAACCACAACGCCCACTTTCGGCCCGGGTAGTGGCTGGTGCCCTTTGGCGTGTCGCGATACAATTCATTGTATGTTGACTCAAATGTGACGATAACCCATCAAACTACAGCTGATTTTTTCACTCCTTTTTTTTTTTCATCCGACCTCTTGGAAAAACACCAAAACAAATATATATATTTATTTTATTTTTTTTTTTCATTTTCCGACAAACGAATAAATTTATTAAAATTTATTTTGTCCATTACTATTGAGTTTACATTGTCATCATGAAAAATTTCTTCACATCATTTTTTTTTCGTTTAATTACGGACTGTTTGCCCAGTTTATCGAACGCCTAAGGTTATATTTTCGACCACACAGTGTTCTTGACTTTCCTATGCTATTCACCAACCATACAATTTCAATCACAATTCATATACACAACAACTCATGTTATGTACAACAATCACACATAAAACACAGTGCATGCAGTGTTCTATTCCTGTCCCGTGATTTTCTAGGTAACCACATATCTAAACTCTAACATCGAGCTATACCAAGCTATGATGTTCTTATCCTCAAGGACCATGGCCTAAGCCCAAGTCCCTCAATCCCTAGGTTTCCTTATGCCTAAGTTCTACATTTTAAGGCCCAGGTAGCTAAGCCCAATGAGTCCCCGACCCTAGGTACTTTCAGGTGGCCTTGGCTCGATCTGGTGTGAAGCTTGTATCGGGACTAAACTTATGGATGCAAACCCAGGAGCTCCCTAGGTAATCGTTTACCTAAGCTCGATGCAAACTGAAGCTTGTATCGGAACTAAACTTATAACTACACACATAGGAGCTCCAAGGTGTCGTTTACCTTAGCTTTGATACCAGTGGCCCCAAAGCTGGGGTGTCGGGTTGATAACCAGTCGACTGAATAATTGTGGATGTCGGGTGGCTTCAGACACCACTCGTAATCAGGTAGTCTCTTTATGCAGACGGCTTGTCCCAATAATCAACAATGACACATAGGGTCCACATGCGAGTAAAATAATGGCCGCCAGACCCTGCATCTATCTCACAAAATACATCAAGCTATCTTACATGGATTTAATTAATAAATTACTCTTATACAACATATATTAAACCTTAGAATTTTAATACATGTATACAACAATATCAAAGCCACAAGTCGGCTTTCTTCTAACTGCGACCTCTAGTGAGTGCGTAGCCAATACTCTGCCCCCAGTGGTGATCCCTCGATAGGAGTGAAAGGCAAAGCCAGTGGAGATAATTTCCTACATGGTTCTCCGCTAAGTGCACATGCATGGCAAACAATCACATTCAAACAATTTCCTTGAACCTACTTGAATGTCATGACCCGATCCCGTGTCAGAGTCCCTCAGACTCCCTCACACATGTCTAAGCCAACATGCAAGTAAAATAATCAATTTTCAAAACAAAAGCTTTTTGTTCTTGAAAACACACTACCGAGTTTCGGTAAAAATATTGGACTACCCTCCGAGTAGAATTGGTTGGAGAACTTCCTGAAACAGTCATGGTCATCATCCGAAGTAATCTGTTATTACCCCATAACCTCAGCTATAGAATCTTAAGTCGGGAATTCATTTCTAAACTTTTCATTTTGTTTCATTTCATGTCCCATGCACTACACCTAATATTCTAAGTTGCCTAGTGCATATGGAATGCATGATATAATTCAACACATTCGTACTAATATAATAACATACATATATATATATATATATATATATATATATATATATATATATATATATATATATATATATTAACATAATTAAATCACATGAAACATGTTATGCAAATTCACAATCAATTATATAAATTAGCTCATGGGCTAATTAACAAACACGAGCAATTCATTTTGAATCCTTTCTGACCAAACGCATTTTCACGCAAAATATAATTTCGTTATCGCTATTCACGTGAGCAGTAAAACCCTCTTAGTTCTTTGTTCACGTCCACCAAAATAGGAATTTTCTCCAGCTCCCTAATGGGTTTTCAGCTTTTGGGGCCAGAGCTTTCGTAAAAACAAGCCTCAGGGCGGTTATAACCATTTACATGGTTCTTAAACAAGGATCTTAAGTAGGAAAAGATCTGCCTCTTGGAGTTGTCGAAACTCCACCAAATTAGTGTACAGCATTAGTCGCGTCGCGTGAAGCCGAAACTTTCTTTCTTTGCCAAATCGAAACTTGATGGTCCGTCCCGGCCGCGAATCTGAAGAGAAGGTGCTCTCTCTCTAAAAATCATGAAAATCTATTTCTTTGCGTCACCTCCCCCTCATCCTGCGTTCTTGGGTCTCTTTGGAAGGGAAGAAGATGTATACTATTTCTTTATTTTGTCTTTATACTCATTAAACATTCAAATAATGCCATATATCCCACTCTTGGATTTTTGACACTTAGCTATCTCGGCGTTCATTTCCAATCATCTCTACAATAAATGCAGCGTAGTAGTCGCGTGATCGTATTATAAGAGTGACTTTTGTCACATCACATGTCGTTTTACGGCCTTTTGTGCAGTGCCTCAGCGTGCAAATTGGCTGCTCCCGAGTCGGCGAATTATACGTGATAGCTATATTTCACAAGAAGATACCAACGGTGAAATCCGTTTCATCATCCGAGATCTAGAAAAATTTTGGGTTTTTACCGAAATGACCATTTTGCCATTTTTCTATAAAATTGGAATTTTCTCGGGTCTTACATAACTCATACAATTCTAATCTTTCAAGTTGAAGGAACCTTTCCGAAGAACATACCATCTTTTTCCCGACATATGCACGGTAGCATAATCTAAGAATTTACAGTGATGACAACTTCTTTAGGATCATCTCTTAACTCACATTTCCACAACTCGGGTTTGAAGAGGTTTGGAGGGTAGAATTCAATTTGCTTCGGCAACTTCTCAAACTTCCCGAACATGGCCAATTCATAAAGGTAGGCATGGTGCGAGAAAGGCATGAGTCCAGAAACTAATGTTTTGTTATGATCATGAGTAACATTCTTCTTCTCCCCCACTAAACCAATTCCAAGGTGAAGGTGGTTTAACAATGTTTTCTTTGAATGCTTTGTAAATGACAAATCCAAGACTTGAAGAGCAGCCAATTTAGCAATAATTCAAATACAAAGTGGAACATCTAAGTAACATCAAGCTCCTAGGTAGATTGATTTTCTAAGTCATCTCCACTAACCAAGCTTCCCCCTTTTAAAGCTAAAGTTTGAAGATTGGTGAGTTGCTCCACACCCAAGTAGTCATTCAGTACACACTTGTTTATTTGGGATTGGCTTGAAACTTTGCCTTCCTGACACCCTAGATGTCTCAATTTCTACAATTTCCAAATTGAATATGATATATTACAATGAATATCTTCTAAGTCAAGACTCTGCAGATTAACCAATTAATTACCAATGGTCATTGGAAGCTTTACAGTATTATAAATTAAGCAATAATTAATTTTGTAAATATTTGTACCTCAACCTTGTCGGTTGAGGCGTCCAAAGAACAAGTTTTTAATTTTTCTTAGTAAATGTAATATGATTACATTGTAATGGAATTTACCATATTACCAAGTATATTACTTAAATGCCAAGTGCCAACTAGTATTGTAGCATTAAAAAGTTATTATTATTATTATTATTTTGACATTTAATAATGCACATCACGTAGATAATAATAAGATGACTTAAGATGTGGGGACAAGGCGGGGTCCCAAATCTTGCTGGCCCCACTATTACTTCCAAATCATATGTTGATTAATTTACACATGAAAATAAATCAATTATGGTCAAATTATCGATTAATTATTTTAATTAATTTGACTTCTAGTTTAGCTTAGTCATGCTTTGGGGATATAATTATTTAGGCAACAATTTTGATGATGTGGTTTCACCTGTTAATTTTAATGCAGTATGTTTATAATTCAACTTTTAATTTATATATATATATATATATATATATATATATATATATATATATATATACTATATATATATATATATATAAAATACATGTTTTTTGTATTTGTTACAAATATGCATGTTAATATAATAGTAATACAATATTCCGCTAATAAGTAGGTGTCTAGTTTCAACATAATATATATAAATTTGAATTTTTTTACAAATTACAACAAAAATTGTGATATATATCAATATAGAGAGACTCATGCCAAGAAAATTTTAATTTCTAAAAACTAGGTGGAATTCATATTTAGGTGGAATTACCAAATTGAAATTCTAATTAAATTTTTTTTAATTCATATTTAGATTTATGAATTGTTTAGGTGGAATTTATAAAACACTTCTTCTATCCTTTGATGAAATCTTTAGGCATGATTTTTTTTCATAGTTTAGTGTTTGATTTGGCATGCTTTCAAAATAATGAAAAATTATTTATTCAGTCTTACACCAATCTTTAAGAATTAATCAATGAAAAGAAGTTGAGACTCAACATCAATAAAATCATCTCTGTTCCAAGACAAACTGATCATGAAATGAAAATCACTTAAAAAATAAATATATTAAATAGAAAAAACCACCTGAATTGAAAACCACAAACCAACAAAGAATGAAAAATAAGCAATATTAGCACATGATTTCAAAGACCGAAAAATAAGTAGTATTAGCACATGATTTCAAAGACCTTTTAAATTTCACAAAAGAACATATTCCTAAGATAAATGGTATAATCTTCATAATTTTTATATAAAAAAATGAGTATAAAAATTTGAAACCATTTTTAAAAACTGTACACCTATTAATAATCAATCCTTTGAAATCCAGTTTGAGATTTGAATTTCATTTACCCCAATAAAATAAATATAAATATAATTATGTTCAAAGAAAATATTAGCAAATTCATTAGTTTTGGTCACGTGAATTTTTCTTTTGAGTGTTAAATTAGTAAAAAAAAAACAATAATTTGGAACTATGTCTATCATTTTCTTCACAACTTATCCACGATGCCTTTAGGATCAATGTTTTAAAAACTGGACCGTCGACCGGCCACAAAACCAGTTTGGTTCAATGTAAAAACACTGGTTGTGAATGAACCGACGGTCGAACCGGTAAACCGGATGAACCAGCCGGTTCTCGGTTTGCTCCCACAAAATTTTTTTTTTTTTTCAAGTTAAAGCTTAGGGTTTTAGACTTATTTTGGACCCATAATATATATATATCATTCTGATTCAACCATAATTTTGGACTAAATTCACCAAATCTAAAATTATTGGCCATTAGACTTTCATTGTGGACAATGACGCCAAATCATGTCTGAAGATGCCATTAGAGTGAAGGGGGAATTATGATTACAATTAGGGAATGTGATCTTAAGATTAATTTTCAAAACCGTAGTTGATGAATACGGTTTTAAGGTTAATTTTTAAAATCGTAATACGGTTTTAAAAAGTAAAAAGACTAATTTAAGGAATATTTTGAAAATAAATCTATATGAATTATTTTTTTTAAATGAATTATTTTAATATCAAAGTCTAATTATTGAACTTCAAATAATTCTTGGGTATACTTTAAAAAAAAAAAAGACTTCTTGGGTATTATTGAATAGGCCACCATATGAGAAGGAAAGATTTATAAAGTATAACCCGTTATTTAATTATTGAACCCCAAAGACTTGTTGATATTATTGAATAGGCTATGATTTGAGGTGGAAAGACATATCTTAATTTCTTCGATTTCCAAATTGAACAAGGTATATTGCAATAATGTTCGAACTTGGGTATTTTTAATTGTCTTTTTATGCAAGTAAAAAAAAATGGTGGAAACTTCACATGAAAAGATGATGGAGAGAAAAGATGTGGAACTCATATTCAATTATTGAATTGCAAAGATTCTTGAATAAGCTATGATATGAGGTGGAAAGATAGATAAAGTAGACCCGTTATTTGATTATTGAATTACTAAGACTCGTTGATATTATTGAATATGTCATGATTATAATGATTTTCTAAAAGTTAAGATAAATGAGTTATTATTTTAAAATATTAATTATAGGTAACATCCTAAAATAGCTTATAGAGTCGTGGTTAAAACTACAACTTTTAAATTAAATTAAAAATATAAATATTTCTCGAGAAAAAAGTTTGCAAAGTTGAAATGAATTTTTAATAAAATGGAGGTTATTTTGAACCAGATTCAGCATAAAAGTAAAAGGAGGGAAGATTATTGCACATTATTCTTTAGTATTTCTTTTAGGAGGGACCATGTCAATTGTCATGTCCAAGATAAGATTCCCTTATATTGTCTTTGATTTATAGGAAATCACGGGGAAAAGAAAAAAAATGTGTAAAAATGATTTTCTTTAGTTCTTTAATAAAAACCATTTACTCCTAATAGGGTTTGAAAAATAAGGCTCCACAGGGGCCCCACTTTCATGGAGCCAAGAAAAAAATTCAATTACAATGTAGGCTCTTGAGACTGGCTCGCTAAACCCCAAAGGGGGAGGCACACTAATTAGATATTCAAGATATGCACTACTTGCTTTATTAAGATGAAGGATGAGGGCCCAGACCACTCAACCCATAGGTCGATTGTGGGTAATCAAGAAATCCCGTGTTCCACAAGTCAAATCCCATAGATAAGATAAATAGAATAATCCCCAACGATATATAGTGTGGATCCAAACTAAATCTTACACCCAGGTTAAGGAAGGTAAGATAAATCACAATATTACAGCTCATCATGCAGATCAAGTCGAATCCTCCAATAAGGAAGGAAGATTATCCCAAATAAACTGCACTTTCTATATCCATAATCAAATCCGATATCAAGAAAAAATCTCGTCCAATGGGAAAGGATCCTAATCACCATCCAACTGGTAAAACATCTACTATAAATACAAGGCCACCCCATCGGTGAAAGGTACCCAAAACATACGCAACACATTCGCCCTCTAAGCGGTCTCTCTTTTCTCTCAGAAAGAAACTGACTTAGGCATCGGAGCGGCTATGGGCGAAGCCCCTGTAGGCCCTCTCTTCTTTCTTGTTCTTTTGCGAGAGGCGTTGCGGCCCAGGCCTGGTCGGTCGGCTGACAATCCATCTCCGGCCCGACGATCCAGAGCCCTCAGGCCAGTCCACAACATCGGTCCAGGTCCGGCCCAACAACCCCAACGCGCTCCAGCCCAGTCCGGTTGAAAAAAGGCATCATCAGTTGGCGCCGTGCCAGGAGCAACCGGTTCCTTTACAAATGGCTGATCCTCAGTGCGATGGTATCAACTTCGGAACACAAGCAGGGCGGCGCGTCAGCGAGGATCACGAGATCGCGCGAGGATGTAGGATCGACGGATCACGGGATCCATGAGATCACGGATCCTGAGCGGCAACGAGCGGCAAGCCTCTGGCGCGTTAAACAATGCAAGCCAACCTGAGCGAGGTGGGCACTCCGCCTCATCAATAACGATAGGGGAGTTAAGACAACTCACGGACGGATACAACGCCCGCAGCGAGTCACGACAACCAGGAGTCACAACTTTCCTCCTCGAGAGAGCGACACAATCTAGACATTCCCGAGATCGCTGAAGCGGAGCGAGTCAAGCAGAGAGCCGGGGCATGGACCCTGATTGGCCCTTTGGAGAGGGAGGCAAGCGGCGCAACTTTCAGGGGGATGTCGAGAACGAGGAACTACGTCACCCTCAGTAAGGGACATGAGAGCAGTCGTGGGAGTAGAGGTTCAAAAATCTCCAGCAGGAGCTCAGCCATGTGAAGGAAGTTGTAAGAGGACGCGCTCCGGACACTATGGACACCTTGGTACAACAGACTGAATCACCCTTCACAGCAGAGGTGCTTCACTTCCCTCTTCCGGCCAAAATTCGGGATGCCCGCAGTGGAAGCGACGATGGTGTCAGAGATCCAGTCGATCATCTCAACACTTACAAAAACCAAATGGAGTACGCATGGGTGTCAGTCAAGTCGATGCAAGACTTTGCTATCACATTAAAGGCCCGGCCTTGGCACAGTTTTAATAGGCTTCCGCAAGTCATCAATCTCCTCATTCGAAGAGCTATCCATTGTTTTGTCTCACTTCGTGGGCGGGACATATGAGAAAGCCAAGCTATCACTGCTATGTGGCTTAAGGCTCTAGAAAGCACAAAGATCTATGTCCGGAGATTCAATCGAGTCTCAAGGTAGATATACATAGATGAGAAATTCGGTCCTTGCATTCATTGATGGCTTAGAAGTTGGTCGAAAGACTTGATGTTCTCCATCTCAAAAATCCCGAAGCAAGCATAGCCAGCGAGTACTCGTAAAGCGAGGAGAAATTACGTGCTTGATTGACCCTCATATCCAAGAAGGAGAGCTCTTCCGCCCCACTTAAGAAAAAGTGGGACAGACAAGCGACGAGGACGAAGCCCCAAGAGACAAAGTGATTGGGAAAGGTCTCCAAAGAAAAATGGAGAACGATCCCCAAAAAGGCGTGGGAACCTCAGAGATCGTCTGGGCCCACCGTAATTCGAAAGGCGACGACGTTATTTGCCTTAGCGGTTCACTCCTGCGGCCTCGGTATCGCAAGTCTGCCCATGAAGTCACAACAGCCGGTTCCCAGAATTAACCAACTCAAATAAAGTCGAGACCACCACAGAGACAACACAGTGCTGCGAGAGTTCCATAGGGACTATGGGCCTTATACGGATATTTATACAACTCAAAAGAGAAATAGAGTATTTAATACGGTGCGGATACCTCCGACGCTTCATATCCCACAATCGACCTCATGTCGGGGCTCGGAACCAAGCTTCGGCTCGGCGACCACCACCACCACCTCGGCGGGCTGATGACTCGGCCACCGGTAACCTCTAGAATCCATGCTTGATCTCGGGAGGATTCGCGGGAGGAGGGAATCTAGTTCAATCGGGAGGCCATCTACTTACATGACATGGTCAGCGGAAATAGGGGAAATACAAGCGGTATCCAAACTGTCACGGCTCGACACATCCATCACATTCTCTGACTCAGATTTGGAGGGATGCCAGTACCCCCATGACGACCCATTAGTAGTTCGCGCAGTTGTGGCCAACAAAACAGTTCATCGGGTCCTAGTTGACAACGGGAGTTCAGCTGACATCATCTTCGCGTCAGCTTTCGATAAGATGGGCATTGGAAGGGAGAGACTGGAACCCATCAACACACATCTGCGGGGGTTTTCTAGGGAAAAGGTATTACCTTTGGGCTCAATACAACTAGTGCTCACCCTGGGAGAACCCCCTTGCCAGGCAACGACGACAGCAAAATTCCTCATCGTAGACGCCCCATCTGCTTATAACATGTTATTAGGCAGACCTTCTCTCAATGCAATAAAAGCCATCCCCTCCACGTACCACATGATGATCAAGTTTCCTCACAGTAACAGTAGATAGTTCGAGAGATCAATGAGTGGCGAGAATGCTGCACCGGCCTCCATGAAGCGGAAGCGGTCGACAACATATACATGGGCCAGGCTCGACATGCATGGCGAGGTGCTCACGGACAGGCCCTCGAGAGAACTAGAACCGGTGCCGTTGGACGACGACCCAGAACATCTCACCTATATCGGCTCTAAACTAGCAGAAGACCTTAAAAGCCTTCTCACCCAGTTTTTGAGACAGAACAAAGACGTCTTCATAGACGGGCGGACATGGGAGGGTATTCGGTAATCACTCATAGGTTGAACGTCAGCCCATCCTTCAAGCCGATCAAGCAAGGAGAAGCTTATTTAGAAAGGCAAACGACCATCAGGGAGGTCGACAAGCTCCTCAAGCGGGAGAGCGTCAGGAAGTGGAGTATCTGGTGGTTGACGACGTCGTACTAGTCAAAAAAGAAAGCAATTAGCAGTAAGGCTACGTATCGATTTCAGCGGTATCAACAAAGCATGCCCAGGGGAGGATTTCCCGCTGGGGAATCGACCTCATCGTTGATGCTCTGATAGGCCATGAACTCCTCCCGGTTTATGGACGCCTTCTTGACTACAACCGGTCCGGTATGGATCCGGCGACGAAAGACCTCGTTCGTCACAACACAGGGAATTTATTGTTATCGTGTGATGTCGTTTGGGCTCAAGAACGCAGGAGCTACTTATCAGAGGCTGGTGAACCGGATGTTCCAGAAGCAAATAGTCACAACCATGGAGGTGTACATAGATGACATGCTGGTAAAATCCACCTGGCAAGGCTCCACATAGCTCACACAGCCAGGCGTTCGGATCACGAGAAATTACGGCATGGCGAATCCGGTAAGTGCGCCTTCGGAGTATCAGCCGGAAAATTCCTGGGCTTCATAGTCAACCACCGAGGAATTGAGGCAAATCCAGAAAAAATAAAGGCTATGCTCGACATGCCATCACTATCAGGTATAAAGGAAGTTCAACGCCTAACAGGAAGGGTTCTTTGCTTTAAGTCGGTCGTATCGGGGCAAGTAGTAAATACAGCCTTTCTTCCAGAATCTTGAAGAAGACCTTTCAATGGGATAAGAAGTGCGAAGAAGCATTCGGCGTAAAAACATATTTAGGCTCCCCTCCCATTCTAGTAAGTCACACGTTTGAAGGGCTCACTCCTCTACTTAGCCGTGTCGGACTTCTCAGCAGTGTCCTCGTCGGAGACAAACAAGTACAACACACGGTATACTATTGCGGCCGGAGCTGAGAGGGAAGGCGGAGGAGAGGTACGAGGATGGAGAAATTAGTTTGGCATTGTGCGGCTCAGAAAGCTCAGCCCATACTTCCCGGGCTCATACCATAGAAGTTCAATATAATACAATGAAGCAAGTGTTACATAAACGAGAGACCTCGGAAGGGCGTGAAGTGGGCCATAGAGATGGCTTGAGTTCGACATCGGATACAAGGCAGCGCAATAAAAGGGGCGAGTCTTAGCGAGCTTGTCATGGAATTCACCTCGGTAGGAACTTCTTTGAGAACGCTCTCGAACATCATGACCCCCCCCATCTGAGGAAACTCTCTCTGTAGATGGAGCCTCAAATGCACAAGGAAGCGGAGGCGAGTCTAATCCGACCTCTCGAAAGGAATAGACATCGAGTGCGCACTCAGTTCGAGGAAGTTCCAAGCCTCCGACAGTAGGTATGTAGGGTCGTCATAGCGGGAGACCCTCAACCTCGCCCATTCAGGTTGACCGGCTAAGGAGTGCAGCGACTCAATTTTGGTAGTAAGACAAATAGAGAGAGACACTGGGGCGAAAGTGGAAGGATGATCCTATACCTCCAAAAGGTACGAGATTTATTGAAAAAGTTCGTGCTAGTCCAGGTCAAACATGTCCACATAGCAGAGAACTCCCGAGCCGATGCCTTGGCAATACTAGCGACAACCTCATAGGAATACCTCAGCAGTTCCACACCTGTCGAATACCTTGCAGAGCCTTCTATAGATCTTTGTGACGTGGAAGTTGCCCAAATTGGATCGGAGCGGTGGATGGACCCATTTGGGATTACATAATAGATGGACTGATCTGCAGACGAGCCAGAAAGCGGCCAAAATTAGGACGAAGTCAGCCAGATTCATTAATCATAAAGGCAGCTTGTACAAACGAGGTTTCTTCACACCCATCCTTAAATGCATCGCGGGAAAAGACATTGAATACGTGCTAAGGGAAGTGCATGAAGGTATATGAAATCACGCCCAGACTCGAGCATTAGCGGGAAGTCTTAAAGCTGAGGATACTATAGCGTGGCACGATGCTCGGAGATCTGCGGCGGGACTGTGGGAGATGAGGATTTGTCGAGCGTCTGCGAATCTCGCTTTCCATCACAAGCCATGGCATCAATCTAAGCCTGGCCTTTTGTGATGGGGTTGGACATACTAGGACCTGCGCCCATTTCATTGGGAAGGAGCCTGTAATCTGGTCATCATCGTCGCGATTGGATTAAGCATGCTTCTGATGGTGAGAAGCGACCTTTGACCCCACGATCGCCGAGCCACGCTGAAGGCAATCTGTGTTTTGTGTTGGCGAGCTATTGTCTCTCTCTCAGGTTTGTGTCAGAGTGATGAACATTGAAAGCAGAGTTGATGCGCCAGTTAGATTTGCAATGGGACTTAGGAATCAAAAAGATCAAATACGTCGGTAGCTACGATCAATGGTTAGGCGAAGTAGTGATGAACCCTTAAGGCCGCTTTGAAGACGTTCAGCGGAAGATCTTAAAGAAAATGGGTAGAATACCTGATTTTCTCTGGTTCCTCTGGGGATGGCGCGAAAGTGAGCCTTCTTAGAGAGCAGATTAAGCCTGCCACAGCCGCCCATGTGGCGATATTTGAGTGATGGTCGGATTAAAGTCCCAGTCGAGTTAACCGCGTTCTGAGAGTTCTGATAGCGAAGCTCTCAGTTTGAATTTGGATCCACAGATGAAAAGCTTGAAACGGGTTCAAAGGCGTGCGGAGGCGCATGTCAAGGAAGAGCTGTGAGGTACTACAATCAAAAAGTCAAACCCATGAGCTATATGTCGGGTGATTTAGTCTTAAAAGCTCACGCGCAGCAGAAGAATCAACACATGGAAAATTGGGCCTGCTAAATTGGGAAGGCACCTCTGCATCGCATATCTGGTCGTCGAGACCGGAAGCCCAGTGAGCTCAACAGGAGGGAAAATTACACAGCATGCATGGGTCAGGAGCATCTTAGTTTTTACATTAACATTCGTTTGTAATCTTCAAACAAAGCATTATCAATTTTAAGATATTAATAGATTTATTGTTTTTCTTTGATTTATTCTGTTGGAAGAAAATGCCGTTGACCAAACATACGAAACCTGAGAAAATTCATCACGGGCAGTGTGAATTCACAATTCATAAAGGAAAAATCTCTCTCTTTATTCTGATAAGTACATTCAATTACAATCGATGGTGTCATCGAATTACATCTTGGAGATACTTAGTACAAGTAGTTCCACACCAAAAAAAAAAATATATTTAGGAAAGAAAAAGGAGAAGAAGAAAGAAAAAAAGGGATGGAAAGAGGGTTTGTGGAGAAGGAAAGGAAAAGGAGGAGAATGAGATGTGGAAGAAAGAAAAAGGAGAGGAGAGAGAATGAAAAGAAGGAGAAGGAGAAGAAAGGAGGAGAAGAAAGAAAAAGAGAAAATGGAGAAGGCGCTGAGAGATGCTGCCTCTCTGGGACCATGCATTTAGCGGGCAGGAATAACATAACTCATGTAAAGAGGGGGGGAATGGCAGGAGAAGGCACAACTCTAGGCAAGCGAAGTCAACAAGCGAACCATAATCTTACCGGGATTGGATCCCGGTGAAGACAATCAAGCTTCAACGCTTCATCTGTGAGATCTGGTCACGCACGCACCAAATGACGAGAATATCAGAAGTATAGCTCCATAGCAATAAACCACCCCACTGTTTATAAGAAGGCCAAAGCGCACTCGAGAGAGTGGCATGGCGGCTTCAAATTCCATAAATCAACATTAAAGACACTCGCCTTTCCAAGAAAATCGGGAAGTCTGATGACGCGCATGGCGAAGAACGCGCTTTTGGGGGTTGGATTTACTCTGCACGCCTGAACCAGCATGACCTAAAAGTCAAATCAGCTCGGTGGATAGCCACTGACCTCATGCGTTGGTAGCTCACTTTATGTGAGTGACTCTCTCTGCATAGGTCATGCAACCTAAATTCGAATCATTTCAGGCTGGATGCCCACAAGGCCTCGTTTTTGGAGCTGATGTGTAGCTCGGCTGACGAGGGATTCAGCCTTCTTCTCTGCGAGGTGATAGACTAAAGGTGGGATCGGCTGGGTTGGATTGCCTGCCAGGCCACCCAAACCGTGGGGCCCTGGTGTAGCTCGCGCACGTGAGTTGAAGCTATATATGGTCTGTGTTTCAAGTCAAATCATTTCGAGGCTGGATCGCCACAGAGGCCATGACCCAAAACCCGGCCGCTCACGGCAGGGTTAACGCTACTACACCTGAGTCGCCACCTTCAAGATGAATCACTTCCAGCTTTGGAGGCTCGCCACAAAAACCTGCAGCAGCTCCAATGCTCACGGGATGGGATTGATGAGAGAGAGAGAGATTCAGTTCTCTATCTTGAATGTCGTTCCATCTTACCATTAATGTTACCGTTGCCAGCTACTCTGCCGATCATCACAACCTTTAGTCGGATCAACGCTTCAGGATTGGATCGCCACGAGCCTCGATTCCGGGCGTCGGCTGGCTTTTGGCGAGTTCGGTACTCTGCACGGTCGTGTTCTGACCCTAAGGGCGGTCATTTTCGGTGGATCGCCACGAGGCCTCGTGCCCGGGCCCGGTGGCTCACTTTGTGGATTCGACTACTGCGCACGAGTCATGCAACCCTAAGGAGTCGGATCATTTCCGGGTGGATCGCCGCCGTTCTCGGCCGCCCGGAGCCGTGGCTCACTTTGGCCAGGTCGACTACTCTTGCACGGTCATGCATTAAGTCGGATCCTCAAAACTGGATCGCCACCAAGGCCTAAGCGTCGGGCCAGACTCACTTTGTGAGCTCGGCTACACTATGCCTGAATCATGCATCTGGGAGTTAGATCAACCAAATTTGGATCGCCGCTCAAGGCCTCGGCACCGGGCCAGTAAGCTCACTTTGTGAGCTTGACCTTCCTACCTTGCGGGCCATGCGGCTAGAAGTTTGTTCGACCCGACCAGTGGCCCATGAAGTCTCAGGAGACCCCGGGCTCAGCACTGCGACTCCATCCGCCTGGTGCATCCAGCTCGGACGTTGAAGTTAGGTCACGACGAGAAAGTGATACGAGTTCATGGCGAAGAATGCGTAGTGCGTAAAGGCGAAGGAGATAAAACGAATATTTATTAAGAAAGGAAAAAAGCTACATATGCGCAGCGGAGAAGATTATACATCGAGAAGGGGAGTGAGCCTCGGTAGAGGTATGGAGTTCCCAGGAAGGATGCTAACGGAGAAAGACTCCTCACGCTACTCCTCGTCATTTAGGGAGGGTCGAGTTGAAATCTAAAGTTGGATAAAGCGTTCGCCGACCTTGCAGCGAGCCACCAGGCACTTCCTTTGAGTCTTGTAACTTGATCCCTCGACTTTACCTTGACTTCTTCCCGCTAGCGACGAAGTTATTTGCGTGAAGGTCCCAACGATCCACGGCACTCCTCGGTCGGGCGTTAGCCAGAGTTCGCGACCTGGAGGCCTGTGACTGAACCGAAATGCCAGCGACTATCTTCCCACGTGGGTCGATCTTTGGCGCCGCGTAGCCCTCTTTGAACTCCGTGACTGTACGGGATGACTGGGCTCATCCACCTTGATGCGAAGCTCATCTTTGGGCGGCCGCAGCCCATCCTGGTCTGCCTTAAATCATTTAGCGCAACCTGCGACTCGTTCGGACGACCACTCGGCTTCGCCTTGGCCAGTATCAGGCCCCATTTCAAACTTTTTCTTCTCACTTGTGCGGCATGGTAGACATGTGTCTTGAATCGGTCGACCTGCCCGATCTCGCGACTCAGTCACTTCCAGATGTGAGGGAAGCCACCTAAGCGCCCATGCTTCGGGTGGCTTTAACGTGCCTTTTGTTTAAGTTGGCCTTTTCGGCCAAACCCTTCAAATGAGTAGCCACACCTTTTTTTGACATAGAATCAACTTCCAATGCGAGTTGACACTCAACTCAAAATGGAATGGGAACCGCATTGGATATGAAACTACGAGGCGACCCACGGAGAGATAGGGTGAGCCTGACAAGCGGAAGCGGCGCGCTCGGCTCTTGAGATCAAATCCTTGGGATGGGCGAGACTCGCCGATACGAGTTGGCGTTGAGAGCCAGAAGTCCCGTCTCCACGATTTCGGATGCAGGTCCTTCCTCTCCCGGCTGCTTCCGCCCGCGCCGAGGCGGCCTAACACTCTTAGTTTGGCGAGTCCAGGGCGATATGGGCATGATCATGCGGTGCGCTCCAACGACTCCCACGAGAGACTTTTTGCCTTCGCCAGCGGACCCGGAGGCTGGGGTTGCGGACTTCGAGCAAGTAGGAACCTCATTGGAGAACATTTGCCGCTCGAATTTCGGACGGGGAATGGGAAGATGAGACGCCCCGATTTGAACCTTTGAGTGGACGATCTTTCTCATGAGCCCAGGTCTTCGGTTTCACCTCGGGGCCAGGGCGGCGTCTCCAGTGATCGGCTCCCTTGGTGGGCCCAGCTCTGGAAGGCCCAGTGGGAGGGCTCTCATGGTGGAAGGAGGCGAGGCCTGGCGGTGAGCCAAAAGCGGGACCTCGAGCTTCGAAGGGCGAGAATATCCAGGCTTAATCATTTCCGCGTGGGACGGGGAGAACACTTCGGTAGCGCCGGTGCTATGGCGTTATCTTGACCCGAGATCAATTCGAGCACCTGAGAAGCATGTGGACAATGAAGAATCAGAAATACCCAATGACCTCACACGAGTTATACTAAAAACAGAACGAGTACTCACGAAGATTCTCAGGGGTGGTCAAACCATGAAGCAGAGGTGATGCTGTCAGGGTTTATATTTCCCAGTGTTTTATGTAAGTAGCTCCACTTCATGGCTTTGTGGAAGGAGGAGGTGAAGATCCTGAGACTCAGAGCACAGAAGGAAATGGGAAGCCTGTGGATCTCCTTCGAACTAAAGATGGAAGGCAGCGACCTTTAGGATGTAGGCTATCCTAAAAGGCCAGAGGCCAACCAAAATACCCCAACCATTGGGCGCGAGTTGAAGGACGGACATTGAAATGTTGCCAAAACCGCATGAAGGGATCTGAAAGGAAAGCGAAGACCATTATGAAGGCCACTTCAAAGCCTATAATCTTTGAAGTGCAGGCACCACATAAAGGTGTTGTCGGGGACCACTAGAACGCAAAGGAAGTGCATAGCGTCTATGGACGGCTCCATATGAGGACCGACCTTGCTGAGGCCCCACGATTAAAGCATCTTGGGCCAGTTTGGGAGCTATTAAGTCACTTAGGATGTTGATCGGTCTATTCTCGCCCCCTTGTCAAAGGAAGGAGAGGAAGCGCCCGAGTTTCGAGTTCAGCCGCAGTAGAGCGGTCTCGGAAGTGCCTATTATACTGGTAGGCAGCAACCAAGAGTCACCTCGATGCAAGAGGAGCGACAGGACCCATGATAGACGAGTGATAAAAACAAAGCTTGGCCAACCTAGCCTGGCGCCTCGTCGAGTATCCTCGAAGAGACCGAGGAGATAAAGGCGCGCGGAGACCCGGAGATACAATGAAAAAGTATCGAGAAAGGCCGCCGGGAGAAAGGACTGCGCAAAGGTTCGGACAGAAGACTAAGGGGAGGAAGTTCGGGTCGACAAAGGCAAGAGATCTCGGGATCGGAGGCCGCAGAGGTAGGCGTGTCTGAAGAAATAGAAGGCGAAGTGGGAGAAATGGTAGCAGCCCAGGGAGGTCATCATTATCCTGAGACATATGGCGGCGACCCGAGCCTAGCTATGACCGGCGGACATCGCGAAGTGTACCGTCGAGGCCGTTGCAGCCCTTGCCCGCGTGCACGTACCACCACGAGGGTACGAGAATAATGATAGGGTTTGAAAAATGGGCTCCACGGGGCCACTCCTGAATGAGTCGGTGAAGAGAAATGTGGCTTAGTGCAGGTGACAAGATTCGCTGAAACTGAAGGAGGCTGCCGTGAGGGCTGATCGGCCTTTTAAGCGCCGGTAGAGATGAAGGATAGAGGAGCCCGGACCACCGACCCTTAGGTCGTGTGGTGTCGAGAAATCCAGGTGTTAACGAGTCAAATCCATGAATAAGATAAATAAGATAATCTGACGATATATCATCAGTGGTCAGGCTAAATCTTCACCCAGATTAGGAAGGTAAGATAAATCATGATATTCTGTTTCGTCATGCGGATCAAAAATTTAGATCCTCCAATAAGGAAGGAAGATTATCCAAATAAAGCGCCTTTCTGCTCCATAATCAAATCGATGCTCCAGAAAAATCCCGTCAATGAGGAAAGTTTTTAATCATACATCAAGTGATAAAACATCTACTATAAATACGAGGCCGCGTGGTGAAAATCTCATAAAACATACATGACATTAGCCCTCTAAAGCGGTCTCTCTTTTCTCTCGAGAAGAAATGGCTTAGGCGCGGGTAATTTCTGGTAAACCCTGCAGAGCCTCTTTGCTCTCTTGTTCTTTTTGTAGGAAGCGTTGCAACGAGCTGCGGTCCAGTCCGTTAGCAATCCATCGGCCGTGATCAAAGCCCTGGTGCCGGTCGATACCGCGTAGTCGTCCGGCCGTAATGTGCTCCGACCCGGTCGGTTGAAAAAGGCATCATAAACTCCGAACGTGTGGCGTAAGAAAATTGATTTTTATCCTTCTCGACTTAAAATCATTCATTTTATATCTCTTACGTTTATGTCGATTGGTTGTAGACATTTAGATTTGTTGTTGACGTCTGTTGTAACTGTCCATCGGACGTTCTCTTGCGCGTTAGTTATTATAAATCTTATTACAACGTAACTTGGTTTATTCATTAAAAATATTACGATATGATATGTTTATTATTGTCAAATCTTTTATTGTGGGATGAGTTCAACTAATAAATGATTCGATTAGTCAAAATTATAATTATAATTATTACGGTGCTATTAAAATTGAGGGCGTGAGATGTTGATTCGATATATTCAACAAATTTTAGACTTTTTGTTAGTTTATTATCTGTGTCTTGATAATATTTAATCTTGTGCGGTTTTAATATTTATCGCGGTTTGTTAATTCTAGTTTGAATCGATAATATTATTTTTCCTTTAAAATGATAGTAAAGACTTGTATGTTCTAATCTTTTAGTTTTTATAATGATGGACCAAAATAAATCAGATTATTTTAGATAATAAATATGAGTGGTTGAAAATTATCAATAAGAATAATGTACCACAGGAACGATTCATTTCTTTTTCTTATTTTGCTTTCATTTAGTTTTTCTTTGTGTATTTTTATCAAATCAAACATGGCCTTGGGATTAAATAATTGGAAGAAAATTAGTTCAGTGTTGTCAATTCATTAAATATTAATTGTGGATTATTATTCTTAAGATTCATTTATTAATTTAGACCTTCATGTTATATTTGTTATTGTTACATTTCTCATTATATATATATATTCAACCAGTCTTTTATCTTTTTAACTAATTATATATATATATATATATATATATAGGGTCTTTCACCAAACATGAAATAATCTCGAGTTAAAGTCTTGTAATCGATTATATTATATGGTAGAGTTTATCGCAGCTGTTAATAACATATAGGGATTAATGCCCAGGTGTAGTTTGGATTAAATGTCTTTTATGTGTGTCTGGTAGATTCGGGACATCCCTAGTAGTTTGTGAAAAAAAAAAAAAAAAAAGTGCAACACATGCGGTGAGGTGTAGAGTGTAGAGTAAGCGATTTCGAGGTAACAAAAAGAAACAAAAATCACCTTTATAAGAAAATAGTATATGAAAGAAAATTTAATAGAGAAAGGAAGGAATTAAATTAGTACATCTAATTTTATAGATTACGAAAGTGGAATTTATTTAACGCTCTTCTTTTGATTTGATGAAATCTTTATGATATTTCGTATTTTCTTGTTTGATGGAGTTTGGTTACAAAATAATGAAAATTTATATAATGATGATCATACTTAAAAATCTCTACCAAATTAATCAATAAGAAAAGAAATTTAAGGACTCAATATCAATAAATCATCTCATTTCAACACAAGTGATCATGAGAATGAAATCACTTCAAATTAAAAAATACATAATGAAAAATATACAAATTTGAGAAACAACGAACAAACGAGCGAAAAATTAAAATTAGAAGAAAATTTAAAAGCAAACAATGACGAGCAAACATAGATTGAGGGAAGCCATGAAACATGAGGTTCATCTCTGGTAGTGCATGATACAGATTCAGAAGATGATGGGGAAATCTTCTTTTAGGCATCAAAGTGTAATTAGGCATCTAAGCGCGTACATGATTTTCACGGAGCTTATCGATCTTCTCCCCGGCCTCCTTGATCTTTAATTGGTTGTGGCATGAGACCCTCGCGGTGAGAAAGTTTCTCAAGATTTGTTTATTCGACAATCCATGAGGAAGCTTTTATTCTCCTTTGATCCATAATTTTTAGAGTTTCAGACATATTGCTCCCTCTCTCTACTATCAATTCCTCTAATTCATTTAATCTATACAATTATAAGCTCAAGTTAGGAAAGGAGACCCTCCTAGAAGAACATACCATCTTTTCCCCCATATGTATTACCCTAATATAAAAATTCGCAATGATAGTATACTTTAGGATCGTCATTGGATCAAATACATTAACTTAATTCCTGAAAACAAGTCGAGGAATTTTGGAGGGTAGGAATTGATTTCTTTCCAGGCAAACACCAACATCGCGCAAGGACAAATCATAAAAGTAGGCATGATGCGAAAGACATGAGTCCGAGTAATTTTTGTGCCAGTGATTAATAGTAACATTCTTCTTCTCCCTTAGTGATCCGCGTTGATTTACAATATTTCTTTTTGTATACCCCTCATAATAAAATGCAAAATAGAGGTCGAAGCGTTGTTTATCAATAGACTAGAAAACTCTTGTCTTCAAGCAATTGGAACATCTAGTTAATGTCAAACTCCTTAGATGGGTCAATTTTCCTAAGCCATCTCCCTCTAACAACTTCCTCCTCTAAAGTAAAGTTTGAAGATTGGTAGGAAGTTGCTCCACCCAAATAACCATTCACATATTTATTAGGATTAGCTTAGAACTATGCTAAACGACACTCTAGATATCTTAACTTCTTCAATTTCCAAATTGAATGAGTATGTGCAATCATTCCCTCTAAGTCCAGGGCTTTTGCAGATTAACGATCAGATGGATGATAGAGCTTTACATGACTTCAATCCTTTATACACGAGAATTTTAGGTGAATGAGTTGTCCTATATCCATGAGACACATGACCAACAACTATATACGATAACCTCGAAACCGTAAGTAATTTAATATCTTTCTTGTAAAGATGCAACTTTTTCCCTATGGTTCCTGAATAGAGCAAAGTTCTCAGTTGTAGGCTAGAATTATGCAAGCATTGAAGTATATCGCGGTTGATGAGATTTTGATGATTAACAAACCAAACGAATACTAATAGAGATGTAGAATCCATGTTTTTCATACCTCAAAAAAAATTTTGCATTCTTAGCCTCTGAAATAGCAAGGCCCGAAGAGAGAGTCATGTGGCGACAGAACCTCTTCCATCTACCCTTCGATCGACCATGAATCAGAGCTTCTGGATCGACTCATTGCATGTAGTCCTCAGCAGTATCTTCAAAGTCTTTCTTGCTCCCCCTTCTCTTAATAAAAGCCCTCAGCTATCACAATTTAATCAAATTACAATCTCCAAGTCTTCTGGGAATATCCACAATAAAGAGAACAATACTTCAAGTAATAGGGCAAGTCATTTGTAACTCAAAGCCTTGAGAATTCCTCATGCACGAGTCAGGGCCTTGATCAGATGCCACTCTCTGTAAGCACTTTCTCCATGATTGCTTTGTCTTTTCTTTATCGACATTAGCTGCCTAACACCACGATAGCAAAGAGGCAAGCCTTCGCATTTATCACAATCTTATTTTAATTCCTTTAACTCTATGTAATTAGAGTGGAGTTTGATACCAGTCCCTCGAAAGCTTTTTGAGGAAAGAGCTGCCCGGCTCCTCCATCCCTCATTCATATGACAAGGTTCACGTAGATAAATTCTTCTGAATAAGTGGCATGCAGGCGATTTCTTTATTGGTGGTAATCTGTACTTTGCTCCCATCCTTGGCCTCAGGAAAATGTGATTTAGGCGACTCCAGAGCTTCACTGCTCCATATCATTCATGACTACCAGAGTACTTCTTCTCCCCCAAGAGATTCTGAAAGCTTCTCTTAAGCTCATTCTCTCTCATCTCTTCCCTAGTTTCTTTTTCTTCATCACAAGTCTCTCTTATCTCTTCTAATTTTCTTTCTTCATCATCAGAGCATCACGAAACGGGCAATATCTAGCAAAATTTCTCTTGCTCTGAACTCTTGAACATAAACCCAAGCTTTACAATCAAGTATTTCTGGACCATGATTATAAACTTTTTCTTGCAAGGGTGTCTTGCCCGAACCGCCCATCCCCGAGACACCACTGATCTCGTAGACGTCTCTACCTTCATCATCAACATCTACTTCACCTTATTAGCGCCATCATCAATCCCACCATCCCGCTCTCTTCAGCCACTGGGGCTCGCTGCTCCTTGTGTGGCCACAGCCTGATCAGCAGTGGATGAGCTGGAAGTGGTTAGAACTGAACTATACTTGGATCTAGCCATATAATCGCTTGATCTTACGCATTTATATCATAACGACTATCAAGCTCGTGAATGAAGAGAATATTGTCGACCATTCCCACAGATGGTAAGACGAGAATTATTGAGTTTTCGCTGCGATGATCCATATTGAGGATGAATTCGTCGACTTAACATCCTCAGCTGCTCGCCAGGTTGCCTTCATCTGATTCACCACGGCGCCGGCTCTTTCGTCATGCCACCGCTGAATCCGCATCCCTCAGGAAGAACGCATCCACTCCAGCTCGTCCCGCAGCGGCTTTATCTGGCCTTCTATTTCCCCAAATGCAAAAGCCTCCTGTAAAATCAAGTTGCTCCTTCTCCGCAAAAGAAGGTAACAGTGCCTTCTGCCATTTTAAGGGGATGATAAAAGCGATCTTAACACAGTGAGAACTTCGGATGGCTGGAATATTTGTACAATTTAAAGATAGAGAAGAAAATCTCTCAAAGAATGATTGCAGAGAAAAAATCAATAGCAGCTGCTGGTAGGTAGGTAGGAGTCAGGTTCTATCTCTATAGCTATCTGTGGAGATAGATAGATATCCACTCCATTTCAACCACTCATTCCAAAAGACAGCACCAAATGACTTCCTCTTTAAGAGGATGCAATTGGTTCTTTATATATATATATATATATATATATATATATATATATATGATTCAAAATTCCAACAGAAATTTATTTTAAACTAAATTCACAATCTAAAATTTGGCCATTAAACTTTCATTGTGCTTTAGGGGGACAATGGCATAACGCATGTAGAGATGCCATTAAGTGATGGGAATTATGATTACAAATAAATAATCTGATTTTAAGATTAATTTTTAAAATCAGGTGTCATCTGATTTGAGGTTAATTTTAAAATTATAGTTAGTAGATACAGTTTTAAAAAGTAAAAGAAAAATAATAATTTAAAGAGAATATTTAAAAAATCCATATATTATTATTTTTTGGAAATGGTCTCTATTTAATATCCAAACTCTGAGCTTAGGAACGCGTCTCAGTGAGTTATGAAAAGCGTGCCAGTTTTTTTAACAATTCTTTTTGAAGTTGTTCAAAGTTTAAATTCAGCGTCTCACGTGATAGGCATCTAAAGTTAGTCATATTAATCTATTCGATTTTACCATTTCTCTTGGCCCAATAAATTCGTATTATCTTGCCGTTCATTTATATCGGCAATCTGACTATCAGAATTGGTTTAAAAGATAAATAAATATTTAATTAAAATTTAAAATAAATATAAAGAATTCGATTAAAAAATAAAAATAGCCATAAATATTTAATTAAATCAATAAAAATAAATATAAATATTTTTGAATTAATAATTTCAATAGTTGAACTTTTTTTAGATTCCTGAATATTAATTAATTTTTAAAATTGTTATACTTATTATAAAAATAATGAAAAATAATTTTCTTTGATTTCTCAAATCATACTGGGGTTATAAAAAAGCTGATAAATCTTCAGTGATTTAACATGTCACTGATTGACTTCTCACATCTTAGGGTTATAAAAGTTTAAGTGGGTTTGGATTATTTACATGTCAGCTGGTGGTTGTCAGTCGCATTAGTGCATAAAGTACGCCGGGTCTGGATGATTTGGTCGTTGTTTGATTGTCACATCATCGGGGTTAATTAAAGGTGATGAAGTTAGTGCCCATAGATAATCTTGTATTGACATCAGATCACGAAACCACGACTTTTAATGCATTTAGATTAAGCGATAAGGCTCAGCGTTATAGATTTAGGGAGGATGTCATGCCGAATTCTGGCGCGTGAAGGTTTTCGATTCTGCTCGAAATGAATAGGTAACTTTTTGCTCGTCTTTTGAATGATTCATCATGCCCGGATGAAGAAGAAAGAAATAGCGTGGTTCAGCGCAATTTATCAGGTTGAAGGAATCAGAAACTCTGAGTCTGGGCTTTGGAGATCGGTCGGTAGAGCGATCAGGTTGCCGTGATCGGGTTAAATGACCATTCCATTTGCTAAATGATTCGCCGTTGGGAATCTAGTCTGACCAAACGTTATTCCCTTAGTAACTTCGTTTAAATCGACCCTCTGTTGCTTGAATTTTCTGTCCTCTGACTCGGCAGTATGATCGGTGTTCGTGCAAAGAAGGAAATCTTGCGACCACGATGAGTTTATCGGTGGAGCAAAATGGCGAATTTGCGGCTTGCATGCTTGCATACGGTATGTCTAGCGGACTCGCCGGCAGTATGTCCGAGTGGAGGCGCGGCCAATTTAGTGTGTCGGCGATTACATCGAGGTAGTAAATTTTGGGCGCTGGATATCTCTGGATTTTAATGGTGCGTCTGCAGGTACATTACGGAAAATTGTCAGCGTGGCTTTCTGGAATGGGCGATTGGGTATATGCCGTGGCGTAAACATCGTGACATATCACGGAATAATATCTTAGCCATATTAACGATGATTTGTGTCTTAAAGCCGTACTTCTCACTCGACTTGTGGATATGGCATCTTTTTGGCAAGATCTAATATTGATATTCAGATATCTTTCGTCTCACGTCCCCATTTTGCCCCAACTTTACGAGAAGGATGTCTTAGAAACGACGGAATTATCACGTAATGAAGCGTGAATTTACAATATGGGATACTATCTTTGGGGGCGGTATATAAGAGAATGAAGCGTGATTGTTCGATCAGATTTACGCATCCTCGAGGGTTGGCTCAGATTCTTTGCAAAAAGGCAGCAGGAATTCTAGAATGATGTAAGCGAGCATTTGGGGTGTGACTCGTTTGCTATCACATTCGAGGCCATTTCGATTAACATCATGAACCGGCTTTTTATCCTTGAAAGCGTGTATTATAATACAGCGTGATGGTGAGGGCGGGGGTTGATACAATGATAGACGTACCAATAGATTCTGCGTTGTGCGCGCTGACAGCAAATAAGTCTCGATTCTGAAGTCCCTCGAGATCCGTATAATTGCTCACTGTTAATATATTCGAAATCACTCACTCTGCTATATGTTGCATCTGTACCACGTCACATGGGCCTTCTGCTTGAATGAGAAGGCGTTATCGAGTGATTGTGGATGATTTTTAATATTAATATTTTTCTTCTGTCGTATTATGTTATGTTTTTTATTACAGAGATTCAATTTAATTTGCATATTTTAATCTTTTACTACTGACCAATTATAGATAATTTGAATATTTCATTATAAGTATGTGAAACCCTAGAAAATCCAAGATTTTTGATAGGGAGTAAAATAGAAATTTAGGTTGAGAAAATCAGGAATTTTTAGATACCGGATGACGAAAGAACTTCAGATTGGGAGTAAATGCCACTTTGAGGGAGATTTATTTCTCGTCGATTTTAGTTTGGATTACGGGTGGTGGGATTTCCACGTTTTTCGAGCGTGGGGTGTCGGATGACGCATGCGAGATAAGGGGATGCCCTTGCTTTCCGCAGTGTGTGACATAGCATCGAAAGTAGTGGTACCGCGTGGTCGTGAAGTATGGGAGGGATTCATAGCGTATGATCTGTGTGGTGCATGATGTCGTAAAGGCATTAAAGAATAAGAAAAATTATAGGAAAAATGAGGCGCTTTGCTGAGACATGAGGAAGAGGGGAGACGAATTTCCTCCCATTGGCCGAATGATTGATTATTCTCCCAGGTGGAGAGAGAAAGAAAAGAGAATATAGTAATGAGATGAGAAGGAAATGAAGAAAAGGAAAAGAAAAGCAAAAGGAAAGAAAAGAAAGGAGAAAGGAACAAGAAAGGAAACGGCTCTTAGAGAGAAAAAGGGAGGAAAATGAGGAAGGAGGAAAGGGAAAAGGAGGATTTTCCGGGTTGGGCGATCGGCGGTCGAAAGTTCGGAGGACTAAAGTTGGTGCAACGATTAGGATCTCGTGTGGACACGAGTTGGGTTCGATGATCCCAGGGAGGTGGGATATTTTACTCACTTAGTTTCACTAGCGCAAAGGAACTTTATATTAGTAGGGGTTGCTTGTGAAGAGGCCGTGGGAGGCCATGTGAATTAGTTCGAGCCTTGGGGTAAGGGTATGGATTCATGTTAGGTTTCGGTCTCTGGAGTTAGAGTTTGGGCCATTGAAGTTTAGGTGTTATGATTGTTGAGTGATCTTGGGCAGATTGGTTCATGTTTGGCAGAAGAGGCTAGTAAAGTCATGTTGGATAGTCACAGTTAAGGACCTTGTTGTAATGTTATAAACTGGCAGATAACGTCCCCAAGTGTAAAAATGTTATATTGATGCATGCTTTTTGATGTATTATTATATTTTTGCGTAGGTCGATTATATGTATAAATTATAATTTTTCATGGTTTTATAAATGTTTCATGTAGTGCTCATTCATGCATATAACCTTAGGAAAATGCATTGACATCATCATTCCGTATGCATGATCTGTGTCCAACGTCGGGTCGGGTGTAGGTCACGAGTAAAATTTATTCATACGATGTTGGTAGGTGGGTAAATGACTGGGGAAAATGGACAAAGTCCGAGGTGAGATTCAGTGTGCAGGCGTCGAATGATAAATTACATGTTTTTGGGTGGGACAGGATTGGGAGTGATCCCCCGGTGAAAGTCCAGTTATTCGCAGTTAGACATGAATCCCGGCGATGCAGTTCGTGAAAATGTTGAAAAGGCGTCTTTGGCGTCTCACAGTGGCGGAAATCCGTTGCCATGAATAAAGAATCAAAATCGGAGTTTGTCGATGGAATTGGAGGGTGTCAATGGTTTAGTCATGAGTGTGTAATGAGTTTTAGTCATGGCATTCAAGTGTGAAATTAGGATTGGGACTTGAATTAAATGAGCGCGAGGGTTCAAGTCTCATGCGATGTTATGAACATTTCATATAGAGAGATAGTGTATGGAATCACGATTGATTTAATTTTATATATCACCAGTACTAAGTATCGTTTTAGGTGAATTAACCCTTGTGGGAGATTTTCCTCTGGGCTTTTGCTCCCTTAGTCGTGGGACCCTTTGGTCTGATTTATCAGCGAGGAGGCAGTCTGCGATGGGGTATCTATTTAGAAGAAAGCCGAAATGTGGCTTTAAGTAAATATTTTGTAAATATGTATAACTCTTTTTGTAGACAATGGAAACTATGAGAATATAGTTGATTATTTTAGTCTTATGAGTATGGATGTATGGGCCCATTAGTGGCTATTTTATAAATATCAAATCTCGTGATACGAGATGTATAAAATTCACGCGAGTTGACGGGTAGTCAACGGACACACCCCAGTTTGGGCGTCACAAAGTAAATGAACAAAAACTAAAATTACGTGAAATAAGCAATTTAGTAAATACATTTACTCATTAAAGTTAGACTACTTGCATTTTTCTTTGCTTTTGCCATAGTAGCATTCTTACGTAGTTGATAATGATATTCTTTATTCAAATGTCATATGTGAATATCTTTTCCATAATGGCATCCGCCAGCGATCATTTGCAACCTATATCACTCCTTACCCATCCTATCTCCCGTACGTTAGCAATGTCTGGTGCACATCCTCCTCTGTGCTTGCTCCTTGATGGTGAAGCTTTGCTCATAAGCCAAAATTCTTTCTCTTTTCAACTCTGCGGATAATTTGCTATTCGTATAAAAATGAATTCTTTCTCTTTTCTTCCGGGGAGTCTCTTCCTTGGAAGCTAAGCACATTTTGCATTACTATATGGATCTTGGTCGAGGTCAAGAGATCGGGTGTTTCTGAGTTCCTCATAAGCGAGGCCCAGGGCTGGAGTTCTTGCGATATAATCGTAACTTATCGCTCATTTAAGCACCTCGACAATGATCATAAATCCACGGACTCCTAACATTTACTTGAAACATATTCATAAGCTTGCACCGCAGCTACTTGAAATAAAATTAGATATAAATAAAATTTTAAATTTAAAATAATTTATTTATGAAAATTATATGATAAGATAAGCGGCACCGTCGGTGATGTTTACTCACTTTGTAGCCTATTTACAATCTATCAGTGTATCACGCCATTTTGCACAATAATGTTTAGTTTATCCATGCGGCTTTTATGTCACGAACATAATCCCGTGGTAAAATTAGCTCGACATTGGTCTCAGCAGCCATCACTTTCGATCCCGAGAAACTTTGACGCCGGTTGCCCGATCACGTCGGATCTTGGGTATAGTCAATAAGATATATGATCTTTGTCGATCGATTAAGAAAAGTTTTCAGCCGTATTGGAGAGATGTCATTTTCAAGCTAAAAAATCAAAATTAAATTAAGTATTAGTAAACTAAAAAAGTTTAGAAAGAACCAGTTTATATCAATTTTTATTTATAATAAGTATTTTGAAATTAATTAGAAGTTAATAAAAATATTTGTGAAGCTAATAAAAATTAATTTTATTCATAACAAGTAAAACATTTTATTTTAAATTTGTATTTTAAAATTATTCCACAAAAAATACAGGATAGTTTTTTCATTTATTAATATTTTATTTATAATGTTATTTTTTGAAAATAATAATTAGATTAATAAAAATATTTTAGGCTAATAAAATTAATTCTTCATAACAAGTAAAACATTTTTATTTTAAATTTTGTTTAAATTATTCACAAAATATAGCATAGTTTTCATTTTATTAATAATATTTATTTATAATGTATTATTTTTTTGAAAATAATAATTAGAAGTTAATAAAAATAACATAGGCTAATAAGATTAATTTTATTCATAACTCAAATAAAACATTTTATTTTAAATTTGTATTTTAAATTATTCACAAAAAATATGGCATAGTTTCATTTATTAATAATATTTTATTTATAATGTTATTTTTAGAAAATAATTAGAAGTTAATAAAAATGTTGTGACTAATAAAATTAATTTATTCATAACAAATAAAACATTTATTTTAAATTTGTATTTTAAATTGACAAAAAATATGGCATGGCTTGCTCATTTATTAATTTATATTTTATTTATAATATTATTTTTAGAAATAATTAGAAGTTAATAAAAATATTTGTAGGCTAATTATTTGGGAAAAAAATTGGTTTTTAGTCAAACGGCGTCGTTTTGTCATTTTTGCAGGCTAAAGCAGCGTCGTTTTGGCTGCGAAATATTACAGAGTGCTGTGCTGGCGGCGTCGTTTTGGACAAAGCTAATAGCTGCCAGCGGCGTCATTTTGGGCGACACCAGGTAACTCAAAGCGGCGTCGTTTTGGGTTGGTAGCGCCTGGCTGGCGTGATGCCGTTTTGTGGCGATTTGTTAACAGCGTCGTTTTGTATGCGTAAAATAAATAAAAAGAGCGGCGTCGTTTGTCCTGCGGCAAGCGGCGGCGTCGTTTCGTAACGGCTTCCCAAAAACAGGCTCCTGTTCTTCGCCATTTTAAGAGTTTTGGGGGGAGGTGGCGAGGGGAAAGAGGGCGACCCGGTCGTGGCGTCGGAGGATCTCTCAGCTAGCGGAGGTAAGCGGCATTGTGGTGAGCCATACGGACGACAAGCGGCGTGGAGCGGCGGGACCGTGGGTGAATGTGTGACGGCGAGCGAGGCTCGACTTACTTTCTGATGGTTGGCTTCCCTCATTATTCTTCCATGCCAGCTCCGTTTATTAAGTTCCCTCGGATCTTGGAAATCGTTTCCATTTTGGTGATTCTAGAATTTTTGTTTCATTTTTGGGAGTTCAAAAATGGTTCCACCGTTACGGATTTTTGTCGCGAATCTCTATATTTTCCATGTCGGTTTGATTGTTGTGTGATTTTAAGTTCATAGTTCACGGTTCAAAATTTTCCATAGGTTCTATGAATTGCTGATTTTGAGCTGTGGCTATAATATTGAGGAATTAGAATGGGTTTCTTGTATTTTCTTGATGAAGCGGTGATCTATTTATATTTATTGATTTTCTTGATCATTGTTGTGATGGAAATTTTAAACTCGTATTTTGGATTCATTCTTTGGGCCGCGTACACTTTCCGTTTAGCATTAATAAGCTTTTGGCTCAGTTTTTGGCTAATGCTGGAGTTATCTGAGTATACTTTAAAAAAAAAAAAAAAAGACTTATTAGGTATTCTTGAATAGAGCCACCATATGAGAATGAAGTGCTTAAATACATAAGATTTTATAATAAAAGAAATATTATTATTATATATTTTAAGATATAAGTCAAACCAACTTGGAGTATTTTTCTAGAGTTTGGTGAATATTGACTAAATGATTATTATTATCAAATAAACCCAGAACTGAAAAGAAAATATGGGGAATTGTAAAGTAGGGACTAAGGAGTCAGATTTATAAATAAGTTTATATATAAGTGAAATTAGGAAGATTTAAATGAAAATAATAGAAATGAAAGGGACTAAAAATAAAGAAATAAAGAAAAAATCGAGGGGAAAGGGCGGCGTATGGCGTATAGGAAAGGAGGGAGCTTCCTCCTTTTTTTTTTTTTTTTAACAAAAGTACGATTTAGAGTGATGTAGAAAGAAAAAGGAGGAAGCAGGGAAGAGTTAGAGAGGGGCTCCATCTTCTCTCTGGATTTTCATTTCAATCGGACCATAGGTCTCGGCGAAACGGGAAGTCCTTCCTCGTGACAAGGCTCTGATGGGGGGCGAAGTAGTGGGGTTTGACAACCTCCAGTGAGTCTTCTCTGCTTGGCCATTTCCTAAGGAGATGTTGGGTAGTTGGCTTGCATGGGATATTTGATTGCGTTTTAAAAATGTGGGAAGAATTTGCCACATTGTAAGTGAGTGCGCGATAGTGAGACCTTAGAGCTGATTTTTGGGTACGAAGTGGAGGGAATTTGGTAGTGAGTTCTTCTAGTAAATTGTAGCCACATCAATGAACTTGATGTTAGGCTTTTGAATTCTTAAATTTGAATTTTATGGAGCGAATTGCGTCTTTTCCTGAAGCGATCAAATAGGTGCGAGTCAGCCATGATGCGTCGGTGAGTCAGCGGACCTCATGAAGCACGAGGTCGGTGATAACCGATCCTGCTTCAGAGATCAGCGGGCGCCGTCACCGTAAGTCGTCAAGTCCACCCTTAGAGCACCGGTGCTCGTCATTCAGAGCTCGACTCATCTTTGTAGAAGGCTCGAACCATCGAGTGACTACGCGCGACCTCACGACCCGAGTCATATCTCTTTCGATTGAACTCGATTTACCGGTGTTCTTGGACTCTCGAAAGCCCATTGAGTCAAAGAATCCATTCATATGCCTGAGGAAGATATTGGATGTCAGACCAAAGTGTTAGACTGAGCTCGTCGCCCGATTGCGGCTCGTGATTGGTCGATCGTCGATTGACTCACGCGACCTCCAACCCGGAGGTCATATCTTCGCCGTTTGAACTCGATTTGGGTGTTCTTGGACTCTATAGACCATTGAGTCAAGATTCATTGATATTCCTGAGGAAGATAAAGGTATCAGACCAGGTGTTATACTGAGCTCGTCACCTCGGTGCAGCTCGACAATTCGGGTCGGCTCGTCGGGGTTATTTGCGCGTGACAACCTTCAACTTAAGGAAGGTCATATCTCCTTCGTTTGAACTCCGATTTGAGTGTTCTTAATTCTGGAAAGCCCATTGAAATTCAAGAAATACGTGATATTCCTGAGGAGGATGCAGATGTCATACGAGAAGTGTTATACTGAGCTCGTCACTTCAGTGCAGCTCGTGGGTTCAGGTCGGCTTCGTCGGGGTTGACTACGCGCCGACCTCAAGCGGAAGATTAAATGCTCTGCTTTTGTTTGAAGCTCCGGTTGGGTGTTCTTGGACTCTTATCGGCCCGGTGGTCAGAATGCATTGATATGCCTGGGGAGGATAGCAGATGTAAATACCGGTGTTAGGCTGAGCTCGTCGCCCGGTGCGGCTCGTCGGTTCAAGTCAGCTCGTGGGGTTGACTACGCATGACCTCGACCGAAAAGGTGTATCTCCTTACGTTTAGACTCCGGTCGGGTGTTGGGCTACATGGAAAGCCCATTGGGTCAAGAATACATTCATATGCCTGAGGAGGATAGAGATGTTTGACGAGGTGATAGATCGAGCTCGTCCAGGTCCAGGTCAGCTCGTCGGTTCGAGTTTGTGTATGACCTCGAAATGCCCGGAAGGTCGTAACTCCGCTTAGATCCGAACTACGATTAGGTGTTCTTGGACTCCATGGAAAGCCCATTTGAGTCATGAATCAATATATATATATTGTAAGTGGAGACTCATATTAAGCTCGAAATCAATCTAACCAAAACTACTAATTTTTACGAATAATATTGTTTCTTTAATGGTTTGGAATAGGGAGGCAGCAAGGAGGAAAAGCCAAGCGAATTGAGATTCCAAAGGTGGAATCAAAGTGCCAAAATTTTGGTTTGTTCTCTTTGATTCTATTCTTGTTTCAAGTGCTTGCATGTTTGTTCTCGACTCTATTCTTATGTAATTATCTTGAAGTAGTTTACCAAGCATATATAAATGAGTGCGTGGTGCATTTGTATAGGAAATGAGTACATAGATTAGTATATCCTTGAAAGAGAATACGAAGTAGAATATGGAATTGAAATGTGATATTTGAAAATACCAGCGTAAGATGAATTGATAAATCGAAATGTAAATGAATCGGACAATTCTGACATCTTGAATTGCATCGATATCTTGAATGAAGCACTTTGGCCAGGATGCACCCGGTAAACATCAGATCAAGGCACCAAATTGTCGATGTCCCACTTGGCGGGATGCACGGTCGGCATCGTCATGATGAGCGTATGACATTGAAGAAATGTCAGCAGCCGGGATGCACGTCGGCATCCGTCATGATGGCATATGGCATTTAAGTGATACCACATGTCGGGGTGCACCAAAGCGGCGTCCGTCATGATGGGGTGAACCATTAAATGTGTAAGTACATTACCGAATAATAATAATAAGAGCGGGATTCATCAAACGGAATCTGTCAGAAGTGTGAATTGAATAGTTAGGTGAAATAACCAACATTGACGAGTGTAAATGAGATTTTTATGTATATGCTTAAATCTCATAAATTAAATTGTGAAATGAATTGTTGCATTGAAATTGCATGATGTGATTTGGTAAATTATTTAGAAATTGAAAGCATGTGAAAATAAATAGCATGAGCATTTGTTGAGATTAATAGGCATGATTAATGTTAAATCATCTTTGAGTTGATGAATATTGGAATGACGTATAGAACCACTAAGCGTGAAAATGCTTAGCGTATAGTTTATCATCGCCTTGGGTTTCGAGTAGACAGGGAAGGGAGACAAGATCGTGCGGCGAGTCATAGAGAGTATGGCGTATAGTATATACTCCGTCATTTTACATATCATCTCTTTTGAACAATTGGTATTTTTTTTTTTCAAAAGGGTTAAACCCGAACCTTGATTTTGTATATCATTTGAAAAAGGCATGAATGCCTTCTTTGTAAATATTTGTAAATGTTCAAGACCCTATCAGTGCATTGAAATTATAGTGATTATGGGCTTGCCCAAAAAGTAGAAACCTTCGCAACTAAACAAATTAAATAAACGTTTTAATAAGATAAATGAAAATGTCGGGTAAACCGGACTACGGATTCCCGGTCGGGGCCGGAGTTTGAATCGCGACAAATTTACAGAAAAAAGAAAACTTAATTAAAATGAAAAATAAAAATTCATGGCGCAAGGGTTTGATGCGGATCCATGTCAGGTCGGCCAGGGCTTGGAAGATCCTTCTGAAGATATATAAAGGACACCCCATTATTCAATTATTGAACCCTAAAAACTTGTTGATGTTATTGAATAGGCTATGATACGAGGTGAAAAGATATATCTTAATTTCTTTAATTTCAAAATTGAATGAGGTATATTGCAATAATTTTCGAACTTGGGTCTTTTTATGCAAGTAAAAAAAAAAAAAAATTGATAGAACTTTACATGGAAAGAGGAAAGATAAAGTAGAACTCATATTCAATTATTGAATTGCAAAGACTCCTTGGGTATATGATTGAATAGGCTATTATATGAGGGGGAAAGATATATAAAGTAGATCCCGTTATTCAATTATTGAATTACCGAGACTTGTTGATATTATTGAATATGTCATGATTATAATTGATGATGTTTTTCAATCGGCGGGTTGGGAGCTTGCTAGAATCATTTGAGACCAGTCCAGACTCTACGGATGTTGAGAACCACTCTGCAATAAGAAACAAAAATGATTGGCGGGGATCGCCCGTTGCCTCTCCGATGCCTAAGTCAGTTCTTTCCGGTGGAAGAGAAGATCAACTACTTAGGGAATGAAGTTTTGTGCGTACCTTTCACCGATGGGGTGACCTAGTATTTATAATGGATGATCTCGCGATATTTCTGCAGTTTGATGGTGATACAGTATTTCTCCCATTTGATGATGATTTTGTGGCCTTTAAATCCCAAGGTGTTCGTTTGACTACCCGTCCGGCCGAGCTTCGTGAATGTGGGTAACCGACATCTCTCAATCGGGCGAGTCTCCTTTATGCAGGGGCTACGATACAAGCTTGTCTCAAACGGAGTTGATATGACATATCAATGAATTAAAGCGGTAGCGGGCCCATAAGCCCGTCTTCTGTCGAATAAATCGTATATCTGATAGTTTAGAAATTAATAAAGTATCCTTATACCATCATATATCAAAACTTAGAGTTAATACATGTGCGTAAGCCATGTGGCCGTTTCATCCCCAAAAGCGGTCTACAGGATGAAGCCGTCTCGCCGGCAGCTCGCGTAGGAAAATAATATCCTCGACGGGGGTGAAATTTGTGATGTGGAATCACCTAAATGGGTTGCTTCCCCACCTAAGTCTGTATCAAATCTTTCGAGAAATATGTAGCGTTCAATGGTCGTGATCTGCTTGAATGTCTGAAGCGACTGACCACGTCTCGAGTTCTCGACTCCTCGCACTTACTAAGCCATGTGTGAAACGTCTTTCAAACAATTCTTGTTGTTTTGAGAACTATACTCACCAGAAAGTGCTCGGTAAAAATATGGGGCTACCCTCAGGCCCGAATGTGTTGGAACAACTTCCAAGCTTGGTCATGGTCTCAAATCCAGGAAATGATCTATTGGACCGTCTCATTGCATTTCTACCTGGAAATTCGTCGCGTAAGTCACTGAGAAAAAAACATTTTTTCGTTTTTCTTTCCAATTTTCATGTCATGCGCTCGCGCACAATTTACAGAAACTACGGTGCGTATAGAGATGGAAGGAAATATCTGCATTTCACACAATACTCTCTGGCATCTGAATATCTGTAAATGCGTATATTTACATAATTCTGATTACACATGTAATTCAACAATATCAGCCATCACCCCAATTAAGCTCACTTGAGCTAAACGCAAATCTCATCTCCAATGGCCCGTACACACAATTATAATCCTATAAATTGTGACGTCGTAATAATACAAGAAGTTCATGCATTAACTTTGTCAGTTCCATGAATCGAGCGATTCATTTCATCAATTTCAAGCACCCAACACATGGACGTTTTGGTTCATTTCACACAAACCGGGACGGTACTACGGTCAAACATAACAAGTAGAATTTTGTCCTGACAGCCCACTCCCTCCTATCGATTCCTCTTGGCGGAGCCGTTTCCATGGTCATTCAGGCCTCATACACCTGAAAACACAATTTAATGCATAATTACCACACAAGCGACCCAGTGGTGAATTGTCAGTAGGAGCTCTAATAAATTCCCCTGATTCGGTGCCATGTTTTGGGACCGATCAAGCGACCTCCACTGGCCTCAAATCAGCTCAAACATTCTGGCAGCTTAAATAAAGTGTAAAACTGAGCAGGATGGCTTACTCTGCTCCACGGGTTTATCGAAACTCCTGCAGCCCAGGGTCTTGCGTTGCCTGGGTTGTTGTATCTGACAACTTTCCTTAACTGTTTCAGAGAAATCTCCGACGGTCGGGTGTGAAAATCTAGAGAGAAGGTGCACTCTCTGCAGAAATCATGAAAACCCTCGAAACCTAACTTTATGCTCTCTTTTAAGTTCTTGCAGCGTTTTGAACTGATTTGAAGGTGAGGATAATATTCATTAATTTATTTAATCTTCCACATCTAAAATTTCCAAAATAACATCTATCATCCTTCTTTCCTATTTTAATGACTTGGCTATTCTTATCACTATTGATCAGTTTCCGATCGTTCTCTCTTCATATAATTATTAACGTATGAATTACATGCTATGTGACTTTTGTCGCATCAAATGTCTTTTACGGCGGTCGTGCTCGATGTCTCAAAAACGTGCAAATTCGTATGCCGAGATTCGACCGAGAGTCGGCGAAGTACTTAGATTTCGCGAAAGCGATTCCGACGGTGAAGTAGTTTAAGTAAGTAGAGATCTGAAAATTTTGGATTTTTCGCAAGGAAATTACGATTTTCTTTTCAGAAAATTGGAATTTTCTCAGTCTTCCTGAAATTTTAACTTTCATTTATCGGTCCTGGAATTAATAAGGGATAATTGATAAACGATTATTATGAAATATCCTTCACTAATTGGTAGAGATTTAATTGAGAGTTGGATCACTTCGCTAATCACGCAGTCTTTGGATATTTCGACAACAGGCTACCGAGGCAGGATGAAGCAGGGTCTATCAGACCTTCGTGTTTAGGCATATACGGTAGGCGGCTCTTTTCAGCGTGTGAGCATAGCCTTGCTATCCTCTTAAAAACTATCTTGGGCTGGCCCCGTACGAACCACTTTTATGATTTTGACATTAACTAATATTTTTAAAAGGCATATCTGGCCTTCTACTTCCTAAATACGAAGCTTCCTGCAATATCAGGTTGCTCAACTTCTCCGCAAAGAAGGTAACACACTTTCTGCCATTTTTAAATTCTCTTCAATAGAAAACTGATAAAAAGATTTTTAAGTTTTTAACACGGAGGGTAGGAATGGCTGGAATATTTATTCGAAAATAAGAAAGTCCCTTTCAAAAGTGAAAGCGAGGAACAATCAATGGCATCTGTGGTGAATGGTGATGGGTGGGAGGGTTCTATCCGGCGGTAGGCTGATGTGATATTTAATGGGAGTGCCTACTGTAGCCTATCTGCTCGATCTATTTCCATTTCACAAAAACTGGAGAGATCAGACCTATGGATGACAACAGGTGGACCCAACCCTGTCTCTTTTTTTTTGAAAATTTCAAATTTGTACTATTTAAAAATTAAATGGGATAAGTCGGCGGGAATGAGAAATTTTCATTCCCGCTCTGTTTGTATTTAATTTTTATATTTGTTTTTATTTTATTATATTAAAATTAATATATTTTATACAAAATAAAAATATTCTGAAGTTTTATAAATTATTTATTATAAAATATTATGATTATTATTATTTAATTAAAATATAAAATAAACTAAGAAAAAATTATTTTTTAAATATAATGGGGTGAGGTAAAGACCGCTGTACGTGCAGAATGAATTTCGGGTTTGAAAAAAAATAAGCTGAAAACCTTACGTTAAAAATGGAATTATAATTAAAGCCGGCTGTCGCATTATGGATAAAAGCAGTAGAGACGAGAATGTAAAAATAACTTTGTATCGTTGTTATCCTTAACCAGATTCTCTTAATTCATTTTGGAAATAGTTGTTGGTTGGGTTTGGTTTCTTAATTACTCCTTTAATTAATTCTTCTTCACAAAAATTCGCCTCCTCCTATATTTTGTTTTATAGCAAAATATATTTTATCTAATAATATTTTTAAAAGAGAACATTCTCCCTAAGAAAAATGGTATAATGACATAAATTTTTATATTAAAAATGAACATTAAATTTTAATTAATTATTTTAAAAACTATTAAACCTAATGTAATCAATCCTCTCAAATTCAGTTTGATTTGAATTTCACTTGTTTAATAAAATAATATAAAACCTATATTATGTTCAAAAGAAAAAAATTAACTAAATTCATTAGTTTTGGTCAAAATGAATTACTTAAGTAAATTTTGGGGAACTACATCTGTTATTTTCTTAGCAGCTTATCAAAATGACTTCCCTTCTTTCAGGATGCAGTGGTTCTCTCAAATAAATATTGAAGCTCTATCTGATAACAAATAGAAAACAAGAAGAGCGTCATTCCTACTTGTTGAAAAGTTTCAGATTTATGGACAAGACAAGGAGAGTGTCTAAGTTGGTACCTTTCTCAGTAAATTTAATAGTATTACTGTACATTCAGTGGGAAAATGTAACAGTATAAATATTGTAATCCAGTTGCCATGTGCTATGCATGTTAAACGCTCTTTACCAAACGAGACCCTAATCACTGATAACAGATTAGGACTAATTAAACAACTCTTGATCGAAAAAAGCTACAAATCATAGGACTAAATACCGACGCGTTCATCAATAGTTTAATTTATACTTATTGTAGCCGTTTAACGCGCAAGAACGGCAGATAAGAAGGAAGGGCCCCGCATTCAGTCTCACTGGCACAATTTACTACAATATCTGAAGTGTTAACAAAGAAAACAGCTTGATGAAAAAAGTTATAAACCGCATCTTTTCTTAATCCACCTCTATTAAAATATCCAAATTTCATTTTATCCTACACGGCGCCTTCTCGCACGGTTATCATACTGGGAACAAAACAACACGTGCAACGTCGCCTCTACTTGCTGAAATGTTTTATTTATAGACAAGACAAGGGAGAGGGTCCAAGCAACATTTACTAAATGTACTAGTATTATTGTACATTAAGTGGGAAAATGTAACAGTATTATTATTGTAATCCGGTTGCCATGTGCTATGCATGTATTATGTTATCTTAATGCTAAATTAGTATTGTAATAAATGCAGACAGAATGTTTTTTCTTTTTTTTTCTTTGATTACTTAATGATGCACACATGTAACATGGCTTAAGATAGGGGTCTCAACCTATAAAAAAAGAAAAAGAAAAAGGATAGGGAGTTCAATATTTGTATCTCTCTAATATATATATATATATATAATACCATGTCTGATCACCTGCTTTTAATTTAATGTTAATTTAGAAAATATGGTTTGGTTTAAAAACTTACTTAACATACTGGCTTTTTTTTTGTTGAGATATTATCAGGGAACAAAATTTCGGGAAATATCATCGATATTTCGATTATCGGTGGAGGTCGACACGATATCCTCCACCGATAGTCGATTTGATCAAATTTCTCAGTACAGAAATCGGTCAAGACGCTGATTTGTGACATTCGGTTTTCACCGATATTTTGGCCACTTTTTTTTTAAAAACATCGTAATTTTACGCTTCCCGCTTTCGAACCTGGCCAAAGCTATGGAGTCGGCCATCCTTCCTCCACCAAGCCAATGACTTTTCGATTAAGGCGGCAAGTGCAAATAAAACTTATATTCTCTCTTCTATTATTCACATTACTTTTACATTATTAATTTTAACATTATCGCTTCATTTTATTTTCAAGAACTTTCATATTTTCAAAATTTTAAAAAATTAAAATTAATTGATAATAATAATATTCACATCACAACTATCAAATTTAAGAAATCAACATTTATATAAAATATTTTTTATGTTAATAAAATAATCTATTTCTTATTTTAAATGTAGATTAATATATTTAATTCAAAATAATGAAGTTAAAAATAAAAATAATTTTATTTATTAATAAATAAATATAAATATAACAATTTCTTATTATCATATTATTGAAGTTGATATATCTTTTAATATTATAATATCTAATATTTTGATTTTTTTCATAATATCTATGTTACATTATTTAGTTGATATATCTCATTTAATATTAATTAACTCTAATATATGTATTTTACTTATTTTTGTCATTTTTAAAAATTTAAGTATTTTCTATACCTATATAATTTCATCTTTCTGATATTTTTTGTAAAAATATCCACTGATATTTACCGATATTCGATATATCCGTGAAATCCACACTACTGGTATCCGTATTTACCGATATTGATCACGGGACATACATATGCTTTAAATAATTGCTTCAAAATGCTCACAAATCAAAACAAGATAAAGACTAAAGTACCTTAAATTTGTTCAAAATTGATTTTTTTAAAAAGAAATCATTTATAAAATAAATTATTAAAGATAAGTTCGGTTACAAGATATCTCTGCAACCATTTTTATAAGAATTATTTTTATTTTTAAGAAAAAATAAATATATTTCTTAAAATAAATCCTTTCTTTCCTAATTTATTTTGTTATTACTTAAAATAATCTATTTTCATAATAAATTCTTATGTTTTAGTGTAATAATAACAATAATAATAATAATAATAATAATTAAGTCCATTCATTATACTATAACTTGAATGATGTTTCATCCTTTATAAGGAGATTTTGTTTCTATTCATGTATTACTAGTTTAAATCAATAAAATTATTCTTTTTTTTTAAATAATAATAATAATAATAAATCTTAAATTTGTTCACTTTGAATGTCAAATATTATTTTACTTAGATATAAGGTTTCTTTGATACAACAATCATCACTATTAGATCCTAACTTCTTCAACTTTTCTTGGACCATTATGGGAGTTTTTAATATTAGGGGCAGGAATTGACTAGAGCTTGCATAAAGATAGATTCCCTTTTAAGCATTAAACTTGATCGTGCAGAGAAATGTTACATTACCAAAGCTTATCTCCTATTATAATATTATTTTATAATTGTTTAAGTGCGTAGCATAACTTTCCTTATCACTTCTTATTTTTATAGAAAAGAAATTAAATACGAATCATTTATGGATGAATTGATTACGTCAAACATCCAAAAATTGGATCATGGATGATTTGATCATGTTAGACTGCCAAATGATAAATTCCCCTTTAAGCATTAAACTTGATCGTGTAGAGACATGTCAGAATATTATTTTATAATTGTTTAAGTAGCATAACTCTCCATATCACATTTTATTTTTTAATTTGGAGAAAATAAAATAAACACGACTCATTTAGGGATGAATTAAGTATGTCAACCATTCCTTTTTTTTAAAAAAAAAAGAAGAAGAGAAATTTATTGATTCGGATTAGTAATACAATTGATAGAAACACGAAATCAAGAGTACTAAATACTTTATAAGATGATGCAGCATCTATGTTAATAGCAAAAAGAATTGACTCAAAGCCTACACATTTGATAATCCAACAATGCATGAAATACCTAAGATTTCAGATCTACCGTATATTGACGAATATAATTTGATCCGATGACTCGAGCGAAACGAACTTTGACATCTGAACTATCAACGTCAAAACCACAAAGAAACAAAGGTTTCCAGAATAATAAACTACTCGCTGCTGCTATGACAGTTGTGCCACAACAAAGTTTGACGATAAAACACGCGTAACAAATCGATGACAAAACACGTCACAACATAGAAAAAATAAAGTCAAACCCAGATCAATGTGGAAGAAAACCACTTTGTTGAGAAAAAAAAAAAACTCAAACGTGAGAAAAGAAGGTGTGCTTTTTTTGCCAAGAATGGTCAAAAAAATCACTTCTCCTCTCTAACAAATAAGGGTCTAAACGAAATAACAAAGAGAAAGGCGGATTTCCAAAGAGTGGGACCCACTTGAGATAGGTTTTATTAGTATGTCAACCATTCTTAAAATTGGATTATGTATGATTTGATCATGTTACATTAAATTCCCCTTTAAGAATTAAACTTGATCATGCTGAGACATATGACACTCTCAAAGCTTACCTCCTATTAAAATATTGTTTTCTAATTATTTATGTCTCATTATCACTTTTCACTTTTAGAGAAAAAAAATTAAGGGGATGCTTTGTTGGGCTTAGGGGGGAGCTAATGGATAATTTATCCTAATCGGTTCTTGTAGGTTGCATTGTAAAGACTTCTAGGTCCTGTTTGGTAACTAGCGAATAACTAATAACTTAGATGTTTGTTTTTAGCTGATTCTATTAGCTAATTCGATTAGCTGATTCTATTAATTGTTTGTATAAATATGTTTGGTAAAATTTAGTTGATAGCTACTTAATTATGTAAAATGATCAATAAGGACATTAGCACTATTGAAGAATTAAAACATCATTTACAAAAAAAAAAAAAAAATAGTCATTTTAAATTTTAAAATATACAAATTCTTTGAGTTGCAAAATTTAAAAATATTAACATTGTGAAAATTATTAAATATTACTATTAATTTATCAATAGAGTTGTGAACAAATTTTTTATGCAAATTAGTAATTAGATATTAATTATTGAAGGTAAAAAGAACTGCAGAACTCTCATAAGGTTTTGTGAAAACCTTAGGGTAAAAGCGGTAATTATTGCCAACTTTTGGACAAACTTGTCTTTTCAACTCCACATATGCAATCCTCTATTTGAAAAGCTGCTCGGCAGTTTTTTTAAATTAGCTGATCCAATCTAACTTCTTTTCAATTAAACAAAGAACATTAGAGATTTTGACTCGTCAATCCTTTAAAATTAGTCAAATCCTCTAATTTTGGTACAAAAAGCTCTTTAGCCAACGGGGCCCTAATCACTGATAACCGATTAGAACTAAATAAATTTAATCGAAAAAGCCAAATCGAGGGACTGTTCAATCTCCGATGGCCCATCATGCCTAACCTTACGCGAGAGCCGCTCGTCTTAAGAAAGGAGGCAGCTTTTATGATATCTGTTAGCTTTACTACACTCAGTAACTAAAGTGTTAGCTGGCAAAAAAATAGTTTGATGAAAAAAGTTATAAATCGTATCTTTTTCTAATCCACTCCTATTAAAATATCCAAATTTTTATTTTTATCCTTCTCTACTTATTTATTGAAATCTTTTAATTAATTGGTTATATGATGGGAAAATATTTCATGAGAAAAAAAACATACTGTGAATAAATTATTTTTTTGAGATAATATGAAATATAATTTTCTTTTATACATTTATTTAATAATATATGACTTTTTAATTTGAGTAATGCACTGATTGATATTATTTATAAAATATTTTTATTCAATAAATTATCTTTAATTGAAATTCTTTATTCTTAATTATTTTATATACAAAAAAATATTTAATAACAATTTTTTAATTTATTTGTGATAACTATACCAACATTCATTTTTAATTTGACATTAATATTTCAATATTATTTTTATTATTAATATGATAAATTATAAATAAAAACCAAAATTTAGCTCTATTTTCTTTTAACTTTTTCTCTACTAGCCTCTTTTCCTTTTAAGTAAGAAGGGGTGATTTTTTTGTCATTCTTGGATCGAAATCACCTCTCTACATCTCTTTCCATCGTTTTCTTTTTCATTAAACTGGTTATTTCACAACATATAAAAGCTTCATTTGTTTTCTATGTTTAAGTCAGTTGCCTTAGTGCGACGTGGTATATTGCTGTCGCCTTACGCGTTTGATTACTACCGATACGATTTGTGCTAGAGAGATTCAAAACGAGAAAATATATCCCATCACAATAAAAATCAAATTAATGATCATCAATATGCTACAGAAACTTGAATCATAAGTATTCTAGACACTATATTAATATCAATGTGTGGGCTCAATTATCAAATGTATAGGATTTGAGTCAATTCATTATGCTATTAACCTGAATGTTGTTTCATCTTCTATGGTTTTTAGTACTGATCTAATGTTTCCATCGATGTATTTCTAATTTGAATCAATAAAACAATGTTTTCAAAAATATATAATTATAATCTCTGTAACAAACTCTACTTCATAATAAACTCCTCTATTTTAATTTTTAAATTTTATTTTTAGTTATTTCATGCTTGTATTGCTATAGTTCTAATGATTTATATTTTCTAAAAAAAATTGCAATCAAGTATTATTTAGTGGATTTTGGATATCCGCAATGTGAAGGATTTCTCAAACCTTATAGAAGAACTAGATACCATTTATCATATTTTAGACCTCGCATATGACCAAAAGTATACAAAGAAGTGTTCAATAGATACACTCATCTTTAAGAAGGTGCATTGAACGAATCCTTGAGTTTGAAAGTAAATAATGAAAGATTTTAAGGATAATGTCTCTATTCAAATTTGATACACAAAGAAATATCGCGGTTACTACCATGGCCCTCCACAATTACATTCAAAGAAGCATAGCCCAAATTTTTCGTATATAATTCAAATTGAACAAAGAATCGTGCCAGAAGATGAGTATGGACATGAAGATTTTCAAAATTCTAAACTTTAATGCTATACCCAATTTCTCTTTAAAATAAGATCCAGAAACTCCACCGGTGTGGCAGAATCGTACTTCGGGTCAAAAATCCGAAATTTATTTCAGATCTCGGATGACAAAAAGATTTCACCGCTGGAATCGTCCCTCGCTAAATCTAGCTAACACGCGAATTTCGTGAGAATTCAGACATTGAGTTGACATCGCTTTTCGAGGTATCACATTTCAGGTGTCAGAAACAATATTCATGTAACAAAAGTCATATATAATATTATGCACTCATGTGCCATAAGTGGCATGAGTATAGAAATGATGGAAACACGGTCAGTAGAGAATGCCAAGGGTCAACCAAAGGGCAGAATGGATAATGACCATTATTAAATCAAGTTAGAAAAATATTTAAATGAAAGGAATGTTGTTATTCCACTAAAAAAACATCACAAAATGAACTGAAGCTAGAGATGAGAGCTAAAATGAGTTTTTTAGGAGTGAGTTTCAAGCTTTCTTCTAGATTTGCGGGAGATCCGACCGTTGGAATTTGTCGGGACAAGAAGGAAGGTTGCTCTACACAACAAGACCTACGCTGCTGCAACCCGGATTTCAAGGAGTTTCTACAAACCCTCGCGTATGCGCTTTTCCACGCTTACACTCGCTTAAGTGTATTTACAATGTTTGAGTTGAATGATAGCGCTCAGGTTGCTTGATCGGTTCCAAAGCTTGGAACCGAGGCGGGCAATTTTAGAAACCCATGGGATACCAGGATCGCCCACAAGTTGTTTTGTTGCTAGTTTGCATTTCTATGTGTTAATGCATGTTTTGATGTGTATAAGGTCAGAATGGCTAAGGTACCTTGGTTCCAGTGAATCGATGATTCGATGAATGGATTTGAAATAAAGAAAACCCGAGGGTTTTACTGCTCATATGAATAGTGACACTAAAATAAATTTTCAGAAAATGTAGTTGGCCGAAAGCACCAAGTGAATTGTTTCGTGCTTGATAATTAGCCCAAGTGAGCTACTTGTGTAATGAATCAGGAATTGCATAACATGTTTGTGTGATTTAAATTATGAAGAGGTATGACATATATTTGTATGTAAAGGTAGAATTGTAATGGAGTTGACATCATGCATTCCATATGCACTGGGGCATCCTAGATAGGAATGAGTGCATGAGGGGGTTCTCGAGAGAATGATTTCGGAGGGTTAACTAATAAATAATAAATATTGGAGTCGGTCCATTACTTATATCGGAGGGTAGTCCATACAAAATATCAATCGTTAGAGTCAACCAAATTGATATATCTCGAAGGGTAGTCCACTAAATATAACATTGGAGTCGGTCCACTACTTATATCGGAGGGTAGTCCACAAATAATAACAAATATTTTGTTAAAAATAATGTTTCATACGTGGCTTAGGTAAGTGTGAGGAGTCGCAGAGACTGTGGATATGAGTTGAGCATGTAGACATTCAAGTAGATCACACATTTACTTGAATGTTTGTTTTCATCGAGCATTGCATATGCACTAGGTGAGGAGAGTAGCCCATTTAGGGTGAATCCACTACCGAGCATTAGCTCACCCTCGGAAACATATTTTTCAAAAGGTGGAGCGCACGAGAGACAATTTCGTCCTGCAGGCCGCGAGAAGAAAGCTTGGTTGTGGCTTTGGTTATATTATATACATGTATTAAAATTTAAAATTTTAATATATGTCAGATAAGAGTCATTTATTAACTCTGAAACTATTGGATATAGTCGATATAAATATTGTGATGAGTATTGGTTTATGGCCCAAGAGGCGCTTTTACTCATGTGATTACGTTGGGACAAGTTATGCACAGTTATGAATCCAGCCTCGCACAAAGGAGACTTTGCCCGATTTTCGTGAGAAATGTCGAGTCACCCGACATTCAATGAAGTATTTCCACTAAGGATTCGCAGTCAACGGACCCTGGATTCAAGGCCACAAATTTTATATCGCAGCCTAGGTATACGGCTACCTAGGGCTTGAGGATTTGGGGCTTAGCCATAGTCTGAGGTATAAGAACATCATCAGTGGTTCGCTGTTGAGCGAGTATGAGATTACCTTAGAAATCACGACAAAACTAGACCGCATGCATGTATTTGGTGTGTTTTGTGTGATTTATAAATGTTGTGAAAATATTCATAATACGGAATGATGTGATCATGTATTGTGTAGCGGTTTGTATGCTTAGTAGATAGCACATAGGTGTACTTTGAGAGTTTTACAAAGGTGTAAACCGGAAAAAATAAATGAAAAAAATTGTTTGGTTTATTGATAATGAAATAAAAAAATTTTAATAAATTTTAAGATGGAACACTAGGGGTTTAGTGTGTGAGAACAAGGCTGAGAAAATTTTCTAATTGGTTTAGGAAAATTCGGACAAAAGAGCTCAAGGTTTACACACCTAACAGTCAGTTTGTGAAATTGAAATTTATTCCATTTCTTGCACAAGAAAAGGGAATAAAGTTGAACTCATGAAAATTTTGAGTTGTATGGATGCGCATTCAAGTTACCGCATGCAGAAGCAGTGCTGAAGGCTACTCGATGGAAATGGAAAAAAAATGAGGTCGAAATTTGTATGGTCGGGTTTTACAGCAAACCAAGAAGATATAAAGAAAATAAATTTTTATAAATTTATTTGGGTGTTCTAGAAAATGAGAAAAAAAAAATGAGGTGAAGAAAATAATTTTCTAAGGTTTTACAAGTTGTAAAATTGAAGAAAATTGAATAAAATAAATTTTTATAAATTTATTTGAGTATTCTATAAAATGAGAAAAAAATAGGTATATTTTTTTTTTTTTTGTGTGTATCTTCCAGTAGCTGGAAGAAATGAAAAAAAAATGTATACTTATGTTTTGGGTATTTTTCCAATAGCATGTGTGAGAAAAAAAATGTATATATGTATTTTTTTGGGCATTTTTTAGTAGCTGGAAGAAATGAAAAAAAAAAGTGTATACTTATGTTTTTAGGTATTTTTCCAATAGTATGTGTGAAAAAAAAAAAAGTATATATGTATTTTTTTGGGTGATTTTCCAGCAGCTTAAAAGAAAAAAAAAAAAAAAAATTTGCTCAAAAGAGGAGCGTAAACGGCTTGGCTATCGTTTGTTCCGTGTCACACAAAGGCATTGTATCAGGACACAAAGAAAGCCTGGGAGGCTTGTTGGCTAGGAAATTGTATTGCAAGACAATGAATTTGTATTGCAAACTTGGGGTAGTTATTGTCGGAATAGTGTTGCAATACAAAGGATTGTATTAGACAAAAGAGCAAGGGTCAGCTGGGCCGAGGAATTGTATTGCAAATAGGGAGGCTTGGTAGGTCGGATTGTATTGCAACATAGAGGTGTGTGAAAAAATTGTATTGCAAGAGAAGGCTCGAGGGGTCAGGAGGGATTGTATTGCAATACACTATTGTATTGTGACCACCGCAATACGCTGAATGCATCGTGAATAGTAAACCCGGCCAACGATCAACGATCAACTCAGGAATGTGAAATTAAAACTTTTATTTTTGAAAAAAATAAAATAAAAATCAAACAAATGGGACAAGATTTTGAAAAAAAGAAGAAATTCGAAAATAAAATTTTGTTGATAAATATGATTTAATATATTAGATAAATGGTTCGTGAGCTTATGAATGTGTGGATTTGAAATATACACTGATTCAAGGAATAAGGCCTCTGGCCGCATTTAATAACTTTCTTGAGATATGTAATTAATGTTGCATGTTTTTGATTGCGTGATTTTGTGTTTCAAATTGCGTGGAAGGACATATTCATGGTATGATGTATATGAGAATTATGATTGCGCGATTGTTGCATAGGAAATTATATGCATGGTGTAATGCGCAGGAAAAGCGGTGAATGTCGAGGTTAGTAACTATGGACCTTAGGGATTTGGATACTGAATGAATCAAGAAAGCTTAGAATTTATCAAATAAAATGAAGTGAGTGGTTGGAATTTAGCGCCACTTAGAAATGAACGGCCGCTCATGGTTGTCAAGTCTATTAGTACTGGCATGCATTGCTAGTTAGACTGAAATGAAAATTAAATGATTCTATTGCCATTGGAAATACGTAGATGGCTACCGAGACGTAAGACGTAGGGTATCCATAGCAAACGTCAGCACCACCAAGATTTGATGGGGCAGGCCTTCTTTGCTGAGGCTGTAGGTATTACGGCGGTCGCTTATCGCACGTGCTAGCCGTGAAAGGGTGTAGTTGGGAGATCCTAGTAACCCGCAGGTTTAGGTGCATCATCCCTCTAACATCTACGTGAAGAGGAGATCCCATGGTGCGCACTACTGGTTCATGCAGATTGGTAGCGCAGGCGCTACGGATTACCCCGACACCCACTTATCAGACTAGCTACGCTCCAGCCTAGAGTGAGGCCCAAATACGGTGAAAATGGGCAAGTATCTCTAGAGGCCTTGCAGGAGCCTTTCAGATGTGAGTTCTCCTCAGGATTAGGGCAGAATATCGATGATACGTCAAGTAGCCATGGAAATGGTGATCCTGACTCTACTCACGCTGGACTCGAGGATCATGACATGTCGAAGTTCAAGGTCATCCTAGTGGATGGATCGGGTCGACACTACAAGGTCAGCATCGACAGAGCGCAGAGGGTTACCGTCACGCAGGATCGCACTGCGGTGGTATCAGGGACAAGCATGATATCTTACCCCGCATGCTATACAAATCCGTGTGTCAAAGTTAGTGGGCTGGCTAGCTAGCCCATCCCAGAGTGACGAGGAGAGACCGTGACTTGGATCTACCGGTAGTGTGCTATTATGTGGATGTTTTTCCGCATGAGCTACCGGACTAACCTTACAGAGGGCAAGAGACTTGGCATCGAAGTTACACCCGTATTTCACCCATCTACGACTCAAGATAGATGGCAAATTCAATTGAGTTGCAAGAACTCGAATCCAAGCATGCGAGCTACTGTAATAAGGGTTCATTGCATGCAGCTCCCTTCACCATGGGGCGCTCCGGTTCTATTTGCGAAGAAGAAGGACAAGACCCTTCGACTGTGCATTGATTACCGACAGTTGAACAGGGTTACGATCAAGAATCGGTACCCATTACCGAGGATTAACGATTTGTTTGATCAGTTGAGAGGAGCGCGAGTCTACTCCAAGATAGACCTTCGCACTGGTTACCACAGCTGAGGGTTAGGAGATAGATATCCCTAAGACAGCGTTTAGGACGCGTTATGGGCACTTTGTGACACACCCCCACCCCCTTCCGGCGGCAGGCGTGCCGGCCACTCCACAGAAATCCCTAGCCGTTATCTCTAACGACTAGAAACTCCTGTGAAGCGAAGCCGTATTGCTTCCTTCTACCTTGTATAAAATTTTCTTTAATTTATAACTTAAGATTTGGTAAAATCTTAGCAGCGGAAAAACTTCGGCAGCATGACGGCTGCACATAGTCTAAGTTCCAAATCCTGTATACATCCAATTTACACTATATCCAAAATATGGCAACCAGCATACCATCACATTCCCATCACACTAAACTATGTACATACATATGTCCCATTATACATATTCAAAGTATGTTCTTACAAAATATAATTAATACACAGCACTTATACTGATGTCAGGACAAATCCTATTGTGCTCCAGCGTCTTGCGTACCTGTACCTGGAAAATAGTTTTTAAAATGGAAACTAATGAGCTAAACGAGCTCAGTGAGTGTATGCTTTTATAAAAGGTTTTTCTTTTCCGGAAAACATTTCAAACATGTAAAACTCTCTTTTACGAATATTTTCCAGAAGCTTGCTTTGCTTTGCTTTCTTTAAAAGTTTCTAAAACTTTTCTTTGCTTGTTTGCCTTTGTACTTGCTTGCTTTTATATTTGTTTGCTTTAAAAGTCGGTAAAACTTTTTAATACTTGCTTGCTTGCTTTATTTTTGCTTTTCTTTAAAAAGCTTGTAAACTTTATTTCTGCTTGCTTAGAAGTTTATAAAACTTCTCATAATTTTTTCTTGCTTGCTTGCTTTATCATGCTTGAAAAGTTCTTAAAACCTTTCACAAACCTTTGCTTTAAAAAGTTCCTCAAACTTTTTCATAAAAATGGGAGCTTGAGCTCAACCACATGCTTTGGAAAATAAAACCCACGGAGCTATTCAACCGATCGTTTTGAAATCTAAACGGAGCTTGGCTCAACCGTTCTTTGCTTTAAAACTCTCCCAAGCCTGGGCGACTGGAACCAATGGTCGATTTTTCAAACAGCGTATCATGCTTATAAAACATCAAACCAATGAGGCTCATTTTGTTTATCATGCCCTAGTGAACACGGAATCCTGCGTCTAATCGCGGTTTATGGAAGGACCTTTGTCCCATCACCTTTTTCATTTTCCTGCAGAATATGGTGGAATTGACTCCTCGTGTCGCCATCACCATACTTAGTTAGAGCTCATAACCTTATATACCCTCGCACGTGCCACGGCCCTTTAAATGCATGATGTATGTCCCAAGTTTGCCAACCGTGCAAAACTACAATGCATGTATGAAATCCTTAACACCACCGTGCACGCATTTGATACCCTCTCACCGTGGTTGCTTGCTTGTGAACTAGGGAAGGCCTTGTTTTCACAACCTTCATCGCTTGCTTCGTTGCTGGGTTTTCAGAAATGGTTTTTTACACTTTGAAACCATTTGCTTGCTTGCTTGCTTGGAAAATGGTTTAATTATTCAAAACCATTTGCTTAGTTGTTGTTGCTTCAAAAATGGTTTAATTTTTCTAAAACTATTTACTTAATGGTTGGCTGTTTAATTATGGTTTTACAATTTAAAACCAATGCTTGCTTTTCAAAAAATGGTTTAACTTAAACCATTTGCTTGCTTTCTAACTCATTATTGCTTGCTTCTGACAATGGTTTCCATTCAAACCATAAAATAAACAGTAAAGTAATTGTAATAATAATAATAATAATACACTAGTATTGGAAAATGAGTTTAGAACACTCACATCTTTGCTTGCTTAATCCTGAGCACGCTCCACACTTATCCCGCCTTTACTTTAACCTACAACTCAAACGAATACGACGACAAATTAATCGCATAACTTAACGTACTTCCTAGACTTAGTCACACTCTTCATACTCTTTTAAAGCTAAGGTGCTAAGGGTTCTATTCCAACTGGAATCACCCACCGGAGCACCAACTCAAGCGTCCAAACAACCCTACTACTCTATGTCCAAAGCTGATGCAGGAATTTTTCTTGCACATGGCCCCACTTTGTGTGAATTTTTGGGCCACTTAGGATCAGAATTTGGAGATTCCTACTTCTTAAGTTTTGTTCTCCTTGAAGTCTATTTTACGTAGCCACTTGAATCACTCAAATCGGATAAGAAATGAGGAAGTTATGACCAAAATACGAAAACTGGTCGAAACAGGAAAACCATAACATGTTCTACCGGTAGGACTTAACTTCTACCGGTAGAACTTGGCCAAAAATGACCAGAAGCAAAGTTCTACCGGTAGAACTTCAACTTCTACCGGTAGAAGACACCCGAAATGCCCAGATTTTGTTATTTCTCCCACTTTTGATGCCAATTCACTCCATATAACTTCTATAATTCATAATACCAAAACCCAACTTGAAATTTATCTAAAATGTCCATTAACATGTGAATTGGTGTTTTGGAAACTCAAAACCCAAACCTAGGTGAAAATCCAAGAACACTACCTAAGGTCCACCACCCTTTTTAAACATCATGTAATTTGATGATTCCAAGTTTCTTTACATCAATTGGGGTTTTACTCATAACCCCAAAAATTCAAAGGTTTAATGTGCTCTTTTGCACAAAACCTAGATCAAAGGAGAACTAACTCCATACCCAAGCCCTGATATCTATCACACTTGATTCTAAGACAAAGGCATACCTTATCTTTTGGACCTCTCCTCTTCCTTCTTCTCTCCTTCCTCGCTCTTGGTCTCTTCTCCTCACCAATCGTGAAGCCCTAACTCCTTTGGAGACCAAATGAGGCATTTTGGTTTCTAATTCTCCTTTGTTAAATTACATCCTTCATAAATTGCAAATAACCTCATCTTTTTTAATTATTGCAATTGTAATCTATTCAATTTGTACTATGGCCCATCTCTAATTTGTTTCTAATTTCCATATCCATTTGCTTAATGACCATTGTACCCTTGGTTTAATACCACAATTTCCTGGCTTACTAATTTGATTATTTACATTTTAGTCTCCAAAATATTTCAAGCAGTGACACTTAGTACTCTTATACACCCCTACAGTTGTCATGTACTATAGACTCCTCTCGGGACTCCGGTGTTACAAAATCCTCCCTCCAGGAACATCATTCGAAATGAAAACTAAACTCCAAAAGAAAGGAAAGGAAACATACCTCATCCGGAGAATAAGTGAGGGTACTGATGGCGCATCTGGGCCTCTGGCTCCCAAGTAGCTGCCTCCCTCTCATGATTCTTCCATAAGACTTTAACTAATGGGATCACCTTGTTCCTCAACAGAATTGCTCGCGATCAACAATCAGCATTGCATCTCTTCATAAGTCAAATTCTCCTTTAATCGCAGACCGGTTGTTTCAATACATGTGGAAGGATCCGATATATTTCAACATTGATACATGGAAAGTATCATGAATCCTTGACAACTCGGGGTAACTTCAATCGTAAGCCACGTCCCACTCGCCCATAATCCGTAGGTCCAATATACCCCGACTAAGCTTTGCCCGCTTTCCCAAATCTCAACACACCTTTCCAAGGTGAAATCTTCAAAAAGACTTTATCACCTATTTCAAATTGCAAGTCTCTACGACGGTTGTCCGCATAGCTTTTCTGTCTGTCTCTTGCTATCTTTAAGTTATCGCAAACAACTTTCACTTCTCTCGGCGGATCTCGTACTAGTTCAGTGGCCTACTAGCCTTCTCACCAACCTCATCCCAAAGACACCGGAGTCCCACATTTCCTGCCATACGCTGCTCCCAATGGAGCCATATCTAGTACCGGCTTGATAGCTATCAAGCAGGCAACCCATTAGCAAGGCGGAGTGTCCCAACTTCCTTTGAATTCCATCACACGCTTCCAAGATATCCTCTAACTGCCCGAATAGTCCTCTCGACCGCCATCCGTCTCGAGACAAATGCGGCTGAAATGTAGGCGAGTCCCCAACTGCTTGTAACCAGTTAAACCTAGATGTGGAACTCCGGGGTCTCGATGGACACTACTTCCAAATGGGAACCCCATGAAGTCTCACTATTTGGCCCACATACAATTTGGCTAACTTTTCTAATGAATCCTCAAATATTAACCGGGTAGAGAAAATGAGCAGACTTCACAATCGATCAACTATCACCCATATAACATCATCGTTTCGGGAAGTCCGTGGAAGAATTCGGCCACAAAATCCATAGTGATCTTCTCCCATTTCCATACCGAATGGGTGGAGTAGTCAGATCTTTCCCCCGCGGCCTTCATGCTCGCCACCTCCGCTGACAAAGTTAGGCACCGGAAACGAAACCCGCAATTTCTTTCTTCATCCCATTCCACCAGTAATGTTCTTCAAAGTTCTGTACATCTTGGTACTACCTGGATGCATAGCATACGCAGATGAACGTGTTTCTTCCATGATGTCTTTCGCCCGCCCATACTCCGCACACACATTCTCCGACCTTTCACTATCATACCATCATCCCCGATTTGAAACCTCGCTTTCTTTCCTTTTCTATCTCTTCTTGCTTAATCATCTCTGTGGATCCCGTGGATCGGCCCCGCTTGTGAATCCGGGTCCACTAGGAGCCAAGCCTAAACATGAAATGTGGCTAACAAGGTCTTAATCCTCAACCCCAATATCAATTCCCTAGTCTCTCGCATCCACCAATAGTGAAGATAACTCCGATCTCATGTGAGACAAAGAACTCCTCCGTCGCCTACTCAAGGCATCCTGCACTACATTGGGCTTTTCCCGGGATGGTACTCGATAGTACGCCTCGTAGTCCTTAATCAACTCAAGCCATCTTCTTTGCCTCAGTTTAACTCCCTTTGGGTGAAAATATATTGAAGACTTTATGATCCTCGTAAAGATCCTACAAGAACACCATATAAATAATGTTCCATATTTCGCAAACACGACCGCCGCAAGCTCTAAGTCGTGCGTGTAGTAATTTCCCCATGCTTCTTTAGCCGCCTAGGAGTGCATATGCAATCACCCTATCATTCTCGCATCAAAACACAACCATGGCCTGGCCTCGGAAGCATCACTATAAAACCACAAATCCATCTCTTCCGCTTTTGGTAAAGCTAGAACTGAGCTGAAGTCAATCTATCTTTCAACTCCTCAAAACTCTTCGATTGTGCTTCTACCCAATCATACTCTAACATCTTTCCTTGTCACTTGGTCAAGTAATGCGGTCTGAGAACCCCCCAACAAACTTCCGTAATACCGCTTAACCAAGGAAGCTTCCGACCGACAATATCTCTTGTGTTTCAACTTACCACTGCTTCTTTTTTCTGGGAATCCACACTCACCCCCTCTCACGAAATTACACGCATCAAGGAATGCCAATTGTCGAGCCAAAATCGACACTTGCTCAACTTACTATAATCGTTCTCCCTTAGGTCTCAGAATACCATCCCGGGGGTGCTCAATGTTCCTCCTCCGAACTACCTGAATACACTAAGATATCATCAATAAAACTATGACAACTGATCCGTAAATACTGGAATACTCCGGTTCATCAAATCCATAAACGCCTGGGTATTAGTCAAACCAAATGGCACTCAAAACCTATAATGCCCTGGTAGCGTGTCCACGCGCCTTGGGTACATCACTCTCCTGCACTCTCAACTGATGATATCCCTAAATTCAAGTCTAGTTCGAGTATACCCGGTGATCCTCGAGTTGAACAAATAACTCATCAATTCTAGGGAGTGGATATCGACATGATGGTAACTCTGCTCACTGCTCAATCTTATACATAACCGCAAACTCCCATCTTCTTTTTCTCACGAAGAGAACTGAGAGCTCCCCATGGGGATATGCTCTGGCCTAATAAATCCCTTCATCAACAATTCTTCTTAACCGAGCCTTAAGTTCCCTTTAACTCGCAGAGCTTCATCCTATAAGGACGAATGGAAATGGCTCACCCCGGAATTAAATCAATGGTGAACTCCACTCTCTTCTCCGAGGTAATCCCAAGAATATCATCCGGGAACACATCCGGGAACTCTAACAATCGATCTCATCCAATATAGTCCCCTCCTTCCCCGGTCTCCACCACACATGCTGATAACCCCCGACATCCTTTACGCAACATTTTCCGCGGCCGTCATGGCGAGATCATACAGAAGATAACTCTCCACGTAATCCTCGAACTTTACCTCCAATTTCCCCGCCTATTCAAAATACTTTTATAACAATCTATCGTGGTTTCCATGGTGGCGAGAGCAGCTAATCCATGCCGAGAACCACATCAAAGTCCCTCATATCTAAAGTTACAAGATCCGCTGAAACTCCCGTCCTCAATCGTAATCTCTACTATCTCCGACTACTCGTCATGAGTAATGGATCTCCACCGGAAGGAAACTCATACGAATCTCTAATGGTCGGGTCTCTATCCGACACGATCTAAGAATGGATTGATGCAATTGAATGCGTATTCCCGGGTCCACCAATGTATAAGCATCATGATCAAGAATAGAAATAATACCCGCGGACCACACGGAGCCGGATCTCGCATCTTGCCGAGTCACAAGATATACCCGGGCCCGAAAAAGCGGGCTCGTCAGATCCCGGCACCGCTCTACTTCTACCACGGCCAATTCTACCGCGGGCCGCGCCGGCCCTCCCCACTGGAAGCCTCTTCCCGCCGAATTTTTGTATGCTCATCTCGTACCGGGTAGCTAGGATCAAGCACCGATGTCTCGCACCAATCACCAGACACTCCCACGAAAATGGCCTCGCCACTGCAACACTCAGATCAATCTCCTCGTGACTCCCCCATGGTGTCGCTTCGACATATGACAAACGGGAGGAATAGTCTGCGCCATCGCTAGCAACCGGGGTCTCTACCGATCCCGACTAGAGATAGCTCCTCGACCCGCACCCCGGCCTCCGGTAACCTCCGCCCCTTGTTCTTCTTCATCGCATCGCCCCTGAAGCTTTGTTTGACGTGCCCGCGCACCTCTTACTCTTACTTTCCCGTTTACTCCGATACATGGTCAGAAAAGCTTTGCTCAACTCTCGAGCGGCCCCAACTAAGTCCCCAAATCTATCCCGTGGGACCACCGATAAATGCACTCGATCCTAAGGTCGTAGTCCCGATAAAACCTCGTATTTCAGACTTCATTCGCTTTGAATGTATGGAACCAATCTAACTAGTTCCGAGAACTTCTTTTCATACTCGGAAACTGACATGTTCTTTTGTTCCAACTTGAAGAACTCCTCAATTTTTGAATCCTTATGACTTTGAGGAAAGAATCTGTCAGTGAATTCTTGTTGAAATTGATCCCATGCTATTCCATCAGGATACCTTCTTTCTACGGCATCCCACCAATCTTAGCCTCGCTTCCACAAAACTGGAACAAGACCTTGCTCATCCGTGCACCATAACTCCATAAATCTTGTTTACTCTACCTAGCCCACAACCAGTTGCTTCGATCACCACTGCCGTCATACTCCGCTTGGCGCCCGCCAGGATTTCCTCAGGTCGACCTCCCTAGCTTCTTCCATGGCCTCTCTAGGTGGCGGTGGAGGTTGCGACTGCTGACGGGTCGCCATGGCTACTATCTGTGCAACTCGTGCACTTGCTCAGCCAAACATTCCCGGCACTGAGCTCCTTTCCCTGGGCGGCCAAGTAGACGCTGGCCCGTACCGACCTGGCCGGCGGCCGATTCATGGCGCCAGAATGAATCCCAGCCACGCACACTGGTCTCCTCAAGTGTGTACATCAGACGCCGTAAACCGCCGGAACTACTCTCCTAGACGACCTCACGCCCTCTTCCCGACATAGTACCGTAATTACCAAAATATCAAATGTTTAATACTTTGAATCACTTGATATGTAATGCATCTAAGTTGAACATGCATGGTTGCCATTACTTGCTCACTACTACCTTGACATTGCCCCACCCCTTCCTACGGCGAAAGGTATCGCCACCTCACGTAAATCCCCCAACCGTTATCTCTAACGACTAGAAACTCCCGTGAAGCTAACCCCGCACGCTTTCCTTCTACCTTGTATAAAATTTTTCTTTTAATTTATAACTTAAGATTTGGTAAAATCTTAGCAAATTTAAAACTTCTACAGCATGACTCGCCTGCACATAGCTCCAAGTTCCAACCTGTATACATCCAATTTACACTATATCCAAAATATGGCAACCAAAGATACATCACATTCCCATCACACTAAACTATGTACATACATATGTCCCATTATACATATTCAAAGTGCATGTTCTACAAAATATAATTAATAATAATAAAGACTTATACCGATAAACAGACAAATCTCATCAGGTTCAAATGTCTTGGCGTGACCAGACTGAAAATAGTTTTAAATGGAAACCACGAGCTAAACGAAGCCTGAGTGTATGCTTTCAAAAGGTTTTTCTTTCCTAAACATTTCAAACATGTAAAACTCTCTTTACAAATATTTTCCGTGCTTGCTTGTTTCTTTGCTTTCTTTAAAAGTTTCTAAAACTTTTCTTTGCTTGTTTGCCTTTGTACTTGCTTGCTTTTATACTTGCTTGCTTTTAAAAGTTTATAAAACTTTTAATACTTGCTTGCTTGCTTTATTTTGATTTTCTTTAAAAGCTTGTAAAACTCTTATTTCTTGCTTGCTTAGAAGTTTATAAAACTTATCATAATTTTTCTTGCTTGCTTGTTTTTATCAGTTTGAAAAGTTCTTAAAACCTTCACAAACCCTGCTTTAAAAGTTCCTCAAACTTTTCATAAAAATGGGAACTTGAGCTCAACCATATGCTTTGAAAATAAAACCCATCAAAGTTGCCTAACCGATCGCTTTTGAAATCTAAACCAGAGCTCGCTCAACCGCTTGCTTTAAACCTCCCGAAGCCTCGCGACCGGGAACCAATGGTTGATTTTTCAAAACAGATTTCATGCTTAGTAAAACATCAACCAATGGAGGCCTATTTTTGCTTATCATGCCCTAGTGAACACGGAACCTATGCTCCAATCACAGGCTTCTGGAAGGACCTGTCCGCATCACCTTTCTTATCTTCCCGTGAATATGGTGGAATTGACCTGTGTCGCTATCACCATACTTAGTTAGAGCTCATAACCTTATATACCCTCGCACGCGCTACCTGCCTCCTTTAAATGCATGATGTATGTCCTAAGTTTGCCGACCGCAAAACTACACATGTATGAAATCCTAACACCACCGTGCACATACGGAATACCTCTGACCGGTTACTTGCTTAGAACTAGGGAAGGCCTTGTTTTCACAACCTTTCATTGCTTAAGTTTGCTTGCTTAAGTTTTGCAAATGGTTTTACACTTTGAAACCATTTGTCATTATTGCTTGAAAAATATTTAATTATTCAAAACCATTTGCTTAGTTGTTTGTTGTTTCAAAATGGTTTAATTTTTCCAAACCATTTACTTATTTGCTTGTTTGCTTAATTATGGTTTTACAATTTAAAACTAATGCTTGCTTTTCAAAATGGTTTAACTCAAAAACCATTTGCTCGCTTTCTAACTCATTGTTTGCTTCACAATGGTTTGCATTCAAAACCATAAAATACCAAAGGTAAAGGAATTTGTAATAATAATACACTAGTATTTGGAAAATGAGTTTAGAACACTCACATCTTTGCTTGCTTAACTGGAGCACACGCTCCACACTTATCCCGCCTTTACTTTAACCTACAACTCAAACGAATAATGACGACAAATTAATCATGCATAATTTAACGTACTTCCTAGACTTAGTCACACTCTTCATACTCTTTAAAGTTAAGGTGCTGGGTCTTATTCCAACTGAATCACCCAATCTCGGAGAATCGAAACTCGGGGTCACGTCCGAAACAACCCGATACTCTATGTCCAAAAGCCGATGCAGGAATTTTTCGCATTATGTTCCACTTTGTGTGAATTTCTTGGGCCACTTAGGATCAGAATTTATGATTCCTACTTCTTAAGTTTTGTTCTCCTTGAAGTCTATTTACGAAGCCACTGAATCACTCCAAATCGGATAAGAAATGAGGGCTATGGCTAAAATACGAAACTGGTCGAAACAGGAAAAACCAGAACATATTCTACCGGTAGAACTTAACTTCAACGGTAGAACTTGTGGCCAAAAACTGTAGTTAAAGTCTCTACCGGTAGAACTTCAACTTCTACCGGTAGAAGACACCCAAATGCCCATTTTGGTTATTTCTCCCACTTTTGATGCCAATTCACTCCATATAACTTCTATAATTCATAATACTCCTCAAAACCCAACTTGGAATTTATCTAAAAACAACTCCACAACATGTGAATCGTGTTTTGGAAACTGTAACCCAAACCTTAGGTGAAAATCCAACATCACCTAAGGTCCACCAATTTTTAAACATCATGTAATTTGATGATTCAGCTTCTTTATGATCAATTGGGGTTTTACTCACATAACCCCAAAAATTCAAAGGCTTAATGTGCTCTTTGCACAAAACCTAGATCAAAGGAGAACTAATCTCCATACCCAAGCCCTAGATATCTAATACACTTTATTCTAAGACAAAGGCATACCTTAATCTTTGGACCTCTCCTCTTCCTTCTTCTTCCTTCTCTTCCTCTTGCTCTTGGCTCTCTTCTCCTCACCAATCGTGAAGCCCTCAACTTTGGAGACCATATGAGTGCATTTTGCTTTTAATTCTCCTTTTGTTAAATTAATCTTTCCATAAATTGTAAATAACCCTCATCTAATTATCGTGAATTGTAATCATTCAATTTGTACTATGGCCCATCTCTAATTTGTTTCTAATTTCCATATCCATTTGCTTAATGACCATTGTACCCTTGGTTTAATACCACAATTTCCTATTAATTAATTTATTTCATTTCATATTTTAGTCTCCAAAATATTTCAAGGTGACACTTAGTACCTTATACACCCCTACAAAGTCATGTACCGTAGACTCTCTGGATCTGGTGTTACACTTTGTTTACGGTGATGCTCTTGATTGACGAATGCGCCAAATAAAGATTCATGGATTCATGCATAGGGTGTTTCAACCCTATCTAGATTAGTTTGTCGTAGTCTTTGTGGATGACATTTTGATCTACCCCACGAGTGGGAGCATGAGCATCATCACTGAGGATTGTACTACGCTTGTCGAGAGACCATCGCCTGTACGCTGCTCCGCAAGGCGCAGTTTTGGCTTACTGAGGTGAGATTTTTGAGACATGTGGTGTCAGCATCAGGCGTGTCAATGCACCTAGAGAAGGTCGAGGCCGTGATGAGTTGGGAGAGACCGAATGTCGACCCGAGATACTAGTTTCTCGGGATCACTCGGGTATTATAGGAGATTCGAGAATGGGCCAGTTGTCCATTCAGCGTGATCGTAGGACTTCGCCACGGACGTGGACTCCATGGTTGGGACGACCTGACCATAGAGAGAGAGATTGGAGGATTCTAACACTCCTGGATACTGGGTGTTGGTGGAAGAAGAGGGAGGATCAAATTTCTTCTAATTTTTAGAAGAGGCAGAAGACTTCGCTTCACACGAGTTTCGTGACTAGGGCCGTGATTTGCGCATGTGAGATGGGATTGCCCCCAGAGACAAAGGATCCTGTGACTTTGGGAATGCAAATCCTTAGTCAGAGAATAGGAGAGTAGGCTTGCTCATTCTCCACACCCTAGTACCTGCCGAGGAACCAGCTTTAGTTTTGTGGTGTTATACAAGCACTTCCAAGAAGACGCATAGGCCGTAGGGGCCGCAGTATGGGCCGAGGTCGTGACATCGAGTTGTGCGCCAGGCGATGGTGGACCTTGGGGTGGTAGACATTTTGTTGATGTCATGTTTGATATGAATGAGTCAGATAGCTCATCCAGTTGTCACTAATCTGGGACCTTACCGTCATTACAATTCGACACGACCTTGGATTTGGGCTTAGAGGTTAAGGCCTTTAGAGAAGCCAGAAATAGATGTTCTTCCCTAAGATGTAGGGTGAGAGTTGACCTGATAGGTCGGGATTATGAGGAGATCCTCGAGATTCTACTCATGGCGACCCCAGATCGGGTGTCACAAGATGACATTAAGGCGCCTGCACCCAGAACATCGTCGAGCCGGGTGTGGGTGCACGGTACGGTAATTCACCACTCAGGGTGAGTGTGGGTTGAGTTTGTTCCTAGGACTACGCCCAATGAAGACTCATAGTCTCGATCAGAGCGTAAGAGGCCCGGGCGTCACTAAGAGTTATGTTAATCTAGATGAAAACATCACACGGCCAAAGTTATCACGTAGACTTAAAGTTTAGTGAGTCGAGAGTGACTCGAGATCTGATAACCCTTGAAATTTCATTGTGTGTGGTGAGCCGGCAAGGGCTTGGTATATGGATGTCATTCATGACATGGATCGGGCTGGGATGCCTCATTGGATCAAGCTGCTGATTGTGACCTTGGAAGGTCACACACACAAAGTAAGGGTCGTGGTGGTTACACGCTGTGTGGATTTATATACAAGGTTAGAGGACAAGCCATGAGCATATGTCCCGGATCATAAGGGCGCCTGGGAAGAGCACTTGCCCTTAGTGGAATCTTCGCCTACAACAACAAGCACAAAGTAGTATATGATGGCACCATGCAGGCATTGTAATGAGGCCATGTGTGATCACCGTTATGTCGGGACCGATATGGGAGAGCTCCATCACTAGTCTTGATCTGATTAGAGACACCTCCGAGAAGGTGAGCTTGATACGACAGCGTCTTCTCATGGCACAGAGCCGGCAGAAGAGATATGATGATGTGCGACGTCGACCCTTAAAAGTTCGAGACGGCGGATCACGCCTTCTCAAGGTCGCGCCAAGCAGAGGAGTGGCCGACCGAAGCGTGGAAGATATCGCCAAGTTCATTGGGCCGAGATACTCTGAGAGGATAGGCACTGCTATGCATCAAGCTGGCGTTATCACTGAAGATGTCGTGTGTCCACAGGTATTTCCACGTCCATGTCTCGAAGTATACCTGCATCCAAATTTCATGTATGGATCGGGGATGATCGAGGCTGACACGACGGGACCTTCGGGAGGGAGGGACAAGATGCATTTTGATAGTCGTGATCAGGTTTTGCAACGCAAGACCGTGAGGCTAGTGAGGGTGTTATGGCGGCACTATGGAGTGGAGGAGTCAACGTGGGAGCGCGAGGACACGATGCGGGTCACCTATCCCTTCTTGTTTAGGGATGAAGGTATGTGGTTTAGTCGAATTTACATGTATGGTATAGTGCACGTTGCATATGCATGTGAGTGTTTTGATTGTCTAGAATTTCGAGACTAAATTCCTTTTAAGGAGGGGAGAATGTAAGACCTGAGAAATTCAAATTTCTGGAAAAAGGGTAAAATAGTAATTTCGGTCAAAAATCCGAAATTTATTCTCTAGATCTCGGATGATGAAACGGATTTAACCGTTGGAATCGTCTCGCAAATCTAGCTAAAGACGTCGAATTTCGTCGAATCTCGAGACAATGAGCTGGCTGCTTTTCGAGGCATCGATTAAAAGCCGTGAAATGATATTCATGTGACAAAAGTCACATATAACATTACTCAAGCGTGCCAAGGGGCTACATGAGTAGAGAAATGATGAAATGGATGGCCGAGATATGCCGAAAGGTCAAACTCGGGGAAAGAAGGGACATAATGGTCATTATTTAAATTCTTGCTGTGAAAAAGACAAATTAGGTGAACGCTTTTGTCTCCCTTGGCAATTAAAAAAGCACCAAAACGGAATTGAAGGGAGGAGATGCAAGAGAGTTTGGAAATGAAGCTTTAGAGCAGAGTATCGTTTATCTCTAGATTTTAGGAGATCCGACCATCTAATTCATCAGACAAGAAGGAAGGCTTGCTCAATTTGAGACGAGGCTTACGCTAAGTAAGTACCGGATTTTAAGGAGTTTCGGCCAAACTCCGTGGCTTCCTTACTTGGGTTTTACACTGCTTAAGTGTGTATGTACAATGTTTATTGAATGAGGCCGTGAGGGGTCAGCTTGATCGGTTCCGGGCCGGGAACCCAAAGGAAATTTTAGAGTTCCATGTGACAGCCGACTCCACTGTGGTGTTTTCGTTGCTAGTTTTGTGCATTTATGTGTTAATGCATGCTTGATTTACAGAGGAATGAACGGCTATTTAACCGGGTTCCCAAAGTGAACCTGATCATGAAGGAAGAACAGAATAATAACAGAAAGGATAATGGATGTGAACGCAAAACCCGAGGGCTGCTCATGAATAGTGACACGAAAATAATAATGAATTGTGGAATTGCATAACATGTTTGTGTGATTTAAATTATGTGAATATATGCATGATTATATATGTGCATGTGTTATAGAATTGTAATGGAATTGACATCATGCATTCCATATGCATTGGGGCATCCTAGATAGGAATGAGTGCATGAGGGGGTTCTCGAGAATGAGTTTCGAGGAGGGTTGACTAATAAAATGAATAAATATTGGGTCGGTCCGTTACTTATATCGGAGGGTAGTCCATGCAATATCAATAGTCGGTCGGCGGTGATATATCTCGGAGGGTAGTCCGTTAAATATAACATCGGTCGGTCCACTACTTATATCGGAGGGTAGTCTACCAATAATAACAATATCTTTGTTAAAAATAATGTTTCTCGCATACGTGACTGGCGAGTGTGGGGAGTCGTGAGGACTCGGGATGAGTTGAGCATGTAGACATTTCAAGTAGGATCACGCATTTTACTTGAATGTTTGTTTTCGTGGAGCATTGCACATATGCACTTAGGTGGAGCGCCCGTTTAGGGTGAATCCTTCTTGGCGTCGCTGCACCTTGCGAGGAACATGTGCCCGGTACGAGGGGCGTACGAGGAGACGGCCCAAGTCTGGGGCGGGTTTGTGGCCCGAGGCCGGGGGTCAGTGACTACCGTCGACAGCGAATACAAGTGGATGTCGGGTTGCAGGCCTCCCGCAGGAAAATCGGGTAGAGTCTCCTTTGTACGAGGGAGCTCCACCCCAGATAAAACACCTGCGTGAAACACATCCCGACGGAGTCGATACAAATCCTGTAGTGCAATATGGATTCGCGGCCTCTTGGGCCCATACTCTGATGTCCATAAAAACTATACAACTATGAATCAACTATATCCAATAGTTACAAGGTTCAAATATTTTTACTCTTATCTGACATATATTAAAATACTCGAATTCTAATACATGTAAACATCGAGAAGAACCCTCGAAGCCACCTCAGGCTTTCTTCACAAATCTCGACCTGCAGGGCTGAGCCATCTCCTCACACGCTCCACATTGCACATGGAAATAATATCCCTCGACGGGGTGAAATTTAATGCTCGATGTAGTGGAGATATGTCCCTTTAAGTGGGCTACTCTCAGCTAAGTGCGGTCTGATGCTCAGAAATAAACATACATTCAAGCGAATGCATGATCCACACTTGAATGTCTACATGGCCCAACTTCAGGATCAGGGTCCTCCGCAGGCTCCCTCATACTCGCTAAGCCTCGTATGAGGAATTTCTATTTTTGTTTATTTGTGAATGACCCTCGGAGTGTATATATATATATCAATTGGGCGAGTCTCAGGCGATTGATATATTATTTGTGGATTACCCTCAGTGTATATCAGTTGGGTGAGTCTCAGGCCGATTGATATTTTTAATTTGGACTACCCTCCGATAATTAATAGTTTTAGACTACCCTCCGATCTATTTTCTCTAAACTCAACTCATGCACTCACTCCTATAGTCCTAGGATGTTCAGATTACGCATATGGAATGCGTGTATGCGATTCGATACGGTCCCCAATCGCATCTGAAATATGTAAACATGCACATATCCACATAATATCAATCACACAATCATGTCATGTAATTAGCAATTCATACACATAAAAATTAGCTCACTTGGGCTGTGATCAAACACGAAACAAAATTCAACGAATCCCACTCCATGAACCCGTTTAATTAACAAATTTATATTTTAGGTAATGCTATTCCACAGGAGCAGTTAAACCACACAGGGTTTACGGTTGCGCTCAACAATTCATCGGTTCACTTTGTGAACTCGCATTTAACGGCCATTTCCAGCCTTATACAAAACACAATACAATCCATGGCATGAATCACACCCTTAGACACCCAAACAGTCCCTCACGGTTACGGGTTGCTCACCTTGGGTTCAATAAATCAAATCGGTGTTGGCGCTTTGGGGCTAGATCACTTCAACCCCTGGCGGCCTCATTCGGCTCAAACATTTGCAAAGTATTTAAAGAATAAAACCAAGTAGGGAGAAACCACTGCACCTCGGAGTTTGAAAACTCCTTCATCCGTACCACGAGAAGCCCTCCGCGTAAACGAGTTTGTGCTTGTCCGGCGCAATGGTGGATCAGCGCGATATTTTAGAAGAGGCACTCTCTCTCTGAAAATGAGATCAAGCCTCTGCATCCTCTTTTTCTTCACCCCCACGTTTTTTCTCTTTTTTTTCTTTTGAAGAAGACAAGTCACTATCTTCTTTTGTCCTTTAGTGGCTTAAACAAATTTCAAAAATGCTGTGCTAATCGCCCCGTTTCCCGGTTTTGACATTATTATTTATCTTGGCGTGCATTTAAATCGTTTATACTACTCATACCACTCATGGCACATGAGTCGTATTATATGTAACTTCGTCGCATGAATATTGTTTTAAGGCACACATTGCGATGCCTCAGCGTGTAAACTCGACTATCTCGAATTTATGAAATTTTACGTGCTAGCTAGATTTCGTGAGACGATTCCAACGGTGCAATCCGTTTCATCATCCGAGATCTAGAGAATAAATTTTGGATTTTTTAACCAAAATTAAAATTTTGTAATCGAAATTACGATTTTGCCCTTTTTCCAGAAATTGGAATTTCTCGGGTCTTACAGGGTTTGAGAAGAAAGCTTGGTTGTGGATTTGGTTATCATTATGTATACATGTATTAAAATTCTAAAATTTTAATATATGTTGTATAAGAGTCATTTATTAATTCTTGAAACTATTGGATATAGTTGGATATAAATATTGTGATGAATATTGGTTTATGGGCCCAAGAGGTCGTTTTTACTCACGTGATTGATGTTGGGACGAGGTTATGTCGTGGGCTATGTATCCGGGTGAGCTCCCCGTACCGGGAGACTCTGCCGTTTTACGTAATCTTCGGGTCACGGAGCATTCCACAGTGTTCATGAGTTAATGGTGGTAATGACCATAGAATTTGGGGCGTCGCGAGAAAATTCTTTGAAAACAAACAGATTCTAGGGGCACGTTTGGTTCTTCTTTTTGGAACTTGTTTTATGTTCTCAAAAATAAGGAAAATAAGGAAAACAAAGAAAACATGTTTGGTTTCCAGTTAGTTTTTTTTTTTTTTTTTTGAAAAACACAAAAGATACTAAATTCAAATAGTAAGAAGAGTTTTTAGAAAATACCAAAATTATGTTTTTTGTGTTTTCAAAAATGACCCAAACAAGTCCTAGGCTTCTCACAAGTCCAACCAATGAAAGAAATTTTGAGGAAATGAAAATCAAAAGAAATCTAATGAATATGGGTTTGGGAACTATACTTCACTTTTCTAATCTTACATCACAAGAAATTTTAAAATAATATCATAAAATTTAAAATAATAAAATATATTAATGATTCAATGAACTTGTTTTTAAAAGTTGAATAATTTTATAGATTCAAACTAGCAATAAATTCAATAGAAATACATAATCAAATTTGTTAAAAACTCTAGAGGGTGGAGCAACATCTAGGTTAAGAGCATAATGAATCGGATTAAAGTCTACGCATTTGATAATTCTATAATGACTATAATACATATAACTTTAATTCTGTAGCATATTGACAATCATGATTTGACTTGATGTCTTTTGTCTGATCAAATCTGTTTACCTTTCGAATCACTTACACACAAGAAAGAGATGCAACGAGACGGCGAAAATCAAACCATTGTACTATTTAAATATTTAACTTTTGACTTAATGATTAATGAACTTAAATATCATAAACTTTTTCCCTTAAAAATGAGTATTTAAATTGGAAATCATTTTTGAAAACTATCACACCTATTAATAATCAATCATCTGAAATTCCGTTTGATTTGATTTCATTTTTTTAATAAAATAAATATAAAAATATAGTTATGTTCAAAGAAAAAATTAGCAAATTCATTAGTTTTGGTTTGTGAATTATTTAATTTGTTTTTAATGTTAAATTAGTAAAAATAAAAATGGAACTACATACGTCATTTTCTTCGCAACTTATCACGGTGACTTCCTTCTTTTCGGGATGCAATTGGTTCTCAATATATATATATATATATATATATATATATATATAACACTATATATATATATATATATATATATATATATATATATATATATATATATATATATATATAATTAAAATTCATATTTAATTTAGTGTCATTTTTTCAGCCTCTTCTTCTACCATTTGATGAAATCTTTATGCATGATCTTTCTCGTATTTTACTGTTTGATTAGGTTCGCTTACAAAATAATGAAAATTTATATAATGATATCCTTGCATAATCTATACAAATTAATCAATAAAAAAAAGAAGATGAGACTCAATATCAATAAATCATCTCATTTCAATCCAAACTGATCATCATGAAATGAAATCACTTCAAAATTAAATAAATACATTAAATAAGAAAAATATACAAATTTGAAAACAACAAACAAATAGAGATGAAAAAATACAATTAAGAAGAAAAGAGGAATAAAAAAAACAAACATAGTTCAGGAGGAGGAAATCATGAAACAAATGCAAATTTGTTTGCATGCATATTCCAGAAGATGATGAAATCAATCAAGGAAGGGAAGGCCTTCTTTTTAGACACAACAAAGTGTTATTAGCACATGATTTTGTGGAGCTTATCCCAATCTTCTCCCCCGGTCTCTTCATGTGACGTCCCAAATCCGAAGGTCCCGTTGATAACCTGTCAACCAGCGGAATTCTTGTGGATTTCGGGTGACGCGATACAACACTGTTGTGTCCCATTTATCGGGATCCATATTTTCACAAAAATCAGGTAGAGTCTCATTTGTTCGAAATTTCTACCGACACTAACTTTGTATAACGGTATAATTATAACCCGTCAGGGTCTCAGCAGTAATTATTGACCCCATAGGGTCCATTTGTCCATATCCCCAATATATATTCCTTTACCGGGACCCATTCATTCACATTTAAATTTAAAATATGAAAATGAAACGCTTAATTACAGTCCGTAAGAATCCTATCATGGCCCCCTCTTGCAATTACATACTAGACTATTTGAACAATGGTTCAAAAGAATTTAGTTACAATTCTTTTATACAAAATATTTTTTTAAAAAATGTTACTCAAAGGTAATATCAAGGTCACACATCGACCTTCTTCATAATCATGGCCTCGTCGACCCAGCGTCTCCCCAGCTACACTCTGTGCACGAAGGAGGTCCATGTGGGTGGCTTGATACCAGTAGAAAAATTCTCCACCTGGGCTACTCCGCTAAAGGCATGCGATATGACCATGGCTTGATCAATCACATTTCCATACAAATAATGCAATCCTATATGGAATACTCGTGTCATGCATGAGGTGGGAACTCCACATGCCCGACAGGAGTCCAGAAATGACTCACTCACTGCAATGCCAAGTGTGAAGCGGTCATTGGTGTTTCACGTGACGGCTTAATGGACAACCCTCTAATATTCACTTGAATTTTTTTATCAAATCCCATGTGTTGTTCATGGGCCACGTCTTTTTCAGAGTCACACCGCAAAATCGTCGCGTGCCTTCCGACATTTTAACAGGCTTTCACCACCGGTGATCATGTCTAACCGCATATAAATTTAAGTCTTTCACCCTAGGGGGATCTACCCCATCTTGCTACACCCAAACACACGTGATTTATATTTATTATTGTTTTATACAACCGTGAGTCTTGATTTTTGACGTGGTCCCATTTCCGAACTCACCACACATTCACCAAGAATGGTGAATAGTAGTACCATGCACCCACACTTGACTCGACGAGATGTGACCGTGCATATGAAATGTAATAATGTCATTTCATGCTATGTCATGCTACATGCAACATTTATAAATTCTGGATAATTATATTTCCTACATATAATTTCCATTCATCACAATTTCCATATTAATACATCACGCGAGCACATATTAATATGATTTTTACACACAACAGCATATAATTTATTTTTCCAACAATACACACAAAATGACCCAAATCTTGGACCCATATAAGACAGGGCACCTCTTGGTCTCTTCACGGTTCGTCATCGAATTATTGTGATACCAAAACACACCACAAAACCCGAAGGCATCAGTCCCGGGATCAAAACCAAACCTCAACCCAGTCTGGGACTGCCCAGAACCAGTCCTAAAATTTTCCAATATTTAGTCACAAAATATTGGGACAAAATCACATGGCTTATCACGACCCCGAAGACAACCTATGTCATTACATGACTTTTAGGCCAAATATATTCCAAGTAGGAAAATTCCATACCACGTGGAGTTTAACGAAACTTCAAGATTTTGGTACCCACGCGTAGCTTGCGATGTGTGGATCAACTTTTCTTCTCACTCTGACGAAAACCAACGACTCGATTTCCGTAGATCTTAAAGAGAAACGAAAAACCCCTTTTCCCCTTTCCTCTCTCTCTCTCTTCTACCACTCCCCTCACGCTCCTCCAACTAGGTTGTGCCAAAAATGGCCCTTTTTCCCTTTTTGACTTTTCTTAATTTATTTTCTTTTCCTTTTATTTTCTTGTTTTATCTTTCCCATTATTTCCTCCACTTGACACTTGGCTCCGATGTGATCCGGCTACACAAATTCACCACATGTCATGCCATGTGTCCACTCCTAAAGTGTCATTGGCATCTGAGGATCATGTCATGTGTCGCACGACACGTACTCGAAAAGCGTGAAATTAAGACATCTTGGAATCCAGTAGAGGTCGATGGGGTAGCTAGATTTCGTGAGATGAATTCAACGGTGAAGTCCGTTTAAATTAGGATCTAGAACATTTTTCGGTTTTTCAGCGGTACGGATTTACCATTTTTCAGCAAAATTGAATATTTTCCGGGTTTTACACTTCAATCTCTTTAATTGATTCGTAGCATGATGACCCTGTAAAACCCGAAAAAAATTCAATTTTACGAAAAAAGTCGCGGTAGTGATTGAAAACCGAAAAAGTCTCTAGATCTCGGATGACGAAGCGAATGCCGTGGGTCGGTCGTCTCACGAAATCTGTGACCCTAGAAAATTTAGTCGATTACGAGATAGCGGAATTGAAGTTTTGAGAAGTAAATTCGAGTGCCACATGGCACCCCAAAGAGAGAGCAACATATGGCAAAGCTATTTGGTGCACTTGAATGTGGCTCATAATTGAATCACATGATTGATGATCTGATAAAAGGAAATAAAGAAATTAAGAAAAAGGAAAAAGAAAAAAAAAAATAAAAATAATAATAATAATAATAAATAATAATAAAAAAATAAAAAGTGAAAAGGAGGAGGGCGTTGGGTTCGGACGGAGAGAGAGGCATCAGGGGGGAGAGTTTATTTTTAATTTTTCTTCTTTTCGTTTCTTTTTCAGATATATTGAAATCGAACAGTAAGTTTTCGTCGGGTGAAGCGAGAGTTGATCTTGTATTTGGAAACTGCGATGTGGGCCTTTGAAATCTGCAGTTTGTGAAACTCCGAGATAGGAAATTTTCCTATTTGTGTTATTTCTAGCCTAAGGATATTTAATGGTTTGGAATTGGCTTAGAGGGCGAGTAAAAGGCCGTAAATTTCGGTTCTCAAATTTTTGGGCGGAGTGTAGGAGGCCACCCAAGTGACTATTTTTGGACGAGTCGGTGTAAGACAGAGAAAATTCCAGACTACGAAAAAGGGTAAAATCATAATTTGGGTAAAAATACGAAATTTATTATCTAGATCTCGGATGATGAAACGGATTTCACCGTTAGAATCGTCTCGCGAAATCTAGCTAGCACGTCGAATTTCGTCAAATTCCGAGACAATCGAAATTTGCACATTTTTCGAGGCATCGAGTATCGGGTGCCGTAAAACGAAATGTGAGGTGACAAAAGTCACCTATAACATGTACACATGTTACACATGTTGCATGAGTAGAGAGATGATGGAAACGGACGGCCGAGATTGTGCCAAATGTCGAAAATCCGAGATTTGAAGGCATAGGGTGAATAGTTAAATGAGGAAAATGACAAAATAGTGAATAGTGTCATCCTCCTCCTTCAAACCAAGACCAAAACGTGAAAAGGGGGAGGAACTTACAGAGCTTGGATTAAACCTAGCGAGAGAGTGTGATCCCCTCTCTAGGATTACGGCGCATTCGAATCGTCTAATCTCAGAGGGACAAGAAGGAAAGTCGCTCTACACATCGAGGCCTATGCGTGGGCTCTGATTTTGAGGAGTTTCAACAAACTCCGTGAAGTAGGGGTTTCATCTTACTTGGTTTTACACTTTGTTTAAGTGTTTCACGATAAAGTTTTTACTGCTGAAGCCTCGAACTAATTATCTGACGGTCCCAAAACTGGGACCAAGTGTGAAATTTTATGGAGTTCAAATACACAGCCATGACCTGCGGTAGGGTCGCTTGGGTGTTTATTTCAAAAATTATGAAATAAATCTTGTTTTGATGGTACGAGGCCGGAAAAGGCTTGAATTGTATGGAAAATGTAATATGGCCGTGAACATTGAATAGTAACCCGAGGGTTTCACTGTTCACGTGAATACTGTTCACAAAATAAATTTTGTGAAATAATGTGTTTGGTTGAGTAATTCAAATCGAATTGCTCGTGGTTGTTAATTAGCTCACGTGAGCTAATTTTTGGTGTAATGGATTGTGAAAATTGCATAACATGTTTGTGTGATTAAATTATGTTAATATGTATCATGTTTTATATATTAGCATGTGTTGTATAAATTGTATTGGAAATGACATCATGCATTCCATATGCACTCAAGCAATTCTAGAATAATAGGAGTGAGTATGAGGTGATTCTCGGGATGTAATGGTTTCGAGGTCACTACAACAATACAATTATCCCGAGGGTAGTCCATGGCAAAATTAACAATAGCCTGGAAGCCCAACAATCGATATACACTGGAGGGTCCACCAAAAAAGATCACCTGAGTCAGCCCACTACTTATATCGAGGGTTGTCCACAAATTAAAAACATCTTGTTTTGAAAATAAGGTTTCTCATACATGGCTTAGGCAAGTGTTGTGAGCTCTTGAGGACTCGAGACATGAGTGGTCATTTTCTGACATTCAAGTAGGATCATGCAATGCATTTGAATGTGTTTATATTGAGCATCGTGACATACGACTTAGCGGAGAGAGTAACCCATTTAGGTGATTCCACTACTCGGGCGCAGCTCACCTTGTCGAGGGAAACATATTTTCAAGTACGTGGAGCGCACGAGAAGACGTTTCATCCCTGTAGGCCGTAGTTTGAGAAGAAAAAGTCAGGTGTGGCTTTATCTTAGCTGGATACATGTATTAGAATGTTTAAACTTTAATATATGCTGTACAAGAGAATTTATTAACTCTGAAACTATTGTATATAGTTGACTTCATTTGGATGAGTATTTAATATAGCCCTGGCCACTGCTTTACCTATGTTACGTATTATATTGGATTGCTCGGGGATATGTTTGTTCTCGCAGAATCCCGTACAAAGGAGACTCACACTCTGCTTTCTGAGAGAGATGTAGGGTCACCCGACATTCACGAGTGTTTCCGTGGGTTGACAGGTAGTCATTGGACCCCCGGGTTTTAGGGTGTCACACGGCTGAATTTCGACCGTTTACGCTCGTTGAATTTTCGAGGACTGCTTAGATACCATGACAAGTAATTAGACTATTTTCGGGCAGTCCTGAACTGTGTTGAGGTTTGGTTTTGCTCCCGCGACCGACATGTCTTCGGTTCAGGGTGTGGGTTTTGCATCACAATATTTGGTGATTTAACCGAAGGACTAAGAGGTGCCTGCTTTATATGGGTTCTAGATTCGGGGCCATTTTGTGTGTTATTGCCGAAAGTGAATAATATGATTGAGTGGTTCATAAGCCACAGACAAATAAATGACACATAGTTGTATTATGATTGTGCCATTATACGGCTCGTCGAGGCTAGTCGTGGACAAACTGTGGTCTACTAGGCCTAGTGGATTGACGTGTGTCACACTGATTGGTGACTTAGATGTCCATGTATGCTTGAATAAGCATGTTTGATTTGGAATTTGTATGAACTCTTAATATGAATGTCCAAACATGCATGGATAATATGCTGAGTATGTATGCACATTATAGTTCTCATTATATATGTAGTATGGGGTATGAATAGGCAATGGCATAATTGCATTATACATGCAATAAAACATCGTGATAACATGGGTGTGAGTGCATAGTTGAGATCGATTAATTCGTTAGGTGTTCATGGTGTAATGGAGGCACGCAACAGGGATCAACACTCGTATGGTGTTGATTAGTGGGTCTAAGCATTGCGGACAACGCCTAAATGAGTCGCATGGGTTAAGGAAATGGAAATGGCTCATTGTATCTATATGCACTAGGGCACCCTAGAACAGCAGGGAGTGAGGCATGAGTGTGGTTTCGAGAGAATCAAGCTTCTGAGGGCTGACTAACACATATTTATCGGAGTGTGTCTACTACAACATCGGAGGGTTGTCCACACAATATCAATCGTCGGAGTTTGCCCAATTGATATACATTAGAGGGTTGTCCATATAATATCAATCGTCAGAGTCTGCCCAATTGATATACATCGGAGGGTTGTCCATATAATATCAATCATCAGTCCCATTCAATCATATAATATCTCCGAGGGTTGTCCACAAAATTGATTATCTGAGTCCAGTCCACTCATTTATATCCGAGGGTTGTCCACAGTTAAAAACAAATACCCTTTGTTTGGAAATGGTTTTCATTCATGGCAAATGCATGTTCTGAGGGAGTCATGAGAACTCGAGGTATAATGGGTGTAAGACCCGTGACATCATAGTTTTGTATGGTGTAAGAGACCTGCTGTATCATCCAAAAGTTATGTTACTCCAAAGAAGACACACGGTCATGTTTACTCCGCATAGACTTTGTCAGGTGATAGAGTCTAGATTGACTTGGGATCGGTTGCCCATTGACACTCTGTATTTGCAATGGAGCCATGGTACTGATATCACTATTGGTAATACCAATGACAGTCACACAAATATGATGTATGTGAGACTAGCCAAGTGAGGACTGTGATATATTACTCAATGGCATATCGAAAGATGGAGCCATGAGCTCTGTGACATGGGGCATGATGAGTCGTAGTCTCGCTCATGGCATGTAGACATTCAGTAGACATGTGTATGTTAAATCGGGACGTGTGTTTGATTATGCAACCATTGCATGTGCACTTAGGGGGAGTAGCCTATAGAGATTATCACTACCAGCTTTGCTCACTCCCGTCGCGACCCCTTTCAGTACACAAAAGACGATCGGGACCAAAGATTTGTGACCGCACATAAGGAAGAAACTTGGACAAGGCTTTAATATATATTTTGTAAATATATACTAAGTTATATTTATTTGTATAAGAGTGATGTAATTTAAACCTGGGCTGATCATGGTTTTATGGGTCATGTGCTTATATAAGCTCGAGTATGGATAAACGGGCCCACGGGCCATTTTTATTCTATGTGGACCCGCGGTGGTCACGTATAATATTGACCATGTCATATGTAATTGTGCCAGTCAGATTTCGGTAGAAATCTCAGACAAAGGAGACCTCGTCGATTCGCAAATCAATGGTCTCCTTAAAAGGGGGACACGTATGGTGTAGTGTCGGGTTACTCAACATCCACGAGTATTCCTACGTTGACAGTTGTCAACTGACCCCGGATAGTGTCATAGACTCCTTACAGTGGAAAGTGTCTCAAGACGGTCGCTGGCAACAATCAATGAGGAAGCTTTTCATTTCTCCACAGTGAATTTCAGATTTCAAGACTACTCATCGGCTTCCTTTCTACCATAAGTTCCTCTAATTCATGTAACCATACAATTCTAATCTTTCAAGTTGAAGGAACCTTTCTCCGAAGAATATATACCATCTTTTTCCGATATAATAATAGCATAATCAAGAATTCGCAGTTGATGGCAACCCTTTAGGATCATCACTGATCATCTCTAACTCACATTTGGCCAACTCGAAATTTCTGAGGAGGTTTGAGGAGGTTTGGAGGGTAGAATTCAATTTTGCTTCAGAACTTCAAACTTCCTTAAATATGGCCAATTCATAAAGGTAGACATGAGTGAAAGGCATGAGTCCAGGAAGTACTGTTTCTTTGTTATGATCATGAGCAAATATTCTCTTTTCTTCATGCACTAATCCAATTCCAAGGTGTGAAGGTGATTTAACAATGTTTTCTTTGAATGCTTTGTCAATGACAAATCCAAGACTCGAAGAGCAGTCAATTTAGCAATAATTCAAATACAAAGTGGAACATCTAAGTAACATCAAGCTCCTAAGCTGGGTCAATTTTCCTAAGCCATTTCCCTCTAACCAACTTCCCCCTTTTAAAGCTAAAGTTTGAAGATTGGTGAGTTGTTCCACACCCAAGTAGCCATTCAGTACACATTTGTTTATTTGGGATTGGCTTGAAACTTTGCCTTCCCGACACCCTAGATGTCTCAATTTCTGCAATTTCCAAATTGAATATGGTATATTGCAATGAATATCTTCTAAGTCAAGACTCAAGTAGATTAACCACTACCAAATGTCATTGAAAGCTTTATAGTATTATAAATTTAAGTAATAATTAATTTTGTAATATTTGTACCTCAACCTTTGCTCAAGAGGTGCTCCAAAAGACAAGTTTTAATTTTTCTTAGTAAATGTAATATGATTATTGTAATGGAGTTGCCATGTGCCAAGCATATTACTTAAATGCCAAGTGCCAACTAGTACTGTGAATGAATGTAGCATTAAAAAGTTATTATTATTATTATTATTATTATTATTATTATTATTTACATTTAAATTAGTACATCACGTGAATGTAAGATGACTTAAAGATGGGGATTCAAGGGGTCCCAATATTTGTGGCCCCACTATTGCTTTAAATTATAGTTGATTAATTTGCACATGAAAATAAATCAATTATGGACAAATTATCGATTAATCATATTTTTAATGAATTTGACTTCTAGTTTAGTTTAGTCATGCTTTCGAGGGATATAATTATTTAAGCAACAATTTTGGTGATGTGGTTTCACCCAACAAATTTGTCTGGTAATGTTTATAATTCAATTTTTAATTTGTCTATATAAAAAAATACATGTTTTTTTTTTTACAAAATATACATGTTAATATATTAGTATTATTATTCCCGCTTAATAAGTTGGTGTCTAGTTTCAACATAATTTTTATAATTGAATTTTTTACAAATTACAACAAAAAAATTTGTGATATATATCAATATAGAGAGACTCATGCCAAGGAAATTTTAATTTCTAAAAACTGGGTGGAATTCATATTTAGGTGGAATTACCAAATTGAAATTCTAATTAAAAATTTTTTTCTTAATTCATATTTAGTTGTAAGAATTGTTTAGGTGGAATTTATATAACACTTATTCTATCCTTTGATGAAATCTTTAGGTATGATTTTTTTGTAGTTTAGTGTTTGATTTGGCTTGCTTACAAAATAAATGAAAATTATTTAATGATCCTACATAATTAAAAATAACAAAAGAATTAAAAATGCTGTATTAGCACATGATTTCAAAGACCTTTTAAATTTTAAAGAACATATTCCTAAGATAAATATATAATTCTATGTAATTTTTTATATAAAAAGTATAAAATTTGAAATCATTTTTAAAAACTATTACACCTATTAACAATCAATCCTTTGAAATTCATTTTAATTTGAATTTCATTTGTTAAATAAAATAAATATAAAAATATAATTATGTTCTAAGAAAAAATTAGCAAATTCATTAGTTTTGGTATGTGAATTATTTAATTTGTTTTTCTTGAGTGTTAAATTAGTAAAAATAAATAAAATTGGAACTACGTCTATCATTTTCTTCACAACTTATCCACAATGACTTCAAGATACAATTGGTTCTCAAAAAAAAATAAAAAAATAAAATATAAAAAAAAATATATATATATATATATATATATATATATATAATTTTATTTTGGACTCAATTCAATCTAAAATTATTGGTCATTAGACTTTCATTGTGATAATGGCATAAATCATGTCCTCAGATGCCATTAAAGTGAAGGGAATTATGATTACAATTAGGGAATGTAATCTTGTTGTTAATTTTCAAAATCGAGTTATGAATACGATTTTAAGGTTAGTTTTGTGACTCTAAACCTAGGGTCCGTTTGACAACCCGTCAACCCGCTGAACACTTCATATGCTCGGTAATCCGACACCACTTATTTAAAATCGCGTAGCCTTGTACGGGGGAGCTCACCCAAGAACCACCCGGGTCCCAACATCAACATCAAGACATATACATAAAGAAACCCGCCACTTGTGCCCATATACCAATACTCATCAAAATATACACCAAATTACATTCCAATAGTTCAAGAGTTATAACATTTCTCTTAATAAGAATACATATTAAAATTTACAATTCTAATACATATTATCCCAAAACATCAAGCCACAACCCGGCTTTCTTCAAAATCTACTAAAGTGAGCCGTCGAACGCTCCCTGCACCGAAAAATATTCCTCGACAGCATGAAATATCGCCCAGAAACAATCACCCTAAATGAGTTACCCCCACCTATGCATATGGAATGATCCCATTTCAACGCCTACACGACCAACCCACGCCCCGAGTCCTCATCGACTCCTCACACTTCCTGCCTAAGCCATGTAGGAGAAAAACATCATTTTCAAACAAAACCCAAGTGTTCTTGAAAATATACTACCAAGTGTCAAAATACGACTACCCTCCGAGACGAATGTGTTGAGAACTTTCAAAACAAATACTACTCAGCCTCCGACGTGTAATTGTAGGACCATCTCCTAAACCATTCTCCCGAAATCATCCCGTGAAATTTCTTTCAAGAACCATGTTCCTGCTTTTTTATTTCAACTGCTCGCTACGCACAACACCTAATTTCTAGGGCTACTCCGTGCATATGAAATGCATTATGCCATTTCAACACAATATATACAACACATGCTAATATATAAAACATGTATATATATTAACATAATTAAAGCACATAAAACATGTTATGCACATTCACCATCAATTACACCAAAAATTAACTCACATGAGCTAATTAACAAATACAAGCAATTCAATTTGAATTGCTCAACCAATCACATGATTTCACAAAAATATTTCATGAACACTATTCACATGAACAGTGAAACCCTCAGGTTACTATTCACAGCCACTCTCTCTTAACATCGGTTCCATTTTGTGAACCCGAAATCTATGGCCTTTTCCGACCTCATGCATATCACAACATAATTTATTGTGTAAATTATGACTCAAGGTGCCCAAACAGTCCACACCCATCACGAACTGTCCACAACGGCCCTAAAGATTTTTCACATTTCGGTTCCAAGTTTTGGAACCGATCAAACGTCGTTTCAAGGCCTCAAACCAACTCAATCATCAACAAAACACTTAAACAAAGTGTAACTTCAAGTAGGATAAAACCCCTACCTCACGGAGTTTGTCGAAACTCCTCAAAACTGGTGCCCACGCTGCCCCGCCGTAAATGTGCCTTCCTCTGTCTCAAGAAATCCAACGGTCCGAACACCTGTAATCCTAGGAGGAAAAGTCGTGACCTTTCCTAAAATATCAAAACCTAACTTCTCGTGACCAGCCTTCCTCCGCATTACTTTCTCCTTTCTTTTTGAAGAAGAAGATGACTACTATTGTAACACCCCAAAATATACCCTAACAGTTTTATAACATGTTTAGAGTATAAAATAAGTTAAAATTGTATTCTGCTCGAAAAAACGACATTTTATGAAAAATGGCAAACGGTAATTTTACCACTTTAAAAGCTCTAGAAAATTCTCAGATCTCGGATGACTAAACGGACTGCGTCGCTAAATCTGCCTCAGTAATCTAGCTACCATGTCGACTGCTAAATCCCAGACAACTAATATTTTATGAATTTCTAGCTACAAAGATAGAGCCAACCTGAAACGGGATTTGAGAAAATCTCAAAAAATAAGAATATGTAAGTTAATATTCAATTAAGAATTAAACTGAAACCGACGAAATGCTTTGTTTAGAGCTGAACTAACAAGAAATGGAAAAGTTAAAAGTGGACATATGGGTCCTAATTTAAAATAATAATAAATAAATAAAGGATAAAAATGAAAACTAAAATTTGTCTCAGACGAAGGAGACTGAGAGAGAGCGACTGCAGAGAATATAATTCTTCTTTTCTTTCTTTTCTTTCTTTCGATATACGAAAAATCTAATTACCCAATTCTGTCTTATTAAAGAATCAAAGTGCCTACTCGACGAAGGTTATAAGTGAGCATCATGCGGATTTTGTTGGATTTTAATTAAATATTCGAAATCCTAATTTTTGGTATTTTCTCGATCTACTTAGCTCGATCGACCGATCTTAGCAAGAGGTAAATTGATCCACGACGCGAGCTACGTGGGTATCAAATTGGAGTTTAGTCAAACTCCATGGAGGTATTTTTCTAATTTTCCCCATTGAATAAAAAGCCATATAATGGCATAGGTTGTTTCGAGACCGAATAAAGATGATTTAAATTCCAAGCATTTCTTTAACTCGAATATTAGAAATTTTTGGGACTAGATTTTTAAGTAAATTCCTGATCAGATTAATGATATAAATTAGATAAAGAATAAAAATATATAGAAATATAAGAAGTATATGAATAGATAAAGATATGACAGAATATTTAAACGATATTTAATATACTTAATACAATGAATTAACAGATGCATATATAGAAATATAGGAATTAGTATGGAACTAAGTAAGGAACTCACGGATTAGTATAGAATTTGTCTAGACTAATGGATTAAGAATACATGTGGAGAAATCAAATCCTCAAACCTGTGGGATGGAAGAAATTAGTTAGAAGAACCCCATTTTATTATAATGAATGATTGTTAGTTTATGTTAAATTGGTTGTGTTTTGGGCTTAGTTGATTGATTTGTGTTCTCAATTGAGGAATATTTGTATTAAGGAAATATTGGGGTTTTAGGGGAGATGCTGTCAAAATTTTTCCAAAACTCATGTTTTTGTTTTGGCCATAACTTGGTCATCACTCATCCGAATTGAGTGATTCAAATTTCTGGGTAAACTAGACTCATAGGAGAACATATCTCCTTGAAATAGATATATCCAAATTCCGAACCCTTTAGGGTCAGAAATTAATCCAAAGTGGAGCAAAGACGCATGAAAAGAGCCCGGGTGGCACTGCTCCTTCTAGCAGACCCGCTCTGCTGTGTCCTCCTCCAACTTCGGGACGGCTATAACTTCTTCAGCCCAAAGTCCAGTTTTAGGTGTTCTTGGACTCTATGAAAGCCCTTGAGTCTAGAATCCACCTATATAGCTAATGTAACTTGAATTCAGATTATGTCCGAAATGACAGAAAAACAGTAGGCCCCTTGCTGGTTCGGCGCACCAGATTTTCTTGGTTAGAAGTCCTCCAACTCGACGGCTACAACTTTCTTCGTCTAAGTCCTTTTTTGGGTGTTCTTAGACTTATGGAAAGATCTTTGAGTCTCGACTACCCATATATAGCGGGATACCATTGAGTTTATACTTTACATCCAAAATGACTAAAAACAGTGGCTAGTTGTTGCTGCTGCTGCTGCTGCAAGCAGTTCTTTCAAGTTGCTGATTTTCTTTATGGCTTGCAAATCTGTATACCTTCGTTAGGGATTCAAGTATGAATTCTAGACTCTATGGAAAGCTTATTGAGTCTAGAATCTAACCATATGCTATTTAATGGCATACTTATGCCCATATCTTGTCTGAATATTGAATTGTTGTACCAAGTGTACTAATCGCTTTGGTTAAAGTGCTAATTGGAATACATGGTAAGAAAGGACAGATATGAACAAGAAAATAACAATATATGTAGATTTGATATAAAAAGAGTATAGATAAGAAAAGTAGCCAGAGGTATCAAAGCGGTGAGTCTCTGCTCAGACCTAAGGGAGATAGGACAAATTGATAAAGAACAAGAAAACGTGACATATAGGAATGTATAGGTATAAGTCAGAGATATGATGCATTTATTGTATCACACAAGATATAAGTTAACAAGATATAAGATGTTACAAGTAGATGACATAGGATATGATCCAATAGGCTATATGCAAATGTGTTATATGCTACAGCGAGATGAATATATGATGGAACATGATATGAAATATAAGAGTGAATAGATGAATATGAATAGCCAAACATGAAACTAAAATGCGATATAGAATAGAGAGATAATGAATGATATACATGTATTGTAAAGAAAGAAATATGAGAATGGTGATATGAATACAAATATGAGAACGAATCTCAGATTAAAGTAATCATAGTAATATCGCATATGATTACCTGATAACCATAATTATTCTAGAATACAGATATGTACTAAAATGGAATAAAACATTGGATTGTCTGGCTAGAACTCCAGAAGGATAGATTGGCATGCCTATTAGGGGAAATAAGTCCACAAAGATATCGACGGGCCTGGCCCCGTATGGTCATTACAGAGCCTTCTGGGTTCTTATAGATGGTCATTGTCTCGCATAATGATAACAATGTTTTCTGCCCTTATGTAATTAATGTTTCAGATAAAGGAGTACAAATACTTTCAGCCCTTAGGCTTCCTTTATTCACTTAAGGTTTATGCAGGCATGAAACATAAAACAAAGGACAAGCATATGGCCACGATTCGAAACGATAAAGTACACGACATGATATGAGAAGCACAAGATTGCTATGTGGGATGACAAGTATACAAGCATAAGAAATAAAGTAATAAATGACATTTAAAATGTATATGATGTGATAAAGATATGAAAAGCATATGAAAGTACAAGATATGAAAAGACAAGATATGAAAATCATAGGAAAGTATAGTATATGAAAAGTACAAGATGAAAATATAGGGAAGTACAACAGATAAAGACAAGATGAAAATGAAAGTATATGACAAAATATGCAAGCATGAAATCACATTGTTACCGAATGACAACATGACGAGATTCCCTCCTAACTGGCCGTGGAATGTCAATTCCTATAGTCGAGGAAAACGCAAATGCAAAGATATGACAATACAAGATCGTATAAGAAAATATATGATAAAACAAGGTGTAAGAAATAGATAGTATAGCATGGGCGTGGTAGCTACTACATGAAAGGAGGCATGGATATAGGTACATGATAAGAAAGGATATATGTAATAGTACATAGAATCGACAAGTCATAGAACCGAAAGATGAAAAAGATCAGGAAATGTAAAGATATATGAAAGAATTTAATAATCTTGTGATTTATCAATGTTATTGGTCGTCTATGTATATGTTTTCCCACTAAGGTGAAAGCTTAGCACGGTTTTAACTGTAGCTGAAGAGGAGGCAAAAGGATAGGACATCCCACATCAAAGAAGATGTGCCATCTCAGTAGATAGTGTCACCGTGACCGTCTGCAATCGATTTTCATTGGATGTATATGCTTTCAGAATAGTGAAATTGTAATAGTAAGGCAAAGGGACTCAAGTATATGCATAGGAATATAATGATCACACTATGGTGGTATGTATAAGGTATATGTAAAAGAATTTTTTTATTACAGAATCATGATAATAATTTGTAAAATATGGCATGTTGCGCTCCGAGGAAAGAAAATGTTGGGAGTCCTGTCTCGCTGACACCTCGCTCGACACCTCATCGGTGCCGGTCGGGGGCGCTACAACTATACACTTATTTTTGTCTTTTTCCTCATTAAGAATTCAAAAATGTCATCCATGTCCTTCTGATTTTGACATGTGGCACAATCTCTACCATCCATTTCCATTCTTCTACTCATGTAAACACGTGTCACATGAGTACACATATATGTGACTTCTTTGTCAATATCAAAGTCGCTTTACTAAGTACTCGGACACTCCTATAAGCCTCGAAAAACGTGCAAATTTCTGACTGTCCCTTTAATTCAACAAATTCTAACAGTTAGCTAGGATTTCCTCACAGATCATCTTAATGGTGAAATTCCTGCTTCCATCATTCGACATTCAGAAAAATTTTGGATTTTTACCGAAATTACAATTTTGCCCTTTTTGAGAAAATTGGATTTTCTCGGGGTTTCACATTCTCCCCTCCTTAAAAATAATTTTGTCCTTAAATTCCATGCTCATACGCATCCAACCATGTGCATACGTAACCTCACACAACTCCAAGATCGTGTCGGGTATGACAACCCAACTAAGGTCCCAATTACTGACAATCCGATGGCTATCAACCCATCCATGTCAAGAATGACATCGACACCCAATATGTCTACTAATTCCTATATGTCCACCATGAGCGTAATCACCGAGATTCGACTACCGACTCGACACATCGGACCAACTCTCACCCTAGATCTTAGGGAAGAAATTTCCCATCACCTCTCTAAAGGCCTCAACCTCTATGCCCAAACCTATCACACAAGATGCATTAATGAATGAACATGATGCATCCAATTTAAACGCTACTCTAGTCAACAAGTGCGATAGAATGTACCGCACATCCACTAATCTCGCATGCCTGGGCCTTTAGATACGAGACCTCCGCTCCTAGACAATCCCTCCCTCATATGCCCTGGGGGCCATGCAATGGTAATACGTCATCCGCCCACCACCCAAACTCTCGCCACAAACTCGGTGTGTGTCGACCCGACCTACGCTCCGGTCCCGTCTATGCGAATCTGGCCCGCTGCACTTCCAGTGACCGGGTCCCTCCGACCCACACTAGGGTATGGAGAAACAACCGTGATTCGCCTCCCGTCCCTCAACTGACTGGATCGCACCGACTAAACCTCGGATCCCCGCTTTAGGGGCAATCCTCTCATATGTCCAGCCTCGCTAGCAAATGGTAGCACACCATCCGCCCATCCCGACCGCAACCCTAACTCATCCCTTACACTGATGACTGGACCGAGGTGTCCCATAACCTGGGACTCCCGCCTCCCGTGGATAATCCCGTCGAAAGTGTGTCCAAAGTACTCCAAGATAGATAACACATCATCCGCCCCGCCCGACTTAAATGTCTTCATCCTCGCCTTTCGGGTCCCGATGACCTCATTCATTCCGGAAATCCTTGCATAAATGTAAGTCTTCACTTCTTTCCCCAAGAAGAAGATGGATCTTCCTTCCTCTTACATCAACACCCATATCTTGATGCCTCGCATGTCATCTACCTCTCCTCTGTGGTCATAGCCTGCCCACCCCCGCAGTCCACCTCTAACCATCGAAGACGACGGTTTCTAAACGCCGGAGGTCGCTTGATCCGCCTCGTTCACTACGCACATGCCTATGCTATACGGGGCACGTAATCCCTACTGCCTCGCTAGGCCCACTAGTCAAAAGCCTGGTGCTCGACCAAAGACTCCCGCGGATGCCCTCTACGCCCTTGCCCTCGACTAGCCATCTACACAAGTCAAATGGCACGCGAATTAATGCAAGATCTCTAAGGCTCAACACGTTCTCCGGTGACACTATTCATAATAATGTATCACATTCTTATATTCTAAGTCCCTGCATTCCTAAGCAATGCAAGACAACTAATCAATATATCAATTCATATTTAACATCAAAAATTTTAGTTTTTGAAATTTTCATTTATAAAAAATTTTATTTCATTTTATTTTGTTTTATTTTATTTTTCAAAAAATTTTATTTCTTTCTTTTTTTTTTTTTTCAGGAATAAAGGTTCATGAACAATAGTCCAAATAAGGACTCAAAATAAAGAGTTCCTGAAATAAAATGGGTCAAAACTCCAGTCAAGTGCACAAGGCACCTAACCTTAGCCCAAATACAAGACTCCTACTCGCAGACTGTCACAGAAAGGTGCCTCCAGCGCCTATATCGTGTCCCTATGTCGCGCGCTTGGATGGCCGTGTCGTGGCCCATATCACGACACAACGCCTCACAGCTCCCTTGTCTCCCTTTGTCACGATATTGACCCGATCGTATCGTGACATGCCCAAATTACAAATTAAGCTACTCTCCTACTATGATACAATTCATCAGGATTGGTGACACACCCTCAAATGCATCAAGCCTCCTCCTCCCCGTCATTATCATTAATTTGGTGTATTCTGACCCAATTTTTAGCCTACTCGCCCGCTTGTCACACATAATTCTCTTGTATCAGGATACGCCCTAGCCAAACCCTCACATCGTCAGAATACACTTCGTGTGTATCGTGACACACTCACCCCCGTAGAACTCCAATCCGCCCATGTTGCACACACCATAACCTAGCAACCCTGTGCTGTACTGCCACCCCCAAACCCACTTCACACCTAGCCCTCGTTGTGTCACAATACAATTTCCATTGTATTGTGATAATGGCAAGAGCTCCAACCCATTCTAGTTAATGCACCTTCTTCTTTTCTTTGCTTTTTTTCACACTTTTTTCATTTTTTCCAAATGACTGGAAAACTTCCTAAAATACATATACATATTTTTTTCTTTTTCCAAGATATCAACAAATTTATAAAAACTTATTTTATTTGATTTTTTTCCGCCATACATACTTAGAACACCAAAAATATACATATATATGTATATATATATACGTGTGTGTATATATATATATATATATATATATATATATATATATATATTTTATTTTAATAAAACCAAATAAATTTATTCAAATTTATTTTATTTCTTCTCTTCTTCCAGTTTTACACACTGTAAAACCCCAAAAATTTCTCCAACACATTTATGTGCTAATCACTAAGCACACAAACCAATCACAACACATAACACTCCAGGTTATGCACACCATTCACACATCAATCACCAAATTCATCAAACAATCACATAAAACACATAAAACACATGCATGCAGTGTTCTAATTTTGTCCTGTGCCTTCCTAGGTAATCACATACCTAATCCCTAACATCGAGCCACACCAAGCGGGTGGCTCGTTTCCTTTACACCTGAATGACTCTCGCCAAGCCTAAGCCCTCAAACCCTAGTACTTTTACCTAAACTCTACACCCACCAAGCTCACAAGGTAATCGTTTACCTTAACTCGATACTGTCGTGACGCCCAAACTCCGAGGGGTCCGTTGACAACTCGTCAACCCAGGAATTCACATGTCAGAACCCGACACCACTTGGCGAAAATCTACGTAGTCTCTAAATAGAGCTTCACTCAAGAACCACCTATCCCAACATCAACATCAGAAGACATATACATAAGTAAAAATGGCCACTTGGGCCCATATACCAATACTCATCAAAATATACACCCAACTACATTCCAATAGTTCAAGAGTTATAACATTTCTCTTAATACGAATACATATTAAAATTTACAATTCTAATACATATTATCCTAAATATTGCCACAACCTTGGGCTTCAAAATCGGCCTCTAAAGTGGAGCCGCCTTCTCAACGCTCCTCAGACCAAAAATATCTCGACAGGGTGAGTTATCGCCCAGTAGTGGAATCACCCTAAATGGGTTACTCCAGAGTCCTCGCCGACTCCCTCACACTTGCCTAAGCCATGTATGAGAAAACATCATTTTCAAAACAAAACTCGTTGTTCCTGAAATATACCACCGGTTGCTCAGAAAATATGGGACTTACCTCCGAGGCGAATGTGTTTGAGAACTTCCAAAACAATACATGGACTCCCCTCCGGGCGTGTAATCAGGACCATCTCCCAAACACCATTATCCTAAAATCATCCCATGAAATCTTCAGAATAAATGTTCGCTTTTTTTTTTATTTCAATTGTTCATGTCATGCAATAACACCTAATTTCTAGCTACCCTTGCATATGAAATGCATTATGCCATTTCAACACAATATATACAACACATGCTAATATATAAAATACATGTATATATATTAACATAATTAAAGCACATAAACATGTTATGCACATTCACCATCATTTGTTCAAAAAATTAGCTTACTGGCTAATAAATACGAGCACCAATTTGAATTGCCTTCAACCAATCACATTATTTCACAAAAATATTTTACGAACACTATTCACATGAATAAAGGAACCTTCTGGTTAACGGTTCACGACCACTCTTAATATCACCATTTGTGAATCTCGCCAAATCTGTTGTTACCTGCCTATGACAAACACAACATAATTTATTGTGTAAATTATGACCTATTGTGCCCAAACAAACACACCCATCACTGACCATTCAATAATAACTGGGCCTCTAAAGATTTTTCATACATTTTGGTTCCAAGTTTCGAATCGATCAAACTGGCCATTCAAAGCCCTAAACCCACTCAATCATCAACAAAACACTTAAACAAAGTGTAACTTCAAGTAGGATAAAACCCCTACCTCACGGAGTTTGTCAAAACTCCTCAAACTGCCCATAGCCGCCTCTTTGTCACAGAGGAACAACTTTCCTCTGTCTCAAGAAACCGACTGGTCCGAACACCTGTAATCCTTAGAGAAGTTGCAACCTTCTCTCTAAAAATATCAAACCTAACTGTGACCTACTTTCTCCCCGCACGTTTCTCCTTTCTTTTTGAAGAAGAAGATGACTACTATACACTATTTTGTCTTTTTCCCTCATTAAGAATTCAAAAAATGCCATCCATGTCCCTTCTCTTGGATTTTGACATGTGGCACTGTAAGGGCCCCACCCCCTGGCCCACTCCGACGAGGGGTGGTCCCACTCACAATAGCCCAGTTGGTAGTGGGAACTACCTCGAATGGGTATCTAAGCTCATGGTCCCAGTTCCAGAGCCCCACCCGAGGCGAAAGAAACCCCGCGAGCTGTGGGATAGCTCGTGGAGCCGGACCACCCTCGTCGGAGTGGGGCCAGTGGGGCGGGCCCCAAAGGCGGCCAGCCAGTTCACTCGGCCCACTGATCGAGGGTCGTTCACCACAGTTAGCTCCCTACATGGGGAAGCTAAGCCCGCGGGCTGGACCTCGGACCATGAGTGCTTAGGTACCCATTCGAGGTACGAAGCACCCTCAATGGGCAATTTCCAAGCTCATGGTCCCAAGTTCGAGCCCACGGCGCTGGGGAAACCCCACGAGCCCAGTGATGCAATTTCTCACAATCGACACCAACCTCCGTCTGAGCGCCAGTAAAATGAGGACCCGTGATATAAGGCGCTTTTTAGAAGAAGTCTACTGATGAGTATGGTCTCTGATTATTAGCGCTTGGCCATTGGGGGCTGCTCAGGCACTCCGGGACCATGAGTTTAGATACTATTCAGGCTTCACCAACCGAAAGCACAAATTCGGGGCTTGTAAAGCTGGAACCACTCGAACAAGATTCTAAGTTCACACCCTGTGTTCGAGCCTACCTATGCTGAAAAGAAAACCCCCCGCAGCTGTGGATAGCTTCTATGAGCTGGACCACCTCGTCTGAGGCTGTAAGGCCCTTATGTGCACAATCTGGCCAGCCCATTTCATTCCTCTACTCATGTAACACGTGTCACATGAGTACATGTTATATGTGACTTTTGTCACATCAAAAGTCGTTTTACGACACCCGATACTCGGCGCCTCGAAAAACGTGCAAATTCCATATGTCTTGAAATTCGACGTGTTAACTAGATTTCGCGAGACAATTCCAACGATGAAATCCATTTTGTCATCCGAGATCTTGAAAAATTTTGGATTTTTACCGAAATTGCGATTAGTTTTAGAAAATTTGGATTTTTCGACTTCACAATTTTTAAAATCGTAATACGTTTTTAAAAAGTAAAAAGATTAATTTAAGGAATATTTTGAAAATAAATCTATATCAATTATTTTAATATCAAACTCTAATTATTAAACTCAAACAATTCTTGGGTATACTTTAAAAAAAAAGACTTTTTTTTGCTGGGTTATTGAATAGGCTAAATTACATGTAGAGAAGGGAAAGATATATAAAGTATACCCCATTATTTAATTATTGAACCCCAAAGACTTGTTGATATTATTGAATAGGCTATGATTTGAGGTGGAAAGACATATCTTAATTTCTTCGATTTCCAAATTGAATGAGGTATACTGCAATAATGTTCGAATTTGGTCTTTTTTAATTGTCTTTACGCAAGTAAAAAAATGGTAGAAACTTCACATGGAAAGATGATGGAGAGAAAAGATGTAGAACTCATATTCAATTATTGAATTGAAGATTCTTGAATAGGCTATGATATGAGATGGAAAGATATATAAAATAGACCTATTATTCAATTATTGAATTACTAAGACTCGTTGATATTATTGAATATGTCGTAATTATAATGATTTTTCTAAAAAAGTTTTGGATCAAAATGAACCTATTATTTTAAAAATGTTTTCCCGGATGGGTACTGACCCATTACACTGAACCTATTGCACTGAACCATAATATCTTTTAGGGGGACCATGTCAATTGTCATGTCCAAGATAAGATTCCCTTATGTTGTCTTTGATTCCCGGAAATCACGGGGAAAAGAAAAAAAATGTTTAAAAATGATTTTCTTTAGTTCTTTAATAAAAACCATTTACTCCGAACATTAGCTGATGTAAGAAAGTTGTTTTTTTTTTCCTTCTTAACTTAAGATCATTCATTTGCATCTATTTCTTTTATTTTTATTTTTAATAAATTGGTTCTTTCACAAAATTTAAGTTTTATCTATTTTTATATTATCTTATCTTAATACGACGTTTGGTTTATTATCTTCTTAGCGGCATTTGATTTATTATCATTTTATTATGGCATATGATTTATCATCGACTTATTACAACATAATATTGCTTGTTGTCTTATTACTGCATTTCTATTTGCGTATAAGTGGATCTTGGGACAAGCAAGACGAATTCATTAGTCAAAGATATAAAAATTATGATGGTCAGATAGTTGTTAACTAGAGACGAGATATTCAAATAATATATCATCAAATTTATAGGCTTTAAACTTAGATTTATTATACTATTAATCTTAATATTGTTTAATCTTGTATGGTTTTTAACTATTTATATCTTGGATTTGTGATCTATTACAAATTTGAATCAATAATATTATTTTTCCTTTTAAAATAAATAAATAATAAATAAAAAACATTAAAGAAAATAATTACTTAAAAACTTATATATTCCTATATTATTTAATCTTTTATATTGATGGATTAAATAAATAAAAATTATTTTAAAAGTAATAAATAATAAAATTGATTTGAAGTATCAAATAAAAATAATATATCGAATTTAGCTATATTTCTTTTTCTTTCGTTTTACTTTTACTCCTCTACTTTTCTTTCCTTTCATTTTTCCTCAAAAACCAAATATAGCTTATCTGGATAATGGAAACCAAGAAAATTCCAAGTTAAAACACAGGCTTAATTCATTAAAGTAGTAATTTGATTATTTGCTTTACTCAGTGCTCACTTGGTAATCGCTTTGGACCTTCTGTATTTTGTTGTTGCATTATAATTATATATATATATATATATATATATATATATAGGGTCTTTCCAACTTAACCACAACCCTGCCCGAGCCCGCATTACAATTATAATATATGGTGTATTCTTATCGCTTCATGTTTCATCCTCGACTTATATAAGGATTTAATTCCTCGTGCGGTTTGAATTAAATGCACTTTTGTCCTGTGTACAATTGCCTGTGATATCTCATGGTTTGACAAAAAGAGTGCGACACTCATGTGCACCGAGGTGTAGGTGTAGAGGATAATTTGTGTAAAAGAAAAACAAAATAATCACCTTACTTAAAGAAAACAGACTAACATAGAGAAAGTAAAGTACTAATTTTTATCTAATTTTATGAATCAGAAGGTGGAATTTATTTTAACGCTCTTCTTTTCAATTTGATGAAATCTTATGATATTTCTTGTATTTTTTAATGCTTTGATCAAATTTGGTTATAAAAAGGCAATGAATATTATATAATGATGATCCTTAAGCACTTACATATTAATCAATAAAAAAAGTTGAGACTCAATATCAATAAATCATCTCATTCAACACAAACTGATCATGAAATGAAATCACTTCAAATAAAATAAATACATAATGAGAAAAATATACAAATTTGAAAACAACAAACAAACAGAGACGAAAAATTAAAATTAAGAAGAAAATTAGAAAAAAAAACAAACAAACAAATATAGTTCAAGAGGAGGAAACCATGAAACATGGGGTTCATCTCTGGTGGTGCATGCAAATGCAAATTCCAAAATATGATCGATAGCTGTTACATCACGATTTTACTCGAGCTTATCCCAATCTTCTCCCCTGCACTTCTTCGATCTTTGACTGATTTGTAAACATGAAGACCCTTTGCAAAGAAGCTCAGATTTGTCTGCTCCAACAATCCATGAGGAAGCTTTTCCATTCATCACAACGCCAAATTTGTGGTTCGACTACCTTGTTGCTCCCTCTCTATTATCAATTCCTCTAATACATTTAAATAAAATAATTCTAATCTTTCAAGTTGAAAGAACCTCCCAAGAACATGCTACCCATCTTTTCACATATGCATCCAACCATAATTCAAGAATTCGTGAACGATGCAGTAACCCTTTAGGATCATCATTGATTATCTCGTTAAGTTGCATCCGCTCAAAGCAAGTCTGAGGAGTTTTGGAGGGTAGAATTCAATTTGTTCAAGAACTTCTCTAACATCCCAATACACAAATCGCGCATGCAGGTGATGGAAGTGAAAGGCATGAGTCCAGAAGTAATGCCTTTAAAGGGATGATGAATAGTAACATTCTTCTTCTCCCGTGACATCCAAGGCGATTCTTCCACATTTTCGTGCTTAATTCTTTGTATGCCCTTCAGAATGACAAATCAAGGATTTCAAGAACAATTAATTTAGCAATAGACTCGAAAAACTCCGTCTTCAAATACGAAATGGAACTGTTTCTTAATTTCAAACTCCTTAGCTGGGTCAATTTTTCTAAGCCATCTCCTCAGTCCAACTTCCTCCTTTGGGAAAGCCATACTTGGAAGATTGTGAGCTGCTCCACACCTAAATAACCATTCACACTTGTTTATTTGGGATCGGGTTTGAACTTTGCTAAACGACACTCTAGATGTCTTAACCCCTTCAATTTCCAAATCGAATGAGGCATATCAGAATCATTCATCCTAAGTCAAGACTTCTCATAGAGCTAACTAATCTATCGATGGATGAAGGAAGTTTTTACATGACTTCAAACCCTTTATGCACAAGAATTTTAGGTGAATCCAGCTGTCTTATATCCCGTATACATGACCATCAACTTCCTATCCGATAAGTTCAAAACTCAGAAGTAATTTAATATGCTCTTGTAAAGATCCCCAACTTTTTTTTCCCTATAATTCCACCAATGAAACCAAAGATCTTGGCTGGAGCTAGAATTATGCAAGCATTGAGAAATGTCATGGTTGATGATTTTATGAATAAATGTCGACGAATACTAATAAGGAATGTGGAACTATGTTTTCATGTACTCCTAAAAAAATTTGCATCCTAGCCTCTCGAAATTAAAGAAGGTCTCGAAGGAGGTCATGCATGCGACAAGACTTCACCTTCCATCTACCTTCGATCACTAATTTGAATCAAACTTCAAGAATCAACTGCATGTAGTCCTCATGAATGTCTTCGAGTCTTTCTTTCCCCTTCTCTCAGATAAAGCCTTCACCAACCACAATTTAATCAAGGACATGCGTCAATTTAGTCTTCAAATATCCCACAATAAAGAAAACAAGACTTCAAGTAATAGGCAGCCATTGTAACTCAAAGCGAGAATTTCATGCACGAGTCGTACTGATCCGTGACGCCACTCTATACTTGCAAGCACTCTCTCCCACGATTGCTTTGTCTTCTCTTTTGTCGACAATAAGCCGCCTAACACCACGATAGCAAGAGGCAAGCCTTTTCATTTTGTCACAATCTTCTTTCCCAATTCCTTTAACTTCGTAGTTAGAGTAGGAGTTGTGAAAACAAATCGAAAAGCTTTTGAGAAAGAGTCGCCAACCCATCAGCCATTCATATGACTCGGAGTTCCTCGTAGGATAAATTCCTTCAATAAGAGGGTGGCATGCAGAGCAATTTCTTTATCATGAAAGTGGTGATCAACACTATGCTCCCATCCTTGGTCTGCCCGATCAGAAAACTGGGCTGGAAGCGACTCCAAACTTCATCGCCCACGTCATCCACATCGCCAAGTACTTCTTCCTGTATCCACAAAGCTTCTTGCCAAGCTCATCCCTCTCCCATCTCTTTTTTTTCTCTTCATCGTTGAGAGGCATCACTCTGAAGGGCAATAGCCAGCAAAATTCTCTCTCAAGCCCAACTCGAGACATAAACCCAAGCTTTACAATCGAAGCGTCCCCCGGGACATCCCTTTGATTATAAACATTCGCAAGAGCTGTCTTGCCTGCACTGGCCAAACATCCCACGATGGACACCACCGATCTCGTATCGCCTCTTCCTATCATCAACATCCGCCCACCTTTCAAATACATCATCAATCCCCACCACATCGCTCTCTTCAACAATCAACTCTCTTCTCCTCAGGCGACACACCCGATCGAAGGGACGAAATGAAGCCAAGTTAGAGCTTCAAGACCATACTGATCTATTAGCCATAATCGCCCCAATCATCGCAAGATTTATATCCTAACACCGACCGGCCAAGCCTCGTGGGATGAAGGGTAGCTCGTCGACCCATTCCCACACAAGTAGGTAGGAACTCGAGGGCGTCAGTCTTCATGCATGATCCATGTCGAGGATGAATTCGTCGATAACATCCTCAAATTTTCAATGGGTCAGCTTTTCATATCCGATTCACCCACAAATTTGACTTCTTTCAATAGATACACTTTGAATCCGTGAGACTTCAGGAAGAGACGCATCCACTAAATTGGCCCCGCAAAGAGCTTTATCCGGCCTTCTACTTCCCACACCAAGCCTCCCAAAATCAGTTGCTCAACTTCTCCAAGAAGAAGGTAATAAAGGTTCTCTCGCTACTTTTTTAGCTACTTCAAAGAAGAAACCGATAAAAGCTTATCTTAACACTTGGAACTTCTCGATGGCTGGAATATTTATTTAATTTAAAGATAAGAAGAAAATCCCTCTAAAGAGAGTAGAATGATCGCAGAAAAAATCAATGGCAACCTGGGTGGTGGTAGCGGGTCAGTTCCTATTTCTATAGCTTTCTGTGGAAAGAGGAAAGATAAAGTATAACTCATATTCAATTATTGAATTGCAAAGACTCATTGGGAATATGATTGAATAGGCTATAATATGAGGTGAAAATACATATAAAGTAGACCTCGTGATTCAATTATTGAATTACTTAGACTTGTTGATATTATTGAATATGTCATGATTATAATGATTTTTTAAAACTATATCACATGCCAATTTTATGAGTTTTGGGTCAAAATGAAATTATTTTAAAAAATATTGATTAGAAGTAACATCTAAAACCGCATTTAGAAACAACGGTTTTATAATTAAAACCATAGTTATAAACTATGCCTTTTAAATTAAATTGAAAAAGTAAAAAATAAAAATTTAAACATTTCTCAGGAAACAAAAGTTTGCAAAGTTGGAATTAATTTCTTATTATTTTATAAAATGGGTTATTTTGAACCCAAACCCCAATTCTAAAGCAAAGTAAATGAGGGAAGATTATTGCACATTATTCTTTAGTATTTCTTATGTGGGGACCATCAATTGTCATGTCCAAGATAAGATTCCCTTTATATCGTGGTTCGAGCAATTTAAACTACTGTGAAAAGAAAAAATGTTAAAAATGATTTTCTTTAGATCTTTAATAAAAAACATTTATTCCAAACATTAGCTCAAGCAAGAAAGTTGATTTTTGGTTGCTTTAAATCACTAATTTGTATCTATTTTTTTCTCAATAAAATGATTTTTTTAATAAAAATTTAGGTTTTATTTTATTTTTTATATTGTTACCGCTCTTTAATCCGTGCATTTGGTTTATCAAGGTTTGCCTTATTGAGTTTCGATTTATCATCGTTTTATTGTACAAGCAGTTCGCTATCGACTTATTACGACAAGTAGTATTGTTCCATACCTCATGGCTAATTTCATTTACGTGGAGTGATTCAAACAAACAAGACGGATTCGATTAGTCGACGATATCAAATTATAGTCGTCAACATGTTGAAAAATCGGAGACGTAGATATTCTAATCACTATATTATCAAATTTATAGGCTTTATACCGATTTATTATTCTATTAATCGCTGAAACCTTTGAGAAAATCTAATTCTTCTCGTATAAAATGGCAATTTCGGTCAAACTCGAAATTTTCTAGATCTCGGATTACTAAACGGATCACCGTTGGAACTTCAAATCTAGTCAACATCGTCGACCTTTACAAATTTCAGACACCAAATCTTCATAATGCCGAGGCAACGGCATGACCCACCCGATATTCCTCCCTGATTTCAGAACCTACTAGTGAAGTCCCAATTTATAATCCCTAGGAAGATACGGTGGAACCCCACCTTATAAGGAGAACACCATGTATTAATTTAGTACCAATTATACACAAATATATATAAAAACCCGCATACAATTATAAATATGTTCTAGAAAAACTATTACTTAATATCAGAGATTGCCTTTAAAGATTGTGGGATTTAGGTACAAGTAGAAATGAATAAGTCCAATACAACAAACTCAGAATAGATAAATGCGAGAGTACGATACCGTATGAGATGCACGCCAAACTGGGCGCGACAGGCCCTACTTAACCTGTCCGGGACTTATAAACGATTTAAAACAACAATGAGATAACAAATCCGTTGAGTGGCATAGTTTATATGGAAAATAACATTTGTATGTCAATGGTCTCCCTCCCTAAACCTCCGTCTGACTCTTGTAAAGTTCCCCGCTTAGAAAATTTCACAAACCCAACTTTACCCAAGTCCACATATGCGCATCATGCTCAATAAATTAGCCGGTCCCAATGTGTTAAGGAAAACATAACCCGAATCAGATAATAACATAAAGCCAAGCACAAACATGTATAGTCATCAAGTGATAAAATAACCAAGTGAAATGCACCAAACCATGAGTATTAAAAATAGTTATACCACATTTAGAAAAATCAACAACGTCCATACCACATAAACCAACGCTGTACCGCACCATGTAATTCTCATCCTAAACCGCTGATAACCGACCTCACGTCACCTCGGGCAAACCCAAAGTACCAAACCGGCTTGGTCAAACCGACCTCACGCCACCGTGGCAAACCTGTAATACCAAACCGCTCGTCAAACCGACCTCACCGCCACCGCGGGCAAACCCAAAATACCAAACCGGTCGGTCAAACCGACCACGTCACCGCGGCAAACCCAAAATACCAAACGCCGAATCAAACCGACCTCACTAAGAATGTGGCAACTAATAAACCGGTCGGGTCAAACCGACCTCACTAAGAACGCAAACTAATAAACCCGCTAGGTCAAACCGACTCACTAAGAACGTGGCAACTAATAAACCGTTCCTATTCTCACATGTACCTTTCCAACAATACCGTATCAGGGTCAGCCCACAAAATCTCAAGATCCACCCATTTTTCTTTTACAATAGTTTTCAAGATAGTTTACAACCTCAATCCATGTACCCAAAATATCAAAACACCACCGACTCATCCACGAACACACAAAGAAAACTTTCAACAAGCAAATGTTGACAATTCAAGGCAAATGATAACTTTTGTTTTATATGAAACCTAAAAATCATGTTTGAATGCAACCAACCATCTGATCAAACAAAGATATGTAAAGTATTAAATCATAATGTATATATCGACATAATATCCCAAATCATTTAAAAGTTAATATAAACTCACAGACTATAGACGCCAAATCTCGCTCCATAGGATCTGCTTCCGCCTGGCGTGAGTGCCCCGTAATATGGATAAACTCCGCTCAGCTCTAATAATCGAACTAACAACCTTAGGATGCCCCGAAGGCCTTAGAATAACTAGAACTATGAAACCATCAAAATTGACTCCGGCTGTGTCCAATTACGTGGTGTGCCCTATGTGCCCGGAGCACTTCCAAAATTGGGGCTTTTCACCCGGGAGCTAATTTCTCGAAATTGAACCGTCCAATAATTCCTAAAAACATCCAATTTCACTAATACAACTTCAATTTTGCCAAATTAACCAATCGGTACTCTATTTCAGTCCCGACTTCTCGGTAATTACCCGAAACAACCTAAAAATGGAAACCCAACCAAACGATAAAACCAAAAATTTACAAACCACATATCAATGGAAAGCCCAAGGGACCAGGAACTCATTGGGTACCATTACCTTGGTCCTAATGCCGTGGTGGCCTAAACCCGATCTTGCTTCCTACCGATTTCGCTTTCACGTAACTTCCAAACGATGCGAAATCTGCAAAAAGGGACCACGTAGATGAGTTCGAAGGTCCGCTTCAAAATGGTGGAAAGGAGCCATGGGGTGGCCCGAGGTGGCCTAAATGGCCGAAAATCCAAAACCTGGTGAAAAATCTGCGCAGCCGTCTGCCCGGCCGGCCAGATCCCGGCCGCTGTCTGGCGGCGGTTGGTCAGAAAATTTTACGGCCAAGATCGCTCGCGGTGGCGCACCCGTGGTCCGGGCGCATAGTACGCGAACCCACGGCGGTGCCTCGTCCGGGGTCTGATTTCACCCGTTGTGTGGCCAATCTACCGTGTTGTGTTCCCCGCTTCGAGAGTTTTTATCTTAGGGTTTTGGGAGCTCAAGTGTTGTTTTGGGCTAAGGTTTTCATTCGTATCACAAGCTATGTTTATATAGGTCTAGGGTCGCTGGGTGAAAATCCTGCATCAAACTCGCATTGACCATAAAGTGCTACCGTTGAACTCTAACGGCCGTAACTTTTTATCCGTGGTGTTTATTCAGACGTTCCGCCGTCTATGAACCCCTGGGACGACGAGGCCTACGAAATGGTCTTAGTTAACCTAAAACTATCCTCCTCGAAAGTCAAACTGATCACCAATAAACTTCGGGTCAACTTGGTCACTGAATAAACCCAGATATTTGGCACTCAGTCATACAATCCCACTTTAAAGGTACTTGTCCACCGAAATTCAGACTGCTTTCCAGTTGAAGAGGTGAGGGTACCTGGCCCATTTGGCCCCGCCTCCCAAGTCGCCCGACTAGGTAGTCTTCTCCCAAAGGACCTTCACTAAGGATATTGTCTTATTGGGCGAAGCTCCTTCTTCTACCCGTGACCGTGACCGTCGCCTCCCTCACATAGTCATCCTCGCCGCCACCTCTCGTGTCTCCAACACATGTGAGTGATCCGAATATACTGCGTGAGCATGGAGATGTGGAACACATTATGGACTCGAGAAAGCTCCTTCGGTAAGTCTAATCTATAAGCCACTGGACCTACCCTCTCAACAATCTCAAAAGGTCCAATGTAGCGAGGACTTAGTTTCCCTCGCTTTCCAAAACGTACCACGCCCTTCCAAGGAGAGAGCTTCAAGAACACTCGATCTTCAACCTCAAACTCAAGATCCTTTCTTCGCTTGTCCAAGATAGCTCTTTGCTCATTCCGAAGCCAAGTCACTTCCTTTTGGCACGTATAACATTAACCTTGTCCATCGTCGCCTGTACAATCTCAGGACCTAGTAATTTTCTTTCGCCCGTCTCATTCCAACATAAAGGAGTGCGACATTGTTTCCCATACAGAGCCTCATAAGGTGACATCTCAATGCTTGAGTGATAACTGTTATAAGTGAACTCGCTAAAGGTGTATATCATTCCAATGTCCTTGAATTGTAGTACGCATTGACCAACATATCTTCTAAAGTTTGAATAGTCCTCTCTGACGGTCTAATACCGAGGGTGAAAGGCAAGACTTCAAATTCAACTTCGACACCTAGTTCTTCCATCAATCTCTTCCAAAACCTCGGCGAATCGTGATCTCTATCGAGACGACGACACCGGGCACCCCATGCAAAACTCACTATATGACCTCATAAAAGAGTTCCGTCTAGTTTCGAGGGGAAAACTCTCACCTAATAGGTAGGAAATGCGCGACTGTGAGCCATCAACTACTATCCAAATGCCGGCCATACCCGGGAAATGCGGAGGAGCTTAAATACAAATCCATTGTGATGTGTTCCATTTCCATTCTCGAATGGGTAAGGGCTGGGTGCAGTGTCCGAAGGCTTTTGTCCTCCGCCTCACTTGTTAATGCATGAGGCACTTGGATACATACTCCGCGAACTTCTCTTTTCATCCCCGACCAACGCCAATAATATTCCTTTAGTGTATGATGACTGCTAGTGCCACCGGTGCATGCCAAGATAGGCGAATCCATGGGCTTCATCTAGTATTTGCCTTTAACTCTTCCTTCAACCGCTAGAACACAGTCTGGAACCCATCACCAAGGCTCCATCGTTCTAACAAAGAAAATCGACCGCCCCCTTCCTCGAATTCTTCTTCTCATGCCTCATCAAATAGGATCTTCCAGCTTGTGCCCCCTCGAGAATTTGATCTACAAGTACTCCGGGTCGTAGGCCCGAAACTAGCAAAAAGTGCTCTCGAAAATGCAAATCTCCAAATCAACACCCAACTCTCGCAACTCGATCATCAATGGGAGTTGTATCAAGTTCGCATATGCTTCTCAAAAAGAGCCCGTGACTCTTACTCAAAGATCCCGCCACCACATTTCGTCTTACCCGGATGGTAGTCAATGCACCATAATCCCAAGTACTCCATCCACCTCTTTGCCTTAAGTTTAGCTCCTTCCTGTGTAAACAAATATTTAAGGCTCTATGGCTCCAGAAATATCCGGCAAGTCGCCTGCCAAGTAATGCCCAAGCCCTCACCGCGAAAATTACCGGCAAAGAAGTTCCAAGTCATGGGTAGGATAATTTAGCTCAGGCTTCTTTAATCGGTCTGAAGCATACGCCACAACTCTCTATGTTGCATCAACACAACCTAAAACCTTGGTAATATGAAGTATCGTCAGAACCTCGAACCCTCGTCGCTCTCTCCTGTAATGTCAAACAGGGCCGATGTCAACTTTCCTTCGTTGTTTGGAAGCTATCCCTCACACTTGTCGGCCCACTCAAATTTTTACCCTTTCCTACCAAACAAGTTGAAGTGGTCCCGCTTTATTTTTGAGAACCTTTCTATGAACCCGGCGATACCCCGCTAACCCTGGGGAAACCTCGCGACCGTCACCGCAGTTGGTCGCTCTCCCGCTTGCCACCGCCTACTTTCGAGGTCCACATAAATGCCATCGCTGTAAACCACGTGTCCGAGAAAGCCCACTCTGGCCAACCAAAACTCACATTTGCTAAATTTTGGCATACAAACCTGATTTCCGCCTCAAAGTTCGCAACACCAAAACCCAAAATGCCCTACGCCCAACTCGCTTCAAGTACACTGGAGCCGTCGCCAATGAAGACAATGACAAATCGATCTAAGTATGGACTGAAAACCCGGCCTATCGATCCATGAAAACCGCCGGGGGCATTAGTGAGTCCGGAAGACATCACTATACCGCTAATGTCCATATCTCGCCCCGAATGCCGCCTCGGGAAAATGTCGATTTCTAATCCTTAATCGATGGTACCTTGACCTCAAGTTAATTCGAGAACACCGGCCGCACTCGGAGTCGATCGTCAAATCATCAACTGGTATAAAAGGATACTGCTTACGAATGGTGACCTATTCAATCCGTCGTAGTCTATACACAACCTCCAAGTACCATCCTTCTCTTCACAAATAACACCTAAGGCTCCCCAAGGTGGAAGTACTAGCCCACAAATCCCCCATCCACCACCAGAATGAGCCTCAATTCTTTCTCAAATTTCTACTTCAAGTGCTGGCCTCTATAAGGTGGTAAAGAACAGATCGCACTGGTGGACCAAATCAATGGGAAAATCTACCTCTCGCTCGAGGTGGACTCAAGATCGCCAGGAACACATCCAAAGTCCCTACCACCGGCACGCCCTAATCCGCCTGTCGCGCATTTAGTCAACTATATGAGCTAGAAACCCCGAACAACCCTCCCGAAGTAAACATCTAGCAGAAATGGCAGAAATCAAACCTGAAGGTGTCCGCCTCCGCTTTCCATAGAAGACTACTACCAGGCCTTGCCGTTTAAATATTACTTCCTTACCAAGCAATCCATCGGGGCTATTAGTTCAAGCAAGCCAATCCATCCCAAGAATTACATCCAACCCTTGAGATCTATTAATATCAACCGCTCCATATCTCGCCCTCAATTGAAAACAAGCTATCCAGTTGTCTATCAGGCCAAGGAGACTCTCCTGTGGGCGTGGAAATCTCCAAACCACATTCCAAAGGAACCGGAGTCATCCCGACTCGTGTAACATACTCACGTGAAATAAAGGAGTGTGTAGCTCCTGGGTCAATGAGTACACGCAAGATTACACTAAAAATAGATAATGTACCCGCTTCACAACGCCGGAGTGGCCTATGCCTCTCGACGTCATGAAGATAGACCGCCTCAGCGTGTGGTCGCCCTCTCCGTCTCGCCCTGGGCCGGGTGTAGACCGCCGGCCCCATGATAGGGAACCACCCAGGCTCGGGGCTTCGCTCATGCGTATCCGGCCCCTCCATGCCCACTCAGCCCGCCGGAACCGAGCACCCGATCCCGAACTCTAGTCCGGCCGATCCGCCGATAGGCGCCCCTCCGAAATGTCCCGTCGCCCACACCGACAAGATGTATAATCCCACCGGTACGGCCCATCGCGAATCTCTGCCGCAAACATCACAAGCCCAACGGACGCCTCGCCTCGGCGCACCAAAAATGCTACCGCCACTGTTCACCCGAGAGGGTGGTCCCAGCAGCCACAAAGCCAGGTTTTCGACTGACCACGGCTGGGATACCATTCGTGGTCTCCCACTGGCCTCAACCGAGCTACCAGCCTTGGCGTGGGAACCACCGAATGGGTATCTAAGCTCATGGTCCCGTGTCTGAGCCCCACCTTGAGGCGAAAGAAAACCCCGCGAAGCAGTGATAGCTCGTGAAATGGACCACTCCCCTCGTCTGAGCGGGTCAGGCGGGCCCTTGGCTGCCCAGCGTAATTGCACACTTGGCACATTTTCGAGGCTCACAGCCGTGTCACGTGTCGTGCGCACTAGTCAACTTTAAGCTTCAAGTGTGGGGCCCATGGGTGACATGTGGCATCTCCTAATTGAAAGAAAATCCAAAGCTGGTGGATTAAGTGGATAAGAAATCCAATGAGCCAATGATGGCTTGACAAGTGGCAAGTGAGGAGGACAAAAGAAGACATTTCTTCTCCATTTGGCTGGTACGTGCAGTAGGGGAGAAGGGAGAGCAGATTTTGGAAAAATGGAGGGTTTTAGAGAGAGAAAGTGCAACTTCTATATTTCCCAGATTCTGACGTCGGATCTGGCTTCAGCCAAAAAGCAAAGTTGTTCTTACGCTGCAAGGGCCACGCGTGACACCGATCTGCGGGAGTTTCAACAACCCGCAGGTGCAGACGCTCAAAACCCGGCCCGTTGACCACCTCACAACTCCGCTGAAAATCTATACATCTCGTATCACTAGACGCATACCTGAGTAAAAATGTGGCCCTCGGGGCCCATAGAACCAATACCAAAATACATCCCAACCAGACTCCAATAAATTCAAGAGTTATACATTTCTTCTTAATACACATACATATTAAAATTTACAATTCTAATACATATTATCCAAAAACTATCAAAAGCCACAACTCGACTTTTTCAAAATCGGTCTTCTAAGCAGTTGAGCCGCCTTCCTGGAACACCCCCCGTATCTAAAAAAATGTTCCTCGACAGGTGAGCTATCGCCCAAGAGTGGAATCACTCCTAAATGGGTTACTTCTCCCTAAGTGCATATGCAATACTCCAATTTAAACACACACTCAAGTAAATACATGATCCTACTTGAATGTCTAAATGTCCGTTCCCATGTCTCGAGTCCTCACCGACTCCCTCACACTTGCCTAAGCTATGTATGAGAAAAATATCATTTTCAAAACAAAACTTGTTGTTCTTGAAAATAAACTACCGAAGTGTCGGTAAAAATATGGGACTACTCTCCAAGGCGAATTGGTTGGTGAGCTTCCTAAATAGTCATGGTTCTCATCCGAATGATCTCGTTGCCTATCTCCCAACCCAATTCTCCCCGAAAATCTATCCGCTGCGGAAATTCCTTTCGCAACCATGTTCGCTTTTTAAATTCATGTCATGCACTAACACCTACCCTCCTAGGTTACCTGCATATGAAAATGCATTATGCCATTTCCAAAACCATTTATACAATATATATACCAATATATTAATTATGCAACATTCTCAAATTTTCAATTTACACCACATGTAATTCAACAATATGGATCAAACAACACCCAAATTAGCTCACTTGAGCAATTCACAATTTCATCTCCAATGGCCTATACTCACAATTATATTCCATATAATTGAGTAAATCACAATTTTATCTCCAATGGCCTATACACACAATTATATTCCATATAATTAAGCAAATCACAATTTTATCTCCAATGGCCTATACACCAAAAACACAATTTATTTCATAAATTATTAAACAAACACCCAACAAATTTCACACAAGCCACGGACCGTCCAAATGCAATTCCAAAATTCTCCAAAATTTCCACACTTCTGCCCAAGATTTGGGATCGATCAAACCGCCTCACTACCAAACAAATACACAAGCATTTATAAAACACTTAAATAAGGGTAAAACAAGTAGGATAAAAATCCATACCGCCTGAGTTTGTCAAAACTCCAACTTTTTGTGTCCACACGTAGCTCTATCACAGATCAATTTTATTTCGCTCGACGAAATCCTACAGTCCGATTTTCATAGATCTGAGAAAGAAGTAAAGAGAAGAAATAATAAAAAAAAAAAAATATTCCCTCTCCCCAGACGCCTCTCTCTCTCCCACGCCATTTGACCTCCTGCCCCTTTTTAATGTTGATTTTTTTCATTTTATTATTATTATAATATTATTATTATTATATTATTATCATTTTGAATACATAACTTATATATTGTTTCGTCGTTCGTTTTCCTAAAAATTTTATTTCTTTTCGCTCAATTATTTTAAATGACCTTTAACTCACTGCTTATTTTCGACTTCCGAGATTTTCGTAAAATCTCGCCCTCAAGCCACCTGGGCGATTTATCACCTAAATTATAAAATATTATGACTGCCTCAAAATTCGACGAAACTTTTCCTCTGGTCACTGACATGAGACGGTTCTAACCGCCTCAACCGCTTCATCATCCTAGATCTAGAGAATTTTCTGGCTAACCTAAATACCGCTTTACCCTCTTCTAAAAATTGAATTTTCTGCTCTACAAAGTAGTGGGTCTTCTCCTACTCGGTTATTTTCGGTTTTAAGAGCTTTGTAAATTATTTGGAGTGTTTGAGGCAATAAATGGCCATTTGGTCGGTCCCAAAACTTGGGACTGAATTGTTGGAATTTTTGGGACCCATTTTCAAGTGGCCCCAGACCGGTTACTGACTGTTATTGGTCCATGTGTTATACCGATGCAATAAATTATGGTTTGGGTGTTTTTTGGGCCTGAATAATATGGATTTCAGTTCCACAAATTGAACCGATGTTAGTGAGAGGGTCGGCCCACGAACAACCCAACGTTGCTTAGTGGACTGCTAAAAACAGCCTTCGTTTGCTCGGACAAAATCGAAATGGTCCCATGTGTGTCAAAGGTAATGATTGGTTTTGAATCGATGGCTTGAACTGTGAATGAAATGTTAATGCATGGAATTTAATGTGTTAACATGATGTTTGAATTATATAAATATAATTGTAAGAGCCATTGGAATTAAAATGGATTGTTGATTAGCCTCTGCTTTAGCTACTGATGTTATTGATATGAATTAAATAACATGTGGTTTGTATGTAAATTTTGTTAATATATGCATAATTGATATATTGGCATGTGTGGTTTGGAAATAGCATAATGCATTTCATATGTATTGGGGCAACCTAGAAAATTAGGTGTGAGTGCATGACATAAAAGGAATGAAAAATGGAAAATGGTGTTGAAAGGAATTTCAAGGGAATATTTTCTCCTCAAGAATCGCTTCAAGAAATGTCCAACAACATCTCTGAGGCTGATCCACGACTGCTTTAAAATGATCCACAACACTACGAGGGTAGTCCAATATAATACCTAAACTTCTGGTGAGTACGCTTTTTGAGAACAAAAACTTTTTGTTTTGAAAACGATGTTTTTCTCGCATTTGGCTTAGACATGCTTGAGGGAGTCAATGACGACTCGAGAAGTGGGAAAGGGTGAGTCGCATTCTCATCCATATCACGTAAACATTCAAGTAGGATCATGTATTTGCTTGAATGTGTTTATGTTGAATCATTGCATGTGCATTTAGGTAGGGAGTAACCCATGTGATAATTTAACCATCGGGCATCGTCACCCGTCGATGGATCATTATTTCGTGGTACAGTGGAAGTGTTCTAAAGACTCGCATCAGAGAGGCCGCTTGAGAAGAAAGCTGATTGTGGCTTTGATATGTAATTTGTAAAACATGTATTAGAAATTCTAAATTTTAATATATGTTTGTATTAAGAGTGATGTAATCAACTCTTGAACTATTGCAATATAGTTGGATGTATTTTGATGAGTATGATGTGTAGGCCCAAGTGGCAATTTTTACTCATGTATGGGTCTCATGACATGAGACACAGGTTTTTCGCGAGTTGACGGATTGTCAACGGACACCCCGGGATTTGGGGCGTCACATAATCTTAATATTGTTTCATCTTGTATGATTTTTAATGATTTGTATCTCAAATATGTGATATATTATAAGTTTGAATCAATAATATTATTTTTCCTTTAAAAAAATAAATAAACATTAAAGAAAATAATTACTTAAAACTTATATATTCCTATATTATTTAATCTTTATATTTATGATTAAAATAAATAAAATTATTTTGAAGTAATAAATAATAAAATTGATTAGATTACTTTTCCTCCCCCTTTTCTTTTCTTTACATTTTTTCCTTAAGAACCAAACATAGCCTAGTGGATAAATGGAAACCAAGAAAATTCCAATTAATTCATCAAGGTAATTTGATTATTGTTTCTACCAGATACTCTCTTTACTTGGTAACGCTTTTGGACCTTTTGGTGTATTTTGTTGTTATTATAATTATATATATTCAATCGGTTCGTCTTTTGATTTGGTTTATATATATAGGTATATATATATATATATATATATATATATATATATATATATATATATATATATATATATATATAATTAAGGAATTACATAGGTGGAATTTATTTAACACTCTTCTCTTTTTGCAATTTGATGAAATCTTTATGATATTTATCAGCTTTTACCGTTGGACGTGCTGGCTACAAAATAACGGAATTTCAGGGACGCCCCCAAACCTCGGGTCCGTTGACTCACCCAACCTCGCGGAATCGGCACGTCCATATCACGAGATCGCATACCTAAAGTAAAATGGCTACTGGGCCCATAAACCAATACTCACAAAATAAATATCACAGCTATATTCCAATAGTCCAAGAGTTATATATTTCTCTTAATACAAATACATATTAAAATTTAACATTTCTAATACATATTATCCAAAAAACCATCAAAGCCACAACCCTATTTTCTTCAAAACGCCCAAGATGAGCCGTCTCGTACGCCTCCCCGTGACCAAATAATATATTCCCTGACAGGTGAGCTATCGTCTAGCAGTGGAATCACCCTAAATGGGTTACTCTCCACCTAAGCGCATATGTAATGCTCCAATTTAAAACACACACTCAAGTAAATACGTTGATCCTATTGAATGTCTACATGCCCATTCCCATGTCTCGAAGTCCTCACCGACTCACCTCACACTTTACCTAAGCTTCATGTATGAGAAAATATCATTTTCAAAACAAAACTTGTCAAGCTCTTGAAAATACACCACGAACGTGTTCGGCAAAAATATGGATCAATTCTTCGAGGCGAATTGGCTGCGAGCTCGCACGGGCCATGGTCCCTTTGTCCGAAATGATCTCATGGCCCATCTCCCAACCCAATTCTCCTAAAAATCACCCTGCAAATCTCCTTCCCAACCATGTTCATTTTTCAGAAAATTCAGGTCATGCACTCAACACTCAATCTAGGTTGTTCTTAAAGGCATATGAAAAATGCATTATGCCATTTCCAAAACCATTTATACAATATATATACCAATATATTAATTATGCAACATTCTAAAATTTGCAATTCACACCACATGTAATTCAACAATATGGATCAAACAACACTCAAATTAGCTCACTTGAGCAATTCACAATTTCATCTCCAATGGCCTATACTCACAATTATATTCCATATAATTGAGTAAATCACAATTTTATCTCCAATGGCCTATACACACAATTATATTCCATATGATTGAGCAAATCACAATTTTATTTCATAAATTATTAAACAAACACCCCAAACAGCCCCTACACAGTCACGAACTGTCCAAATGGGCTCCAAAAATTCTCCAAAGATTTCCACACTCCTGCTCCAAGATTGGGACTGATCAAGGCCCCTCACGACCAAACCAATACAAGCATTTACAAAACACTAAACAAGTGGGTAAAAACAAGCAGGATAAAACCTACCCTCACTGAGTTTGCCAAAACTCCAACTTTTTGGTATCCACGAGCCTCATCGCGTGATCAACTTTCGCTTTCAAACCCCGACGAAACCCACACCGATTGCAGATCTCGAGAAAAATGTGAAGAGAGAAAAAAATTAAAAATATTCTCTCTCACGAGCTCTCCTCACGCCCGCTCTTCCCTTCCTTTGGATGATTTTTTTTCCTCTTTTATTATGATTATAATATTATATTATTATTATTATTATTATTATTATTATTATTATTATTATTATTTTGATACATAACTTATTGCCTCGTCGTCCTTTCTATCCTCGAAAAATTTTATTTTTCAATTCACTATTTTAAATGAACTTTTAACTCAAGTCATTTTTCTGAAGTTCCGAGACTTTTCAAAAATCTCGTCCCTGTAGTCATTGGTGATTTATCACCCAGAAATTCGTAAAATATTCTAACTGCCCTATTCTGACGAAACTTTCGTCACTAGATTTCGCGAAACGAATTTAACCGCGCAGTCCGTTTCATCATCCGAGATCTAGAGAATTTCCGGTTTTCAACCGAAATTACCGTTTTACCCTTTTTCAGAAAAATTGAATTTTTTCTCGGGTTTTACAAAATTTATATAATGGTCCTTGTATAATCTATACAAATTAATAAGAAAAAAAGTCTAGTTGTATGGCTAACTCTATCCTTTCCCTAGTCAGGGCTATAAGTTGTAAGTCGACTCTAGCCTTGCTTCTGCAAGGAGCTACTACCCCACATTAAGGATCCACCATCCAAAGGTTATTTGGGTCCATATCTACAGTAGTTCTCGTTAAAAATCACAAGATCTATCCCTTCAATGCTAAGCTTATATTTATACTCGAATACCTACTGCACTAAAACTAATGAATTTGCTAATATTTTCAACATAATTATATATTTATACTTATTTATTAAACAAATGAAATTCAAATCAAACTGGATTTCAGAGGATTGATTATTAATAAGTGTAATAGTTTTTAAAAATGATTTCAAATTTTATACTTGATGATGCTTTTTTCAATCGAAACTGGGCTTGAGCGTGTGTGGCTCGTCGCCGGCCCCTGACACGGCGTCGGGATGCAAGCTTTTGATCGTCTGGCCGAGGTCGACTCCGCCGCAATACCGATTTGCAAACCTGCAAGAAAGCCGCAAAACAAAGAAGGCTGGGCCTGATGGCTTCGCCTCGTGGTCGTCCGGTGCCTGCGCTCGCTCTTTCCGAGAGTAAAAGAGACACGCTTTAGGAAGGCGAAGGACGCTTCCAGGACGCTGTGACAAGCAATGGCTTAGCTTCGCATCTTCACCGGATGGGGTGGCCTTGTATTTATAAGATGTTCAAATTCGCCGATGGTACTTAGAGTCCTTCCTGTATCGATGGGATATTCTTTATTATAGTCCATATCTGATTGCACAGGATATAGAAAGAGTATTTTACTGGGGATAGTCTTCCTTCCTTATTGGTGAGATTTGGTGGATGTATCAATATATATTATCGAGATTATTCTATTTCCCATATTTCGGGAGACTTAACATAATTGGTCTCTCGGGGCCCAACAGTTGATCTCTCTCCCGGGTCGCCCCAAAAGGCCGGAATGTCAGCTTTAGAAAGGCCCGAGTGCCTCATCAGCAAACCCCTTTGAATTCAACTAGTGGGCCTTCAGAAAGCCATTGGGCTGGCCTCTTCTAAAGTTCTGTGCGGCTTCAGGAGCCTTATTTTCAAACCCTATCAAGGTTCCTCACCAGGTATCGCGTGCTTCGGGCAAGGGTCAACGCACTCGCCGTACAATTTTACCGGTTCGCTCGGCCGGGATTAGTTAGCTTCGCCGCCATTTGTCTCTGATAATGATACTCTTTCTGCTGCGCCATTTCTTCCTGGTATTCCATTCAGTTTCCTTTTGTTTCTTTCGCGACATCCTCCGCCTGCAGCGTCACGTTTCGACCTTTCTTTCGCTTTGGGTGAAGTTCTACTTTCTAGCCTGGTGTCCGGTTTTATCTTTCGGTTGTCTTTTCCGGGTCCACTACGCCTTTGTTTTTATTGCTTATTTTCACTACGGCCTGTGTCGCTCTTCTCACGCATCGACTGATTCTTCTGGCTTATCGATGGTTCGATTAATCGGCAAAGGTTCCAACCGTTTGGTTGGAGTTGGACCTCGAGACCCCCGAGGTGCCTCCTCCCTTCTCGACCAAGGGAAATGGGAAAGTAACTGATTAAATACCCGTGGGGTCTAATATTCGAGTAGTCTACTGCTCATCATGTTTTAACCGTGGGACCCAGCAAGGTTCTGGGCCCTTCATATGGGCCACCTTCGACGTTATCAGCCTCCCTTTGAGCCCTGTGGTCCCCCTCACTGCCAATCTCTATGTGGTCTTGCGGCTCAAGATGGTGTGTTTTTCTCGAAGTGGCCTCGAGTAACGGCCCAAGCTTCCCTCCTCGCGCACCTCTCATAAAAAGTGGGTTTTATAAAGATTTCGAATATGTGTCCCACCAACTTCGCGCCCAATGGTTGTGGTATTTTTGGTTAGTCTCGTCGGTTTTCTTTGTGACGTGGGGCTCAAGTCCTCAAAGATAGCCTCAGGCTTTTCTTACCCTTTTAGCCCTCGGGGCAGAGGACATCCTGTGAGGGCTTTCTTTATTTTCAGGGCGTCCTGGCGCTCCCCGGTGGTTTCCGACCTTCCCTCCTCCCACAGGATGTGGAAGGGACGCTACTTCTTCTAGCTACTGTAATGGAAAGTATGATCCTTCTCGACAAAGGACGACACTGGTGTTCCCGGTGGCTGGACTCACTCCCGAGAATCTTCGCGTGAGTGTTTGCTGGTGTTCGGGTCATAACTTGTGTGGTTATCGGGTATTCCGACTCTCACAATCGCCTACATGCTTTCAAAAAGCCTCTCGCATTGATCTCGGCCACAAGATAGTGCCGTGAGCGCCGGCGCGGCTGAGTGTCCTCCTTATGCCGAGCCGATCACCGATGCTCCCTGGCCTCAAGGCTCGAGGTCCACTCTGCTCGTCGTCCGAGGCCTCACCTCCTTCTACCATGAAAGCCCTCCCCCATGGGCCTCCGCTGCCAAACCCACTAGGGGGGAACTGTTGGCCCAACTGGAGATGGTGTCTCTCGAAGCCCCGAGCTGAAGCCAAAACCCTGATTCGCGGAGAAAGATCTACGGCTTCTGGCCAAAAGTTCCGGTCAGGGCACTTCATCTTCCCGGGCCTACTCGTGTTCGAAAACTGACCCGTGCGCGCTCCCGGTTAAGGCCCTATAGTCTTGAGTCTGCAGCCCTATTCGGGTCTGGTCATAGGAGGAAGGTTCCTGTGGCCGCCGAGCGCCGTTGATGGCCGAGCCTTATCGCCGTCTGAACCCGCCGACGGCAGGTTAGGTCGCCAAGGGCGAAGAGACGCAGGCGAATAGAGCCGTAATCCGCTGGTGACGGCGGACTTTACTTCACAACGCCGAATCCGCGCAGAAATGCGGCTTTCGCCCATTCTCGCGACTCGACCAAGAAGTCGCTGCGCCGCCCGCTGACGGCAGGCTCGCCCTATCTCTTCGCGCCGCCAAGTTTCCGCACCGGCCATATTTGATTCCATTTTACGTGTTTCGATCCCGCATTTATGTTGATTCTACGCCAGCTTATTACGCGCGCCACTCACTGGCGGCTCGCCAAGAAGGCCAAACTAAACGAGGGCCATGTCAAAGCGGCCCGAGCATATAAGGCGAGGGTGGCTTCCCTCTTATCCGAGTGGGCTGAGCTGCGAGGTTAGGTGCAAATAATCGAGGAAGCAAGAAGCTCAAATCCGGGCCGAAACACCACGCTTCGCTCGTCGCCGAGGTAGGAAGACGAGGGCCAAAACAACTGAGGGCTGGCCAAGGCGAGCCGGGAGGCTCTCGCCAGATGACTAGGTTGTGCAAAATGACTTGATCTGAGGCGTAGGGACAGACTCCGCGCCTACCCAAGATGAACTTCTCGATGGTGCTGGGAGATGAGCTTCTCACATCTCGAGGTGAGCTTCGTGGGAGTCTAGGAAGAACTCCAAGGCCGATCAAAGACGATCTGCGTGATAAGACGACGTTGTTGGACGAGGCTCGTCGCGAGGTTTAATTCAGGCGCCGCCCCGCTGGAACGCCTGACCGAGGAGTGCAACAAGCCGCGCGATCTTCATCGCCAGTTCAAGTCGCGGCTCAACTGATGAAGTTATTGGAAGATTAAGGGCCGAGGCGTCTAATAAATGGATCTCTCGTGGCTCGCTCTCTGTAAGGTCAAGCCAATGCTCATCCCTATTCGGGATTCTCAACTTCTCAATCTTCCAAATGACAGGAGGAGGAAGGGTCCTTCTCTCGCTCGATTATCCCGAGAACCCGCACCCCGAGGTCCACTCCCTCTCACCGCCGCTCCTTCTCGATGCCTCGATCTCCTGCTCGTCATCACCACGTCGACTTTAACACTTTTCTCTTTTTTTTTTTTTTTGTTGGGTCTGGGACCCAAGACATATGTAACCTTTTCTTCAATGAATATTCATTATTTCATCTTACTTCTTTCGCCTCTATTTGTGCTCTTCGCGCTGTTTTGCTTGATTTGACTTTACTTGTCCGCATGGTCCGAATTAAGCTACCGAAGCCATGTCGTGTTTCCCAATCGTCTCGTTGAGGCTCCCGGCTCTCGCGTTTTACGGGTTGAATCGCTCGAGCCGAATCGGGGAATCCCCTAGGTTGCATACTGCCGAGTGGATGAACTCGTCGGGTGAGTCGGGCTCCCGTTTACCGGAAGTCGTCGAAATGACCGACTCTTAGGCTACATGACCGCGGCCGTGGATGAACTCGGCCAGCGAAGCATCGGGCCCGTCTACCGAAGTTATCCGAAATAACCGGCTCCTTAGGTCAGTCGCCTATGTAGAATCGGTCGAGCTCGTCAACATGAGCTACCGGCCCGCCGGCCGAGTCGTTCGAAGCCGAATCGCTCCCAGTCGCCCGGCCTATGTAGAATGGTCGAGCTCGCCAACGGATACCGGGCTTCGCTCTGCTGAGTCGCTCGAGCCGAACCGCTCTAGGCCGCTCGTCGGCGTAGCGGCCAGCTCAACGGAGCTACTCGGGCTCCGCCGATGACTTTGCTTGAGTCGAACCGGATCGCTAGGGCCGGCAGGTCGTACGAAGCGGACGAACTCGCCAAAGTGAACTACCGGGCTCCGCCGATGACTTGCTTGAGTCAACCGCCGGGAGGAGCTCGCCTATGCAAACAAATGGGCGTAGCTCACCCAGAACCGCCGAGGAGCTCGTCGGCGCGGAATTGCCGGGAAGAGCTCGCCAAGGCGTAATTGGTCGGAAGAGCTCGCCAAGTGTGAGCTTGTTTCGAAGAGCTCACACGCGAATTTGTTTCGGGAAGAGCTCGCCGCTGTGAGTTTGTCGGGAAGAGCTCGCCTATGCGAACAGCCAAGGCGAGCTCGGCCCATGTGAACCGCTAGAAGGAGTCACCTATGTGAATCGGCCGGGAAGAGCTCGTCAACGCGGACCGCTGGGCGGAGCTCGCCTATGTAAACTACCGGGAAAGAGCTCGCTCATGTGAACTCGCCAACGGAACCGGGCGCAGCTCGCCTCACGGAACTCGAAGAGCTCGCCTATGTGAACTCGCCAACTGAAATCGTTAGGGCGCAGCTCGCCTACGTGAACCGTCAAAGAGCTTGTTAGTGTGAACTGTTGGGCGAAGCTCGTCCATGTGAACTGCTGGGAAGAGCTCGTCTATGTGAACTCATCAACGGAACTCGCCGCAGATCGCCTACGTGAACCGGGCCAGCAGCTCGCTTCATGTGAACTCGCCAATCTCGAACCGGGTGCCAGCTCGCCGCGTGGGGTCCGCGCGGAGCTCGCCCATGTGAACCGCCGGGAGGAGCTCGCCGCACGTGAACCATGCGGGAAGAGCTCGCGATGTGAACTCACAATCGCAAACTACCGGGAAGAGCTATCGCAGGAACTCATGAGCTCATTCACGCGGAACTCGAGGAGCTCGTTTGGCGCATTGCTGGAAGAGCTCGCCAACGTGGACCGCTGGAAGCGAGCTCGCTTCATGTAAATCGCTGGGAAGAGCTCGTTTGGCGTGAACTCGCCATCGCGAACCGCGTAGCCGCTTCACGTGAATCGCCGGGAAGAGTTCGTCAAGTGTGGAATCTCGCTAATCGCGAACGCCGGGCGTAGCCTATGTGAACCTGAAAAGCTCGCTAAGGAATCGTTGGCGGAGCTCGCCCATGTGAATCAGCTGGAAGAGTTTCGTCGGCGGAACTTCGCCAATGGAATCGCGCAGCTTCTAAGTGAATCGAAGAGCTTCGCTCTTATGTGAACTGCCAATCGCGACCGCCGGGTAGCTCGCCTACGTGAACTGCCGAAGAGCTTCGTTAGTGTGAATCGCCGGGAAGAGCTTCGCTTTATGTGAACTCGCTAACGTGAATCGGCAGCTCTCGGGCGTCATGTCGAATAGCGACAAATAGCTGCATTCCGGAATTTCCTCGTGTAGCGTGACTGCTCGTAGTAAGGCGGAACTCATCAAAGTGAGCCGGGCCAAGCCGCGCTTGGCGTCGAAGCGGGCGATGAAGCTCGAAATGATCTACTCTCGTGTAACGTGACCGCCCGCAGTAGACCTGAGTCGCAAAGTGAGCCGCTAGGGCTCGGCGCCGGGCCATGGCGATGTAGCCCGAAATGACCGACTCCCAGGGTAACAAGTGACCTATCTAGAGCAGACGAACCCGGTCAAAGCCGAGCCACCGGGCTCCGCGCCGTGGGCCAACTCGGGCGATGTAAAACAGCCGATCTAACCCTCGTGCAATGTTGACTGGTCTGCAGCAAGACCGAACTCGTCAAAGTGAGCCGCCGGGCTCCGGGCGCCGAGAGGTCGAAAGGGCGATGTAGCCCGAGCCGATCCGACCGTAGCGTGACTTGCCCAGACGAACTCGTCAAAGTGAGCTGCTAGGCTTCGGGCGCTGTGGCCAAGTGGCGATGTAGCCTAACCGATCCGACTCCAGGAAGGATCCGCCCGCAGTAGACAAACTCGGGCCAAAGTGAGCCGCCGGGCTCCGGCGCCAGGCCATGGCGATGTGTACCCCGAGCTGATCCGACTCCTCAGGCCGCGACCTACATGTAGCAGAGACGAACTCGGCCAAAGTGAGCCGCGCTCCGGCCGAGGCTAAGTGGCGATGTGGGGCTGAGCCGACCGACTCGTGTAGCGTGACTCGCCCGTGAGTGTATCGAACTCGCCAAGTGGAGTCAGCTGGGCTCGGCGCATATGGCGGCGCGGCACGTGTACCGAAATGACCGACCGCCAATGCGGACTGGCCCGCAGCAGCACGAACTCACAAAGTGAGTCACACCGGGCGCTTACGGGCCGAAGTATGACAAACAGCCGACCGACTCTCGTGCAATGCGGATTCGTCTGCAGTAGACGAACTCGCCAAAGTGAGTCATTGCCCGGCGCCGAGGCCGAAAGTGTATGATGTAGCCCGAAATGATCCGACCGTAGCGTGACTGGCCCGTGAGTAGACCTAACTCGCCAAAGTGAGATGTCGGGCCCGTGCAATCGCGGGTCGGTGCGGCGACGGTCGAGCCGACGACTCCCCGCGGCAATACGCGGACTCGTCTGCAGTAGACGAACTCGCTGCCGAAATGGGCCCGGCCAGGTCAGCGCTACGTAGGAAATGACCGACTCCTCGGGCCGTGACTGGCCCGCAGCGGGACAACCCGCCAAAGTGAGCCGCCGGGCCCGGTGGTGAGGCCGAAAGTGGCGATGTAGCCGAAAGTCGATCCGACTCTCGTGCAATATGGATCTGGTCTGCAGTGCACGAACCTCGCCAAGGTGAGCTACCGGGCTCCGTAGCGCCGAGGCCGCAGTGGCAATGTGTACCGAAATGATCCGACTCGTCGTAAGCAGACCTGTCCGCAGTAGACAAACCGCTAAAGCGAAATACGGCTCCGGCACCGAGGTCGCTCGTACTGCACCGGCCTCCACTCCCCTCAGGCATTCAGTCTACCCACAGAGAGCTTCCGCATGTGGAGGTCGTTCATTATTTGAGCATTCCCAAGAGTTCGCCGTGAATTCCATGACAAGTCAAGACTCGCCCTTATTTGCGCGGCTTGTATCTCATGTCGAACTCGCTTAGCTCTATAAATTTCATTTCATTAGCCTTTCCGAGGTTTCGGTTTGTGTAACACTTCGCTTACCTGCAATTCTCGTTGAACTGCCAGTGTGAGCCTGGAAATAGGTGTCATGCTTACTAAGGCCGTAATTACATTTCTCCATCCCGATACCTCTCAAAGCCCACCGGCAAGAATTGGTGCTTCAGACTCGCTTCTTACCCCTCCGGGACGAGGACTACTGTCAGTCTCGATACGGCTGGCATAGAAGGAGCTCTCCTTCACCGTGGACTTACTAGGATGGTGGAGAGCTCAAACACGCTTTCTAATAAAATGTGTTTCATTACTTCAGATCCTACCAAATGCTTTCTTCAGACTTGAATAAAGGCCGGCATTTATCGCTTTCCCTGGACACGACCGCTTTAAGGCAAGAATCTCCTGCCGCGCCAACTTCCTTTATACTGATGGCTAGCGTACTGTCGGTACACTATCTTGTTTGGATTTGCTTCACTCCCTTCTGGTCGACTTCCAGAAACCCAGAATTTCCTATCGACACTGGGCGCACTCACTGATTCAAGCCATACAGCCAAGATCCGAATGCTTTGACAGATGAGCTTATGTGGAGCTCTATCGGTGTGATTTTACTCAAAGATATCATCTATGTATACTCTCCATAGTTATGCCTCATTCGCTTTCTAGAACATCCGATTCACCAACCTTCGACGGCACTTATGCTTCGGAGCCCAAATGGCATCAGACGCGTAATAGTTCCCTCGCACGTGAGATCGAACAAGGTCTTTCTCGTCGCCAGTATTACCGACCGGTCAGAGCCGGAGAAGGCATCCATAAAAAGTCGAGAAGTTCATGACCAGCGCTGGCACTCACGATGAGGTCGATCGGCAGAGGAAGTCGGGGTTTTTCTGGGGCATGCTTTGTTGATGTCGGTGATATGCAAGCCGCTGTCCGTCGCCAAGGCTTGACCAAATCACCGCCAACCAACCCATGGTCTTCAACTCCCTGATCATCCCCCGAGGGAGTTTGTTAACCTCTTCGCTGACGCCTTATTCCTTCTGCACGAAGCTCCCTCCTTTTGCTTCCATCGGGCTCGGCTGGCGGGCTAACGCTCACCCTACGAGCCGACATCGATCAATTCTCCATGATCCGCCGCTCCATAAGTCGTCTTTATTTGGTCAAATAATAGATACAGGTTTTTGAGGTCTCATAGGCTTTGATCCCATATAGTGAGATGCTCCCACGCTGATCCAATAATACTTGTCCCAGCTCTTCGATGGGCTTTCTGCTCTGGGTGGAGCACCTCGTCACGCACGTCGAGCCCATCCATATGTTGTCAACCTGCTTTTTTTTGTTTGACGCCAGTAGCATTCCCTAGCCACCCATCGTCTCTCGAACCATTCCCACCCATTTACGTAGGGAACTTGATCATCATGTGGTATGCTGAGGGATGGCTTTTTAGCCAGACAGAGGGTTCCGCCAACAACATGTTGTGGCAGATCAGGCGCCAATTACTTCCAGGAATCTTGTCGTGGTCGCCGCCCGGCATGGGGATCTCCCAAGGTGAGTACCCGCCTGTGGCCGAGCCTGGGAGGTAATACCTTTTCCCCAGTGAGAGAACCCCAGAAGCGAAAATGATCGTTCCAAGCCCCTTCGATGCCCATTTTATCGAAGGCCGACGCCAAGATTACGGCCGCCAACTCCCGCTATCAATTAGACCCATGAACTGTTACGCCACCACCGTGACGAACTACCTGGTCGCTATGAGGCGGCACCCCATCTCGTCAGAGTGTGGATTGACAGTTGAGTCGTAGTTTAGACACGCTTTGTATTTCCGCGTTCCACTCCGCCTCGATGCGGCAGCGGGCCTCCCCGTGCCGAGCTGTGGGGATTCCCCTTCCCTCCCCGTCGAACCCTCCGAGATTACCCGGGATTTCACCAAGGGGGGGGCTGCCGGGTGCCGAGCTGTCATCCGCCGAGGTGGTGGTCACGAGACTCCGGGCCCGGTTCCCCGAGCTTGATTTTCGTGGGATATGGAAGCGCTCTGAGGTATCCGCCGCCGCATACAATTCTATTTCTCGAGTCAGACATGTGTCGTCCGCGCTGTCCATAAATTCCTATGGAACCCGCAGCATTTGGAGTTGTCTCTTATCATGGTGGCCCAACTTCATTTTGAGTCGCCATCTCAGGAATCGGCTCGCTTTCGCATTTCGCGCAGACCTCGTGGATACCGAGGTCGTGGCAGGGGGTGAAGCGCCGGGCGACAACGCCGCCGCTCTCTCGACCGTGGTGGACCCGCACGTTTCTCCGAGGTTGCCACGTTGCCACCTTGGCCCGAGGACCGTTCTCATTCTTCTTTGGGGCGTTCACGGTCGGCTTGCCTTTGAGACCGTCCTCGTCGTTTGATATCAGCACACCTTTACTAGGCGGAGGAGCTCTCTTTTGGACCATGAGGGCCTCTTCATTACAATTATGTCTTCTACCTTTTGAGCACCTCGGCCATGCTTGCTTGGGGATTTTGGAGATGGAAAACACTCCAGATCTCGTACTCCTAAGCTGACAGCGAATCTGTGATCGCGAACTTTCATCGGGTATGTCTATAACTAGAGACTCGGCGTTCAACCTTTGAGCAATGGGACTTGAGGCTTTCTGCAGACTCTTCATGCGGTAAATAAGTGGTAACTCGACTTTACGTATGTTTGAAACAATTAAAGTGGGAGTATATGATAGACAATTCTCGAATGAGAGTTGATGAAGGTGGAAGCTTTGTTAAACGGGCAAGTTTGGGCCCCTTTTAATTAATGGTGAAAGCTGCATTGCACAGGATCTTGATACCCATGCAATTCCATCTGGTTTTTATAAGTGTTGAGATGATCGAAAGGATCTCTGGTGCCATCGAACGCTTCCACTTACGGCATCTAATTCCCATTTGGAAGAGGAAGTGACACTGAGTTGTGAAGGAGTGGTCAGTTTGTTGCCACAGGGAGTGTCAAATGTGTCGGGCGCGCCCATCTTACTACTCCTTAATCTGGTGAGTTCTTCTTTGGAGGCTCTTGAACCCTGTCACTCCCATGATGGATTCTCTTTGCTCCCCTTTACGAGGGGTGGGCGTAGTTCTCCGTTCTCGACATGCTCTCCGCGTGTTGGCCGTTGCCCTCCTCTCCGGGGACGGTGTGGTCCCTGCCCCTGGACTGATTGGGTCGACCTTCTTGACACCTCGGGGGATGTCGAGATTGTGCTGCTCCTCAGGAGGAGGAAAGTTGTAACCTTCTTGAGCTCGTCGTGTCTCTTGTGGGCGTTGCATCTGCCTGGTAAGTTGCTCTAACTCTTCTATCAAGCGTCGGTTGGTGAGGCAGAGCGCCTCCACCTCGTTCGTGTTAAGCATTGCCCAACGATGCCGAAGGTCGATTTGTCTGCGTTACCCCACAGATTAGTCGCATCATGGAGATAGCGTTTACTCTAGCAATATTCCGAAATCGTCTCATCGATGGCGGAAATCAGGTTATGTTGTAAAGGCTGTCGTTTCCCACGTACGGCGCAGTGATGCTTTTTCCAGCAGGAGTAAGGGTTTGGGCATGTAGTAGGGTCGTTAGACTTGTCCGGATTCTTGTGGGCTGGGATGCAGGCTTTTGGATCGTCTGGGCTGAGGTTGGAAGCTGGCAATCTGCGTCTGCAAACTCTGTGTGCTTTCTCTCTGCCAACAAAGAGAAGGGGTCGCGGGGCTTCGCGGTGGCATGCTCCGTCACCTAAGTCAGTTTCTTTCTGAGAGAAAAGAGAGACTACTTAGGAAGGCGAAGGACGTCTAGGATGTGTATCAGTAATGGCGTTAGTTTTTGCGTACCTTTCACCGATGGGGTGGCCTTGTATTTATAGTAGATGTTCAGCCAGTTGGATGGTAATTAGGAGTCCTTCCCATTGGATGGGATTTTTCTTATTATAGTCCATATCGGATTTGGTACAGGATATAGAAAGAGTAGTTTACTTGGGATAGTCTTCCTTCCTTATTGGTGAGATTTGGTGGGATTTTCATAATAATATATTATTGGAAATTATTCTATTTCCTATCTTTCTGGGAGACTTACCATAATTGGCCCTTGGGCCCAGCAGGTTGGATCTCTCTCCTGGGTTGGCCCCAAAAGGCTGGAATGTTGGCTTTAGAAAGGCCTGAGTGCCTCATTGGGCAAACCTCTCCTTTGGAATTCAACTAGTGGACCTTCGTGCTTATTTGGTGGCCTCTCTTAGGCTTTAGTGCGTGGCTTACGACCTTATTTTCAAACCCTATCAGTACTCATTTTTTTTTTATAAAAAATTATGAAGATTATACCATTTATCTTAGGAATATTTTCTTTTGGGAAATTTAAAGGTGCTGAAAATCATGTCCCTAATCTTGCTTATTTTTCATTCTTTTTGTTGGTTTGTGGTTTCAATTTTGTAGGTTTTTCTTATTTAATATATTTATTTTTAAGTGATTTCATTTCACTTGATCATTTGTCTTGGAATGAGATGGTTATTGATGTTGATTCTCAACTTCTTTTTCATTGATTAATTTTTTAAAGATTATGTAAGGATCATTAAATAATTTTCCATTATATATTGTAAACTTAAGCCGATCAAACATTAAACAACGAAAAAATCATGCTAAAAGATTTCATCGAAGGATAGGAGAAGAGTGTATAAATTCCACCCCTAAACAATTCATAAAACTAAATATGATTAAGAAAAAAATTTTAATTAGAATTTCAATTTAGTAATTCCACCTAAATATGAAGTCCACCTAGTTTGTGAAATTAATTTCTTATGAGTCTCTACATTGATATATATCTGTTTTTGTTTCATAATTTGTAAAAAAGAATTTCAATTTATAAAGTATGTTAAAACTAGACACCTTAGCGGGAATATTAATACTAATATATTAACATGTATATTTTAACAAAAGAAACATGAAGTTCTTTTATATATATATATATAAATTAAAAAATTGAATTATAAACATTACAGTTCATTTATTGGTAGAAACCATCATCAAATTATTTGCCTAAATAATTCCATATCATAAGCTTTGACTAAGCTAAAATATAAGTCAAATTAATTTAAAAATATATTAAATAATAATTTGTCCATAATTGATTTATTTTCATTTAATAGAATGTCCGAATATGATTTAAAGCAATAGTGGGGGCCTAAATAACTAGGACCCCGCCCTTGTACCCCATCTGATCATCTTACATATTCACGTGTGTGCATTATTAAATGTCAAATAATAGCCAATAATAATAATAATAATAACTTTTTAATGCTATATTCATTCACATAGTATCCATTACAATAATCTTATTATATTTACTAGAAAAATTAAAACTTGTCTTTGAACACCTCATGAAACAAGGTTGAAATTTAAATATTTACAAAATTAATTATTTCTTAATTTTTTATTTTCATTTGAAAATAATTTGATATATACATTAATATTTAAGTATCAAGTATATGTTTCAAAAATATATAATTAACTTAGAATGGAGTTATGTGATTGGTTTTGTCCGTCCTTACCATTCATTCAAACACAGAAATCAAAAATACTAAAAGTAGCATAGATGACATAATATCAGAGTTAATAGCAAGAAAAAACAGCTTAAAACCTACACAATTGGTAATCCTAAGATGCCTAAAATACTTGAAATTTCATATCTAATGTAACATACTGACGAATATGAATTTGTTATGACTTCTTTATCCGATCAAAACAGTGTTGATGTTCGAATAATCTATACAAAAACCAATGAATAACCACACGCTGCAACAAATCGACGAAAAAAACACAAAAAACAAAGGTAAAATCGAATGAAAACTTAGATCGAGTGGAAAAAAACACTTTATTGAAGAAAATTCAGATTTGAGTAGACAAACAATGGAAAATATGATTTTAGGTCAAAAAGGATAAAAAAAACTAACGGAAATGAAAAGAAAATGCAAACACTAAGATTTTCAAAAAAGATGAGAGAATTGACAACTGTGAATTTATTATTAAATTCACTTTACAAACGATTCTAACCGCTCATTTATTGTATTTTAATTTAAACATAATTAGGAATTTAAGGATCTCAGTTGGGTTAAATATATAAATAATTTTATTTTAATTTTTTATGTTTATTTTAATTTATTAAGTCATCTTTCGGTTAGTGGAATTAAGGAAAATGGAGGATTATTAAGTATTAACCACACGGCTCTACCTGCAAGACTACCGGGGCCTTTCCAATGGCAACGCTATCCATAATCCCTTGTATTTTTTTCCTTTCTTTATTCTCTCTTCCATCCCTAAATGGATCTCTCTTCTGTCTTCAAATACATTTTTCAGCCATTGTCGTTCCTCAAGTCCCTGCCTACTTGTGTGGGATTCGCGGATAAGCTACCATTCATTCACAAGCTTGACAGTCACGTTAAGGATAATAATGTGATGATGGAGGCGATTATGGCTAATAGATCCAAGTATGGTCTTGAAGCTCTAGCTGTAGCTTCTAGCTCATCCACTATTGCTGATCAAGTTGTGGGGCACAAGGAGAACCAGCCCCCTCTTGTTGAATATAATCAATCAGAGTACAGATCAAATTAAGAGGATAATAAATGAAAAATTAATGATTTGAAACGATTAAAAAGAATCTAAGTCCATTTCTTTTACGAAAAGTCCGAAGGGGGTTTTCTTGGAAATCATATAACTACGTTGGGACAGAGCCATCGAAGTTTCCTTTGTCTACGGTGAAATGGGGTGACGAACACGCGAATAGAAGAAGGTAAACCTATCAAAAACGACACCGTTTGGCTGGCTGTCTAGTTAGTAATTGGGACCTGCGCATTTACCTTTTTCCCCATTTTAACATCACGATTTCTAAAAGGTTCTAGAAAGACAAATTTTATAAGAGATAATTAATTTTCAATAATATTATTGGTTAATTATAAAAGTTTCTCTACAAACACATGTTTAACTAGATATAAGTATTTTAAAATAATATTTGAAAGGAAAATTAATTTCTTACTTCCAAACTTGCAATAAATCGATAGATTCAATATAAATTGCTAAAAATCATAAACAATAAAATAATATCTAGATTATAGCATAATAAATCAACATAAATCCTATAAATTTGATAATATAGTGACTAAAATATTTATGACTTCGATTCTTCAATATAATGACAACCATAATGATATATTCGATTGATTGAATCTGCTTTAGTTGTGTGAATCACTCCCACACATTTAAAACGTCACATACTATAATATTTATGTTTTTATTTTTATTTTTTTATATTCATTCACTTTTGCATACCTGCAGTGCTGAACCGGAAATTCAGTTGACTGCCCGAGTCAACCGCTGGAATACTAGTGGATGTCGGGTTGCAGAGCGCCACTCTAAAATGGGGCGAGTTTCCTTTGTGCGGGGAGCTCTACCCAAATACAACACTGTATATAACTTTTGTCTCAATATACACGGTGACCACCACGGGGGTCTCATATACAACTATCTGGGAGTAAAAATGACCTGTGGGCCTGCATTATACTCACAGCATATATCAACTATCCAATATAATCCATCACATGATAAAACGATACTTGGGCCTGCCAATACTCATAAAACATCAACTTCATATCATAGTTACAAGAGTTAATGATCTACTCTTATACAACACATATTAAATAAGCATTCTAATACATGCAAAACCATCAAAGCCACATTAAGGCTTTCTTCTAAGCGACCTCTATAATGACCAGATCTCCTCATGAAGCTCCTGTACTGTAAGAATAGTATCCCTCGACGGGGTGAGCTAGTAACCGATTAGTGGAATCACCCTAAATTGGGCTCTCTACACCTAAGTGCATATCTTGATGCTCCAGAAATAAACTACATTCAAGCAAATGCATGATCCTACTTGAATGTCCCTAGCGATATCTGTATCCAGAGTCCTCCCAGGCTCCTCACACTGCCTAAATGAGTACAGGGACCTTGGATTTTTATTTGTGGACAACCCTCCGATATATATATCAATTAGGCCGACTCCGACGATTGATATTATGTGTGGACTACCCTCTGATGTATATTAATTGGGTCGACTCCGACGATTGATATTTTTTTATATGGACTACCCTTCGATCATTATTATTTTTAGACAACCCTCCGAGACCATTATCTCAAGAATCACCTCATGCACTTACTCCTATCGTCCTAGGGTGCCCCAGTGCATATGGAATGCATGATGCCAATTCCATTTTAGTTCAATAACACATGCAAATATATAATCATGCATATATTCACATAATTTAAATCACACAAACATGTTATGTAATTTCACATTTCCATACATCAAAATTAGATCACATGGGCTAATGATCAAACACGAGCAATTCAACTTGAATTACTCGATCAAACACATTACACAAAATTGGGCCTGTCACTATTCATATAGAACAAAGAAACCCCTAAGCCATCGTCTGGCCCACTCATCAAATCATTGGCTCATTTTCAGGAACCCGGTTTCAAGGCCATTTCCGGCCTCATACACATCAAGTGCCAATAACATACAAGAATTACTTCAACCCATCATCTGAGCACCGCCTGCTCAATTATTTCTGTTCAAAATGATATCCATCCCAAGATTTGGGATCGATCAAACGGCCTCACGCCTCATTCAACTCACATTAACAAAGTACTTTAACAAAGAATTAAAACCCAAGTAGGGAGAAATCCCTACCTCACTGATTTTGTCAAAAACTCTCAATACCGTATCAGCCTCGCCGCTAGTAGAAATGACTTTCCTTCAGTTCGACTAATTCCGACAATTTGATCACTCGCAATCTGTATATAAGGCACACCTCTCTCTAACTCAAAACTCCACACGTATCCTCGTTTCTTTCTCCCCCCACATTTTGGTCTGGTCCAATTTGAAGAAGACAATCACTATTGCTTTTGTCTTTTCTAACTTAAACAATTCCAAAATGACATTTATGTCCTTCTTATCCTGGGCTACACTTAAGACTATCTCTACCATCCATTTTCATCCTTTCTCTACTCATGCCACTTATGGCACATGAGTACGTGTTATATGTGATTTTCATCGCATCAAATATCATCTTATTTATTACCTCGACCAAGGGATGATTCGAAACACGCTTAACTCCGACTATCTCGGAATCCGACGAAATTCGACGTGCTAGCTAGATTCCGCGAGACGATTCCAATGGTGAAATCCGTTTCATCATCCGAGATCCGTGAGAATTTTGATTTTAACCGAAATTACAATTTCAGAATCGAATTACGATTCGTTCTTTTCCGTAAATTGGAATTTCTGGCCCATAACCTCTCATCCTTTTTTTAACACTTTTTCAAGCCTCAAAGTCGCTTTAATTATTTTTTTAATAATATGAACATATATTAAATTAATCAAGTTTGAGATTCTATGATAACAAAATATTATATCATCAGAATACCCAATGAATAGTTGGCACTCTGCACAGAGTCAGCCACAATCTAGACTAGCCATTAACCATACACTAGGCGGACTGTCTGAAGAGAAGTATTAGTCTAAGCGCTAACAAAAGAAGCCTCTGTGAGCCGCCATACATGGCCCCGATAAATGTTATCCATGTGTAAGGTAGACATGAAGAAACTAAGCCAATATGACCCCATATCCTTTCCTCCTCACACCAGAACAGGTTATCAGGTCTTCACTATGATGCACCTATCACCTGTATTAACCTAGCTTTGATATGCATAAGGTGTTGAAAATTTTCGGAAACGATTTAACAATTTGGATCCTAATAGAACAATTAAATCAACCAACTTAACAATCATGACATAATTTACAGAAAATGAAAAGAAAAACTTACTTGAAGAATCCATCACGATAATTGAATATCCCAAGTAATAATATATGTTTCTTCCCCAAGTTATCCAACACTTAAAATCGCCTTTGATGATATAAGGACTTCACTGATTTCGAATTTCTCTCAATCAAACCCCTTAGAAGTCATAGAAGCTCCATGCCTTTATATATATATAAATATAAAGGCAGGAAGAGGAAGAGTTACTAATATTAAATGTCTTTTATTAAGACAGTTACTAATATGAAGAGTTACTAATATTAAAAACACACAAATACTTAAATTTTAACTAATCGCACGTGAGGTTTGCCACCTCGATAATTTGGCTCTTAGGATACTACACTAATCATCACCATGTGTACGACGATAACAATTATCAGACACCGAAATTATATGAATCCTCAATTAGAAATTAAGATTTCAACATTCTCCCACTTTGATCTATATACCGACTAGTATACAACATATTAACATGCTAACTTGAGCTCACTTAAAATGTTATATATATAAGTCACAACTTTGTAAGAACTATGATCGACCGGTTCATACGGTCACGAGCATGACAAACGCCTCGATTCCTTCCATGTATCATAAGTCAATTCAATTGAAATGTAATACAATTTGATAAGGTGTATTAACTAAAATTCCTTATCCCACAATGTATTAAATAAGACATAATATCTATAATCATAATAAAATATGCATAACCTAAATATGATTCATAGATAAGTTAAATCCAAACAAACACGATATCTAGAGTATCAAATAAACATAAACGTGCTAAACATAAATTCATACATGTATTTAATTAATCATCCGATATACAAGGACTTCGCGACTACTCCCATTTTACTAATATGGCCAATAAGTTTTAGAGCTAGTCCTTTAGTCAACTGGACCAGAATCATATCATGGGTGCCAATGCAAATATTTGAACTCTTTGATTTTCAGACTCTTTCTTTGGATGATGGATATCACTTTAAACTGCTATGTTTCCGTAATCTGTGTATCATCATTCTTAGGAGAAGAATACAAATTGTATTATCATAATAAACTCGTCTGTTAGCAATGGTACCAATGATACTTAAACCATTAAAGAAATCATATGTGCCTAATAACGATTGAACTGTGTAGTTTCAAAGCATGTTATAAATTCAAATTCCTCCATAGTGGAAGTAGCAATGACACTCCGCTACCACTCTTCCATGAGATAGCTCCATTAGCTAGAAGGAACAAATATCCAAATGTGGACTCCTGCATCCTTACATCCCATAGTCCTGAGTCCTGATAACCAACAACCTCAAGGTTGCTTAGCTCTTCTATATGTGAGCATGTGACCTTAAGGCTCTGTAAGTACTCCCCAAACTTTCTTTGCACTTCCAATGAAATAATCCTGACCCATTGATAACGCACTCCAACATACCGACCGCCGCAGCTTATATCCGACACTAGTACAGTTTCGAGCATGCATCAAACTCCCAACTAAGAAGCAAGTATGAATATTATCCATTTCTTACGCTCCAAATCGCTTCTGGGACATCGATAGATCAAATTGTCTCCTTTCTAGATGGGAATCGACTAAGTGTACATGATTCCACCTTAAATCTTTCTAGAACTTTGTTGATGTAAGCCCTTTTGAGATAACTTAAAATTCCTTGTGATCATCCCTAAATATTTCTATTCGATCACATAGGAAGCCTCACCCATATCCTTCATTTCAAAGTTATTTGAAAGGTAATTCTTAACATCATGCACAACTCCACTCTATCACTGAATCACAAGAAGAATATCATCTACATACAATTACAAGGATTATAGTGGTTTCCCACAACCTTCATGTAGATGCAATCGTCAACGGTCATTTCTTATAACCCATATGACAATACGTATCATTAAACTTCAAATACCATCGTCTGGAAGTTTGCTTTTAATCCATATATTGGATTTCTTCAACCTACATACCGTAGATTTCTTTTAGTTTCGTGGTCTCAAACTCAGGTTGATCCATATATACCTCTCTCTTTCCAAATCTCCATTGAGAAAGGCCATTTTAACATCCATTCGTGAAGCTCAAGATCAAAATGAGCCACCGCCACATAATCCTTAAAGAGTCCTTTCTGTAAACCTGAGAGAAAGTATTCAGAGTCAGCCGCCATCCTTTTTGAGTGTAAACTCTTGGCAACAAGTCCGGCTTTGTAATTCCTCTGACATTGCCCTGAGTCTCGCTTCGGTCTTAAAGACCCACTTACAGCCGACTCTTTAGAACTTCTAATTGCCATTTCCAAACATTATCATTATCCATGGATTTCAACTCTTCCTTCATGGCCACAACCACTTATCGTAATTTTCACCGCCATGGCTCGTCGAAAGAGACCGGGTCATTATCAATGCTCAAGTCACTTTCATGCTCAAGTGCTAAACTATATACAAATATCTAATATCACGATCTTTTCTCTCTAGTAGACCTCCTTGATACTATTCTCTCGAGGGTCGCACTTCTGCTCATTAACTTGAGCATTTTCCTCCTCTTCTTGAACAATGGCATCTATAATCGTGGGCTTCGAGCATCCATTTGTCAGTTGTTCCATATTCATGCCTCAGGCTGTGCTGCCAAATAATAGGAACTCAATTTGAGATGGACTAGCCTGACGGGTTTTCGGGGTCCATCAATGACTCTCTTATCTCTCCACATCAAGTGCTCCCACACTCCCACCGACTCGCCATTTTCAATGAAGCGAGCATTCCCTGATTTCACTCGCATTCATGGTTAGACAATAGAATCTATACCCCTTTGACCTTTCCGGATATCCAATGAAATAACCACTAATGGTCTGAACTAACTTCTTTTCATGTGGATTATATATCCTCACTTCATCGACAAATTCTACACGTGAAGATGTCTTAAACTAGTTTCCTAGATGTCCACAGCTCATAAGGTGTCTTAGGAACTACGTTATTAGGGTAAATTCCCATTTAATATGTACGCTGCTGTCCTAATGCATACATCCACAATGAAACAAGTACGTAACTATCATTCACCATACCCTTACCATTTCCATCAATGTATCGATTACACCCTTCGCTATGCCATTTCGCGGCAGGATCCCGGCATTGTATACTCTGCGCACAAATGCCCTGACTCAAGGAGTTTCTTAAATGGGCCTGGAATTTGTCCAACTTCCATGTCTTTCCATAATATTCACCACCTCTATCTAACGTGATACCTTAACCTTTCTATTTAACCGTCTCTCAACCTCTGAAATGAATGTCTCAAGGACATCAACCGATCGAGTTCTTCATGCAAAGAAATAAAGGTAATGTAAGACTTAGAGTAATCATCATAAGGCGATGAATACCTCACCGCCCCCCAAGACGGTACATCGAAAGGACCACAAATATCCTGTATGTATTAAATCAAGTAATCCACTCACTGCGGGCTGCTTTGATACATGCTCGTTTGCTTACCTCAATGCAATCCACACAAGTATTATTCCACCCAGAAACTAAATTGAGGCAAAACTTCGCTTTAATTAGTCTCAAAACTTTCTTTTCGATATACGACGAGCCTTTATGCCACAAGTCGCTGTAAGACCTACATATGCACTCCTTTTCATACCAAATATCATATTTAACATCAACATTAAACAGGAATTAACAAAAGTAGAATTCAGATTAAAACAATATAAAGTATCCGATTAACGCAATCCGCACTACAAAGGTTTGTTCCATGATACAAATGAAAAACAACCATGTCCAATCCTAAATCAAATCCTAAAACATCCAATCTAGAAATTAAACAAGATTTGGAAAGCAATCAGAACATATAAACACTTTCTAGATCAAGGCAATAGCCCGTATCTAACACACCCTATATGTCCCTACACTCAATTTAGCCTTCATCCCTGCTTTCCATAAATAGAAAGCTTTCACTTTCCGGCATTTGGTGGAAGTTTAGGTAACCTTGGTATAACATTAGAAATAATAGTGTCAGACCAAAGTCAAGCCACCAAGTATTAGAAGAAACTCCTCAATCGACGGATTCAAAGCATAATAAACAAAAATGTATACTTCTTTCAAACCATGCCTTCCTCTTTTGGCACCGACCTTCAGGCTCAGTTTGTTGCAAAAGAAACATTTTTAATCTTTTCAACCTCTCTCGCTTCTTTACTCGGCCGCACTTTAAATGGTTGCTTTCCCCTTGTTCTTCATTTCTTACTCGAGCCGCGCCACTAGAACCAAAAAAAAAACATTTGATTTACTACACAGGCAAAGTTGGCTTCGGGGAAGCTCGACCTTAAGGTCTTCCCTTTCGCTTGCCTCCTACGAGCATGGCCTTAGTATCCGAAAGAGACCATTTTTCCCTTAAGTTGGCTGTAAGTTCTCCGAAATTGCTTGAAATCATCACCCTTACATGATTTCCCCCAAATGTAAACTCAACTAACACTCGCCTCACCAAGATCCATCCAAACCTTAAGCAGTCAGAGGTATTCACCATGTGAGTAATATGTTCCTCCACCGACCGAGCTATGGTGTACTCTCTATTAGATAAATCATTAATAAGAGTAGCAACAATAGATCTATCCACAATGTCCGCTATAGTACACTTTAATTTCCAGCCACAAATTCCCTCACATTTTCGGGGCCTGGTCGGGAAGGCTTAACATTAGCGCTATGCTGCTTAAGAAAGCTCATCATAAGCCTATTTGACCTCTCCCAATTCCCCTCCTACATTTTCTTGTCTCCATTTCTCCAAACTAGTATGTTCCGCTTAGTGGTTCATTCATAACTAGAGCTGAATGTAGTCCCAAAAGGCCAAAGATTTAGTTTCGATACACTCATCCAAATTTCATCCAGTTCTATCCATTAAAACTTGGATACCATTGGCAAAATAAGCATTAGAGATCGCTACAAATATTTACATCTCACATATTAATTACTTTGAATTTAAACCACAATTCAGACTATAATATATATACCAAAACATTCCATTTAAATTCACCTTTGACCTAAATCTAAACACAACCAACAATCACCAAATATGCATCATTCATATAACATATATAAGGTCAATCACAAAATTTAATTTAACATATAAGTCATCTTTGGATGTACACTATATATTAATTAAATAAGGTTCATATAACTCATTTAAATTTGTTATTAACATGAGTAAGATCTACCTGCAACTGGGATAACTACACGTTAATAACTATAAATGTTTGTCATTCTGGGAACGTCACTTATGATGCTATATCAAATAAACATTTATAAATATTATTTAACCATTTAATGAAACTGAGGCCACTAGCATTAACACTACTAAAATACAGATTTAAATCATATAAACTTAAATTATTAAGTTTAATAATATAAGACTACTTTAATATCTTTTATTCTTAATTCATTAACCTATTTCTTAAAGCTCAAATAATAATATATAACATCTACATTATTATTAAATTGGTTTTATGTGAAAAGATTTGTATATGTTAGCCCTTGAAATTGCATAAGTCATATCACATTACGCATATCAATTTTTCTACTACAAATATGCATTCACAAAGTTACTCATATTGATGACGATGGACAAATTTGAATTCGATTTCATCACAATTTGAATCGATAATTGGTCAATTAAAACCAAGCAAAACAACATTTATATATAAAACTATTCAAAATCACAATTTCAGAACAATTGAATTCACACGGCGAATGTCAAACTATCAATTCAAATATTCAACCTAAATGTTAATTCAAAATTAAACCCAAGTTAATTATAAAGCAAAACAAAGAATTTAAACATCAATTAACTACAATTAACTTTAATTGAGAAAATACCAAATTCTCATAAACTTAAATTGGTAATTGAATTTCTATTAAACCCCGCTCCGATACTCAAAATATCATGAAAATCTTTCTAAACGATTTAACAATTTGATCCTAATGAACTTAATAATCATGGCATAATTTACGTAAAATGTAAGAAAACTTAATGGTATGAATCCATCACTTATAATTGAATATCCCAAGTAATAATATATGTTTTTCCCTATGCCAGACCAGAATAATTTAAAACTCATTTCTTTGATGATATAAGGACTCGATTGACTTTCGACTTTCCTAATCAAACCCCTTAGAAGTCGTGTAGTTTTTTATGTTTTATATATATATATATATATATATATATATATATATATATATATATATATATATATATATATAAAGGCGGTGAAGAGTGAAGACAATAATATTAAATGTCTTTTATTACTAATATTAAATGTCTTTTATTAAGACAATTACTAATATGAAGAGTTACTAATATTAAATGTCTTTTATTAAGACAGTTACTAATATGAAGAGTTACTAATATTAAAAACACACTAATACTTAAATTTTAACAAATCAAGACGGTGTTTATTAATTGATAATTGTCTCTTAGATACTACACTAATCATCACCGTGTGTACGACGATAACAATTATCAATACTTAAATTATATGAATCAATTAGAAATTAAAATTTCTAACATAAGGTACTAATCGATCCTAGCAGTATGATGAACTTGTTGCAACTACTCGCCTTCAAGTAAATGAAGCTTTCCTTAGGTATGGTGAACTCAGCCGGACGAATCCTCTCTATTTTTAATGGTGCAACTACCATAACGTTAGGAGATGTCGTGTGACGCCCCAAAACCCGAGGGTCCGTTGACTACCCGTCAACCCGCGGAATACTCGTGAATGTCGGGTGACTCGACATTTTTCAAGAAAATCGAGCAGAGTCACCTTTGTACGGGGAGCTCTACCCAAATACAACACCTGTATAAACCCGTCCCAAACAAATTCAATATACGCCTATGATTAAACGCCACTTGGGCTCATAAACCAATACTCATCACAATATCTATATCCAACTGTATCCAATAGTTTCAAGAGTTCAAATTTTACTCTTATACAATTCTTATATTAAAATTTTAGAATTTCAAGACATGTATACATCATAAATCAGCCACAATCCGGCTTTCTTCTAAATCTCGCCCTGTGACGAGCCGCTCCTCGCACACCCTCGTACTCCATAAAATAGTATCCTCGACAAAGGTAGCTAATGCTCGCAGCAGTAATCACCCTAAGTGGGCTACTCCTCCACCTAAGGCAGCAATGTCTAAAAACACCTCATTCAAGCAAATGCATGATCCTACTAATGTCTAACTGACAACTCATATCCGAGTCCCCACCACTCCCACACTTTCCTAAGCCTCGTATAAGAATTTTTATGTTATTTTACTCAGGACAACCTCGCCGATGTGTATATATCAACTGACTGCCTCCGACGATTGATATTATTTATGGACTACCCTCCGATGTATATCAATCGGACTGCCTCTCGACGATTGATATTTTCTTAAAGATGACTACCCTCCGATCATATTTAGTTTTAGACAACCCTCCGAAACCATTTTCTCTAGACTCACCTCATGACTCACTCTTATCATCCTGGGGTGTCCCATGTATATGGAATGTAAGACATGTCAATTCCATTACAAGCCTATGTCACATGTAAATATATAACATGCATATATTCACATAAAAATTCAATCACACAATCATGTTATGTAAAATACGCATTTCATCACATCAAAAATTAGCTCAATGCGGCTAATGATCTTCAAACACGAGCAATTCTACTCTTGGAATTACTCGACCAAACATATTAATTCACAAATTATTTTTGAGAACATCGCTTCTCGAATAGTGAAACCCTGCTACTATTCCCAAAATCACAAATCACTCCGCTCACTTTAGTGAACTCTGCTTCACGGCCATTTCTGGCCTCATTCCAATCAATACATGCATCAACACACAAATGCACAATTAATCCACCCAAATCGGCCATGGAAAGTCACGGGCTGCTCCATTATGGTTTCAAAATTATTAATTCGGCCCCAAGTCGATCACCAAACGGCCATTCAAGGCCTCTAAGCTAACCGAACATTGAAAAACACTTAAATAAAGTGTAAACCCAAGCAGTGGAGAAACCCCTACCCTACAGCAGCCAGGAAACTTAAATCCACTTAATGCCAAGCCCTCTCCGCGCAGTGCGCCTCTCTTCGTCCCGGGACGACCACGACTGCCTGACGCTCGGAGTCGTGCAGAGAAGTTCGACTCTCACTCTGTAAATGACCAAACTGCCACGGCATCTTCCTCTTGCTTTCACGTTTCTTTGAATTTGAGAAGATGAATACTATTCACTTTTTCGTCTTATTATCCAATTTAACAATCTCAATAATGCCAATTTTGTCCCTCATTTCCCGCTTGACATTCAAAGACTATCTCTACCATCCATTTTCATCGCTTTCTCTACTCATGCCACTTATGGCACATGAGTACGATATGGCAGACTTTCGTAGCATCGAAAATCATTTTACGGCACTCGAACCGAGATGCCTCGAAAAAAGTGTCAACTCCGACTGTCTCGGAATTCTACGAAATTTTATGTGCTAGCTAGATTTGGCAAGATGATTCCAACGGTGAAATCCATTTCGTCATCCAAGATCCAGATAATAAATTTTGGATTTTTAACCAAAATTACTATTTTGTAATCGAAATTACGATTTTGCCCTTTTTTCCAGTAAATTGAATTTCTGCCCATGTCAGCGCCCCCGTAAAGCCAAGCTGACTCAATAGGTTATGTTCCTCACCGTCAAAGACTTGGGCCTTTACAACGCCATAACGGGAGAGCCTCGATTGCACCTCAATGAAAGCTATCCTCAATCTACCACCAAACGGCTAGCTATTCGACTAACGCTGACACGCGACCTTTTAAGCAGCCACGGGTCACAATTCGAAATGTTATCAGCTATCTATGTAGGAACAGAGAGGGGAGCAGAGCACTGAAAAGCCTCTCCTCGAAGATCAAACCCCCGCATAGCAATCATAATTCGCCGCCTAGAGTAAGGCGGAAGAGAAGGATCCGTTGGCTGTGGATCCCCTAGATAAATAACTGCTCAAGATCTGGTCGAAAAAGTCTACTTACATGAGCCTTCCATTCAATGAAGAAAGGAGCAAAGACACTCATGCTTGCTGGAATATAGATGATTCGCCTAGAGCCACTCAAATATGATCGGGATTAACCCTCACAGGGCCTTCACAAACTAAATATTATCCCTACGATCGCACCAAAGAAGACAAAAAGTGAGGCGTCTAATACGCATCCCCATCAAATCATTTGATGAAAGTGTGACAAACTTGTCGAGGGCGTGTTTCATCAAAGAAGTAGTACCCCGAATGTATTAGCCAACATGGTGGTGGTTCCAAAGAAAGTGGGGTAAGCAGGAGTGTATGTGATTACACTGACCTCAATGAAGCATGCCCAAAAGATAGCTTCCCCTTGCTATGTATAGACCAAATTGTTGATGTCACAGCCAGGCATGGAATACTATCGTTTCTGGACGCTTTCTCTGGGTATCATCTAATTCCCATGCACCCGCCTAATGTAGAGAAAACGAATTCTCAACACACCTGCCATACTACTATGATGTGATGCCTGGGCTTAAAGAATGTCAGCAACTTATCAAAGATTGCGACTAAGATATCTCTACGCCTGTTTCGGGCAACACAATGAGGCCTATATTCATAGTGACATGCTCGTGAAATTCAAAGAACGCCTAACCACACCCAAGCATTTGCAAGAGGCCTTGAGTCGCCATAAGGTATGACATGAAACTCAACCCTTTGAAATGTGCATTTGGAGTAAGTTCAAGCAAGTTTTTAGGCTTTATGGTGACCCAGAGAGGGATAGAGGTCAATCCCATTCAACTCAAAGCTATAATGGACTCTCAGGCTCCTGCAATTTAGGAAAGAAGAAGAATCGACCGGTCGATTGGCATCTCTCTCTGGGTCGCTCATAGTCCCATTTCACATACCTAATAAAACCATTTTTCTGAACACCCTGGGCTGGAGCCAAAAGGACGACTAGAATGAGGAATGCTAACAAGCCTTGCGGCTATCAAACAACATCTTACCGAACCGCCACCTCTAGCCAAAGACCAGAGCAAAGGATAATAATTTTACCTTTACTCATAGTGGTCGAGGCCCCAAAGAAATGCAAATTTTGTTCAAAGAAGATGAAAACTGAAAGCAGAGACCAATATTCTTCGTGACCAAATCTCTATCTGAAGCAGAAACACGGTATACCCGTCTCGAACACGTAACACTAGAGTTAAGAAGCTTTGCCCATACTTCCAGGCACACTCTGTCGTCGTGCTGACTAATCTCCCCGTGCGAAGCACTATACACAAGACTGACCTATCAGGAAGGATGGCACAATGGGAAATTGAACTAAGGTGGTGTTTGTTTTTTTTACTTAATGCTGAATAGAACTTTTTTTGAGCTTAATGTTGAATAGTACTTAATAGCATTAAGTATTGTCGCTGTTTTAATCGTTGCAGCGAGTAGGATGGCAACTGGGACGAATTATTTCTGCTCTCGCTGACGCTCATTTTAATGAGACGAGCCTGGGTTTAATCAGAATCTGCCTTTAGTAGGTTTGAGCGTTATTTCTCAAACTGAGACGGTTCTGGACGAAGTTCAGGTATTGTTACCTCGTCAGCCCATTATATTTTAAAAATAATTTTTATTATTTTATTTTTATACTATATAAATAATAATAATAATTAGAATGTTTTTTTAATAAATAATTTATAAAATTAATAATATTTTTTATTTTTTTATGAACATATTAATTTTAATATAATAAAATAAAGCCAACTATTAAAAAATAAAACAAAAATCAAATGTAAATCCATGTTTGGGAATTTTCATATCACTTCCCACATTCGGTTTAATTTTTTAAATGGAGTCAAGTTTGGGGTGAAGAATAATGAGTAGGGTTGGGATGGGGCACGCCCATCCCGAAACCCTCCATGGTCATCCAGGAGTAATGGGTATTGCATTTCTTGCTCCTTGTGAGCGACGATAGAGTTTTCGTTTACTAGAAAATGACTTTTCTGAATAGAAAAATCCAAATATTTTCACTTTTTCTATTTAAAATTTTTTTTAAAAATTTCAGCAATAAGTTGTGAAAATTTAAAAAACAAACGACTTAATCTTTGAAAATTTGAATAGCTTTTAGCGTTAAGTCAATAACCTTTAATTTGTTTTTCTTTTGAGTGTTAAATTAGTAAAAAAAAAAAAAAAAAATTGGAACTATGTCTATCATTTTCTTCACAACTTATCCAAAATGGCTTCATGATCAATGTTTTGAAAACTGGATCGTCGATCGGCCACAAAATCGGTCTGGTTCAATGTAAAAACACTGGTTGTGAATGAATCGACGATCGAATCGGTGAACCGGATGAACCAGCCGGTTCTTAGCGAACCGAGCGATTCGCTCCCACAATATATATATATATTTTTTTAAAGTTAAAGCTTAGGGTTTTATACTTATTTTGGACCCACGTGTGTGTGTGTGTGTGTGTGTGTGTGTGTATATATATATATATCATTCAAATTCCAACCCATAATTTATTTTGGACTAAATTCACAATCTAAAATTATTGGCCATTAGACTTTCATTGTGGACAATGGCATAAATAATGTAAGATGCCATTAGAGTGAAGGGGGAATTATGATTACAATTAGAGAATGCGATTTTAAGGTTAATTTTAAAGCCGAGTGGTTAGTGAATACGGTTTTGGGTTAATTTTAAAATCGTAATACGATTTTAAAACCAAAAGACTAATTTAAGGAATATTTTGAAGAAAAGAAATTGTTGAAAATTTTAGAGCTTGATTTAACAATTTGGATCCTAATAGAACAATTAAATCCAACCAACTTAACAATCATGGCATAATTCTGAAATGAAAAGAAAAGCTTACTTGAAAGAATCCATCACGATAATTGAATATCCTAAGTAATAATATATGTTTTTCTATACCGGATCAAGTAACACTTAAAATCGTCCTTTGATGATATAAGGACTTGATTGATTCTTGACTTTCTGAATCAAACCCCCTTAGAAGCTGTGTGTTTTTCTATGCCTTTATATATATATATATATATATATAAAGGCAGGAAGAGGAAGAGTTACTAATATTAAATGTCTTTTATTACTAATATTAAATGTCTTTTATTAAAACGATTTACCATATGAAAAGTTACTAATATTAAATGTCTTTTATTAAAACTGATTTACTAATATAACAAAACACACTAATACTTAGAATTTTAACGAATCATGCAGAGGATTTTAGATAATTGTCTCTTAGATCTTACATAATCATCCTTTGTGTGTCACGACGATAACAATTATCAATACTAAAATTATATGAATCAATTAGAAATTAAAATTTCTAACATTCTCCCCACTTGATTCATTTACGCTAGTATACAACATATTAACAGCAGGCTCACCTTAAAATGTTATATATAAGTCCATGACTTAGTAAGAATCTGAGGCCTGAATCATGGCGGTCACGAGCATGACAAGCATCCGATTCCTTCCATGTATCACAAGAGTCAATTCAATTGCTTGAGTCACGAATTTGCTAAGGTAGACACGAAATACCTTATCCTGATAGCATTAAATAAGACATAATATCTATAATCATAATAAAATATGCATAACTGAAATATGATTCATAGATACATGAAAATCCCGAACAAACATCAATATCCTAGAGTATCAAATAAACATAAGCGTGCTAAACATAGAAATTCATACATGTATGACCAATCATCCGATATACAGGACTTAGCGACTACTCCCATTTTACTAATATGGCCCGATACACAAAAGTTTTAGGAGCTAGTCCTTTAGTCAACGAATCGCAATCATATCATGGGTGCGATGGTATATTTGAACTCTTTGATTTTTCTTCTTTGAGATAGATACTTTAAATCCATATGCTTGGCACCTTGGAGTATCTATCATTCTTAGAAGAATACGGTTACGCATTATCTGATAAATCCTCATTTCTTTACTTGATAGTACCAATGATACTTAAACCATTAAAAGAAATTTAGCGACCCGCAGCAGGTGAATTTTCAACTCTTATTTCATGGCCATTAACCACTTATCCAAAATTTTCACACTCATGGCTTAGTGAAAGAAATGGGTCATTATCAATGCTCAAGTCACTTTCATGCTCAAATGCATCAAACTATATAGTCATTCGAAATAGCCGATCTTTTCTCTCTATTAGACCTCCTTGATACTATTTCTTCTTGAAATTCGCACTTGCTCGTATGAGCATTTCCTCCTCTTCTTGAATAATGGCATATAATTGGGCTTGGAGCATCCATTTGTTGTTGTTCCATATTCATGCCTTGCTCATTTGTACTCTGATAATAGGAACTTCAATTTGAGATGGATCATTTGATGGGTTTTGATCCGTCGACTCTCTTATCTCCACATCACGTGCTCCCACACTCCCGCGACTGCTTTGCCATTTCAATGAAGCGAGCATTCGGACTCTTCAATTCGTACTATGGATTTAGGACGATAGAATCTATACCGCTTTTGACCTTTACGGATATCGATAAATAACCACTAATGGTCACGGAATCCGACTTCTTTTTCATGTGGATTATATATCCTCACCTCGACTTGACAGCCCCACACGTGAAGATGTCTTAAACTAGGCTTCCTAGTGTCCACGATTCGTAGGTGTCTTAGGAATTGCTTTACTATTCTTACATTTAATATGTATGCAGTGTCATAATGCATATCCGCAGTAAACAGTCTGAAGTATCATTCACCATACTCATACCATTTCCATGATATGCGATTACGACTTCGGTATGCCATTTGGTGTGGTGATCCGGGCATTGTATCACTGTACAGATGCCCTTGGACTCAAGGAGTTTTTCTTAAATGGGCTGGAGATTTTGTCAACTTAGATGTCTTTCATAATATTCACCGCCTCTGTAGACGTATTACCTTAACCTTTCTATTTAGCGTCTCGACCTCGGGTGAGATGTCTGAGGACATCAACCGATTGAGTTCTTTCATGCGGCAAATAAAGATGGCCCACATTACCTAGAGTAATCATCAATGAAGGTGATGAAATACCTCACGCCAGACGGTACATCGAAAAGACCTGAAATATATGTATGTATTAAATCAAGTAATCCTACTCCTTGTGGCAGCTTGTTTTGATACATGTTTGGACTACTTACCCTTAATGCAATCCACAAGTATTATTCAATCGGTAAAATCCAATTGAGGCAAAACCGCTTTTAATTAGTCTGAAATCCTTTCTTTGGATATATGTGAGCCTTTATACCACAAGTCATTGAAGACTCATTAAGTGCACTCCTTTTCATACCCGACATCATATTTAACATCAACATTAAGCAGGAATTAACAAAAGTAGAATTCAGTTGAAACAATATAAAATATCAGACAACGAACCGGTACAAGGTTTGTTCCATGATCTAATGAAAAACAACCATGTCGATCTAAAATCAAATTCTAAAACATCGATCTAGAAATAGAAACAAGATTTCTAGACGTCGAGGAACATATAAACACTTCTCGGATCAAGGCAATAGCCGTATCTAACACCGATTCTATATGTCCCTACACCTTCGATTCTAGCTTTCATCTGTTTCAGTAAATGAAAGCTTTCACTTTAGGCATTTGGTGGAAGTTTAGGTAACCATGCATAACATTAGAAACATGAGTGGTTTGCACGGTGTCAAACCACAGTATTAGAAGAAACCTCGATCAGATTTGATTCAAAGCATATGGAAACAAAATGTATACCTCTTTTCAAACCATACCTTCCTCTTTTGGCAATCGACCCTCTTATTTTGGGTTTGTTGCAAAGAAACATTCGAGAATCTTTTCAACCTCTCCTTGCCCTTTATTAAGTGCACCTTAAATGTTGCTTTCCTTGAACCTTTCCATTTCTTACTTGGAGCTTTGTAGCCACTAGAACCGACATTTGATTTACCATAATAGGCAGGGTGGCTTGGGGAGTTTAGCCTTAAGGTCTTCCCTTTGCCTGCCTCCTCTTCTTGAGCATGGCCTTAGTATCGAAAGAGACCATTTTCCTTAAGTTGGTTGTAGTTCTCTCCGAAATTGCTTGAAATCATCACCCATACATGATTTCAAAATCAACCAACACTCGCTCTGAAGATCCATATCGAACTCTTAAGTAGGTTGTAGGTATTCACCATGTGAGTAATATGTTCCTCCATTGACTGAGCTATGGTGTACTCTCTATTAGATAAATCATTAATAAGAGTAGCAACAATAGACTTATCCACAATGTCTGTCATAGTACACTTCTTAATTTCAGCCACAAATTCCCTCACATTTTCAGTCTTGGGCTGGGAAGGCTTAACATTAGGCGCTATGCTAAGCTTAAGAAAGCTCATCATAAGCCTATTTGACCTCTCCCAATTCTCCCACATTTTCTTATCTGCCTCCAAACTAGTATAAGTCGGTTTAGTGGGTTCATCCATAACTAGAGGAGTGAATCGAGTCCAAGAGCCGACATTTAGCTTGACATATTCGATCGATCATCATAGTTCTATCCATTAAACTTGATAACATTGGCGAGTCACATTAGAAGTCATTTCTGAAAATATTTATCTCACATATTAATTACTTTGAATTTAAACCACAATTGGACTATAATATATATACGAAACATTCCATTTAAATTCACCTTTAGATAATCTAAACACAACTTGACAATCACCAAATATGCATCATTCATATAACATATATAAGGTCAATCACAAAATTTAATTTAACATATAAATTGTCTTTGGATGTACTATATATTAATTACAAATAAGGTTCATAACCTACTTCAATTGTTATTAACATGAGTAAGATCTACCTTTGGGTAATCGTATAACTACATGTTAATAACTATAAATGTTTATTATTCTTAAATGTCATTTATGATGCTATATCAAATAAACATTCTAAATATTTAAATCATTTAATGAAATCAGTGGGCCACTTTGTAGTGACTAACGCACTCACTAAAATATTAAAGGAATTTTAAATCTGTATAAAACTAAATTATTAAGTTTAATAATATAAAAGACTACTCTTTAATATCTTTTATTCTTAATTCATTAACCTATTTCTTAAAGCTCAAATAATAATATAACATCTACATTATTACCGGTGTGGTTTATGTGAAGATTTGCATATCTGATTCTGAAATTTACATAAGTCATATATGCACATGCATATCAATTCTTTCTACGAGACTGACATGCATTCCTGAGGTTACTCATATTGATTACGCATGGACGGCTTGAATTAGGTTCATCACAATTTGAATCGACGATTGGTCGAATTAAAATAGCGTGACATTTATATAAAACTGTTCAAAATCACAGTGCAGCGATTGAATTCACACGTGAATGCGAACTATCAATTCAAATATTCAGCGAAATGTTTAATTCAAAATTAAAAACGCCAAGTTAATTATGCCATAAGCAGGTTAATTTAAACATCAAATTGCTTCTGATTAACTAATTGAGAAAATACCAATTCTCATAAACCTAAATTGGTAATTGAATTTCTATTAAACCACGCTCGATACCAAAATTTTTGTTGAAAAATTTTTGGAAGCTTGATTTAACAATTTGGATCCTAATAGAACAGTCATCCCGGCTTGACTTAACAATCACGGCATAATTTACGAAAATGAAAAGAAAAAGCTGCGAAGAATCATGTGATAATTGAATATCCCAGTAATAATATATGTTTTCCTATGCAGTCACCTTAACACTTAAAATCGCCCTTTGATGATGTAAGGACTTGATTGATTCTTGACTTTACGTTCGAGCCCCTTAGAAAATTTGTGTATTTTCTATGCCTTTATATATATATATATATATAAAGCGGGAAAAATGAAAAGGGTTACTAATATTAAATGTCTTTTATTACTGTATTAAATGTCTTTTTATTAAAATGATTTACAAATATAAAGTTACTAATATTAAATGTCTTTTTTTATTAAGGCAGTTACTAATATAACAAACACTAATACTTTAAATTTTGTAGATGACACGGAGGGATTTTAGATAATTGTCTCTTAATTACTACACTAATCATCCACTTGAGTGTGCAGCGATATGTTATCAATGCGGAAATTATATGAATCAATTAGAAATTAAAATTTAACACAAATCTATATGAATTATTTTTTTAAATGATTCACTTTAACATCAAACTCTGAACTGAACTCCAAATAATTCTTGGGTATACTTCTTTATTTATATCTTGGATTTGTGATCTATTGTAAGTTTGAATCAATAATATTACTTTTCCTTTCAAAAAAAATAAATAATAAATAAAAAACATTAAAGAAATTAATTACTTAAAAACTTATATATTCCTATATTATTTAATCTTTATATTGATGGATTAAAATAAATAAAATTATTTTGAAGTAATAAATAATAAAATTGATTTGAAGTATCAAATAAAAATAATATACCAAATTTAGTTTTATTTTCTTTTTTCTTTCCTTTTACTTTTCCTTTGGTTTTCTTTTCCTTAGATTTTTTCCTCAAAAACAAAACGTAGCCTTAGGGATAAATGGAAACAGAAAAATCCAAGTTAAAATGTTTATTAATTCATTATAGTAATTTAATTATTTGCTTTTACTGAAAATTTCACTTTGTAACGGTTTTAGACCTTTTGGTGTATTTTGTTGTTGCATCTTAATTATATCCATTCAACCGGTCTTTGGTCTTTGATTTGGTCTGTTTTTATCTAATTACATATATATACCATTGAACACGTAGGTGAGATGGTTGGGATCTCTTAACAACCCTGACGTTCTAAAGTTCGAGCCTTGGTAATATAATTCGTGTCATGCATGAGATGGGGCCTCTCATGGCCACAACTTGGTCTTGACTAACTCCCTCACACATGTAATGCGAGTGTGAAAACCGGAGTCATTGGTGTTTCACTGATATGACAAATTGACTGGATAACCTCGATATTCACTTTAATTTTTATCATATCTGTGTTGTTCATGGGTCACGTCTTTTGAGGTCACATCACAGATCAGTCAGTGCTGCCATTGTGTTATGGGCTTTCACCGTTGGTGAACATGTCTAACCGCATAGAAATTTGGGTCTTTCACCCTTGGGGGATCTACCCCATCTTACTACGCCTAAACACACGTGATTTATATTTATTATTGTTTTATACAACCGTAAGTCTCGATTTTGGACATTGTCCCATTTACGGACTCACCACATTCACCAAAATAGTGAATAACAATACCATGCATCCACACGGGCTTCGATGTGATGTGGCCAGGTGCATATGAAATCTGATCATGTCATTTCATCTTATGTCATGCCTAAATGCAACATTTATAATTAGGATAATAATTATATTTATTTAATATATTATATTATCTAATTTCCATGTTATACATCATGTAAGATTGAAAAATTCCAATTTGGAAAAATAGCAAAATGTCATTTGGTAAAAAAATCGAGAATTTATTCTCTGATCTCGGATGACAAAAAGCAGTTTCACGTTGGAATCGTCTCGTGAAATCTATTGTAACGTAAAAATTTCGTAGAATTGAATCGTTCAGTTGTATTGCTCAGGTGTGCGTTTTGGGTCTTGTCAAGCAATTTCAATGTGATGAAAGTCACATATAACATGTACTCATGTTGTGATACCCCAGAAAATCCAAGATTTTGGATAAAGGGTAAAATGGAAATTTAATTTGAAAATCAGGAATTTTCTAGATCTCGGATAATGAAGCGGACTTCTCAGTTGAAATCGTCTCATGAGAATTTAAATTTACCCTGTCGATTTCGTTAGATTAGAGTGAGTCGGGATTTCACGTTTTTGCGTGGGATGTCGGATGACACATGGTAAGGGTAGGGGATGCCACATGGCACCATAGAAGTGTGACACTTGGCATAAAAAGGAGTGGCTCATAATTAAGCCATGTGTGGGAAATGGATTCCATGGCTCACATTGAGCCATGTAAGTGATGATGTCATTAAGTGGATTTATGAAATAAAAGTAAAGGGATGGAAAAAGGAAGAGCCATACATTTGGCTTGAGGAAGGAGGGGAGGAAATTTCCTCCCATTTGACCGGATGATGATTTCTCCAAAAAGGAGGAGAGAAGGAAAGAGAAAAGAGAAAATGGAAAATGAGGAAAATGAAGGAAAAGTAGAAGAAAGAAAAAGGAAAGAAAAGCAAAAAGAAAGGAAAGAAGGAGAAAAGGAACAAGGAAAGAAAAGAGGTGCGTGAGAGGAGATGGGTGGCTGATATGGAGAAATCCTAGAGAGAGAGCGTCCTGACTTCTCTAGGTTAGTAGGAATCAGCCAATTGGTTCTTTCGAGACAAGAAAAAGGAAGTGTTCTATACGAGGAGAGGACAACGCGTGGACTCGGGTTTTTGGGAGTTTCTTCAACTTCGAGGTAGGATGTTTTCTATGATTTGCTTTAGCCTAAACGGCTTTATAATGGTAGGGGGTTGGCCAGGCCATGAGAGGCCTTGAGTGGTTAGAGGCCTTGGGACTAATGGGTATGGATTTCATGACCAATTTCCAGACTATGGGAGTTAGGGTTTGAACTAGAAACCGAAGGTTTCTAGGTATTATGGGTTGTTGATGTGTGTGGAAGTTTGGAACCAAGGCGGTTCATGTTCTTGAAGGGCCGTGAGGTACCTGTTAGATAAGTCCCAAGTTGAGATTCTTGTTGTGTGTTGCTGACATTTGAATAACATGCTAAGTTTGGAAATGTGATATTGATGCCATGCTTTTTGATGTATTAATATGTTTTGCATGGAGTAGATTATATGTATCAATTATAATTATCCGTGGTGTGTAAATGTTTTCATGCTGAGTGCTTATTCATGCATGTAACATGGGGAAAAATACATTGGCATCATGCATTTCATATGCGGTCACATCGCGTCGGTCGGGTGTGGAGTGGGGGTGGGATTTATTCATCGGTGTTGGTGAGTGGGTCGTGACTCGGGAAAATGGGACAAAGTCAGTAGAGATTCACCAGTGTGTAAATGATCAAAATGATAAATTACATGTTTTGGGCGAGACAAGTTGGGGGTCAGATCCCCCCCGAGTGAAAATCCCACGAGTTCATGGTTAGACATGAATCAGAGCGATGCAAGTTCGTGAGAAATGTTGAAAAGGCGTGCGGCGTCCTGCAGTGTGAACCCAATCCTGTGGCCCTGAAAATAAGGAAAGAATCAAAATCAATTTTTGATAAATAAATTGGAGAAGTTTTCAATGGTTTGGTCGGGGGTGCGTATTTGGTTTTATTTCACATTTGGCGTCGAGGTGTGAGGAGTCGGTTGGGACTTCGGTGGAGTGGCGTGAGGGGTGCGTCTGTCATGATCTTAGACATTCATATAGAAAATAATTGTGAAATGTGATTGATTGTTTATATATGCCATTGCATATGCATTTTAGATGGGAGTAACCCTTGTAGGAAAACTCCTCTTGGGCTTTGCTCACCCTGGTCGTGAGACCCCCTTTCGGTCTGAGGGATTTATCGTAGGGAGGCGGTGCGCGATGGGAGTGCGTTTTTGAGAAGAAAGCCCAGAAATGTGGGCTTTAGTAAATATTTGTAAATATGTATAAGCTTTTGTAGAACAAGCATAAACTATGAGAATATAGTTAAGATATTTATTTTGAGTATTGGTTTGTGAGCGAGGAGCTATTTTTACTTTCAGTTATCGTCTCGTGAAACAGAGATGTATAGATTTCCCATGAGGTTGTGGTGAATCAACGGACACCGGGAAGTAAGGGCGTAACATGTGCCATAAGTGGTATGAGGATAGAAATGATGAAAATGGACTTGGTAGAACTAGTGCAGAATATAGCCCAGGAAAAGAATGACAAAATGGTCATTTTGGAAATTGTTTAAGTCATAAGAAGACAAAATAATCAATAGTGATTGTCTTCTCAATTCAAAAGGCAAAAACTGAAATGGAAAACCAGAAAAGATACAGTGAGGTGGGAAATTTAGTTTAAGAGAACCTTGGCTTCTCTAGATTTGCAAGAGATCGGAGCCGTCGAATCAGTCGAGACAGAAGGAAGGTTGTTCTCGGGCGGGCTTCGACGTGGTGCCGGTTGAGGAGTTTAAATGGCTCCCAGGAAGTGAGAGTTTCTCCTCTTTGGGTTTATTCTTTATTTAAGTGTATTTCTGATGTTTGAGTTGATTGAGGCCGTGAGTGGCGAGTTTGATCGATCTGAGCAGCAGACAGTGTGAGAATTTTTGAGCCCTCTATGCGGTCATGGGAGTTAGGGGCTAGTTGGGCATCCTTAGTGATGTTCTATGCTGCTAAATGATGCTTTGATGTGTGTGGAAGCCGAAAATGACCGTGAAACCGGGTTCACCAGTGAAACCGATGATTGGTGATTTTCGGGAATAATGTAGGGGTTTCACTATTCGAGAATAGTGTTCACAAAATAAATTTTGTGAATTAATGTGTTTGATGATAATTCAAGTAGAATTGCTTGTGTTTTGATCATTAGCATGTAGGCTAATTTTTGATGTGATGAAATGCAAAGAATTACATAACTTGATTGTGTGATTTAATTTTTATGTGAATATATGTATGTTTATATATTTGCATATGATATACACTATAATGGAATTGGCATCATGCATTCTATATATACCTTTGGGAGCTTTCCGCGGATGATAGGAATTGAGTGCATGAGTTGAATCTAGAAAATGGTTTGAAGGTTTGTCTACAAAACTAAAATGATCGGAGGGTAGTCCATGCAAGAAAATATCAATCGTTGGAGACGACCCAATTGATATACATCGGAGGGTAGTCCATAAATAATATCAATCATTGGAGACGGCCCAATTGATATATATATATACATCGGAGGGTTGTCCACAAATAAACATAATAATTCTCATACGAGGCTTAGGCGAGTGTGAGGGAGTCGGTGAGGACTCGGGGTATGAGATGATCAGTTAGACATTCAAGTAGGATCATGCATTTGCTTGAATGTGTGTTTTGGAGGCGTTCGTGCAGCTTAAGGTGGAGAGTAGCATTAGGGAGATTCAGCTGCGAGCATTAGCTTCATACATCGAGGATATTATTTTACAAGTGCGAGGGGGCGTGCGAGGGACGACTTGTATGCAGTAAATTTGGCCATTTAAATTATTTCCATAATTGTTTTAATATTTATTTTGATTTATTAAAATATTAATTTAAAGTTGATTAAGGGGCTAAGTTGAAAGGGGCGAGACTACGAAGCAAAAAAAAGCCCCTTCTCTCTCTCAGACACCTCACGGCGCGCCACCCACACTTGTGCCGTCGGCCGTCTCAGACCCGCCGTCCGTAGTCCGTGGCCGGGAAAGAGGCAGCCTCCCATCACAGCCACCCTTGCCTTGCTCACGATCTCACTGAAGCGCTCTCGTGGGAATCACGCGCAGTCTCTCTCTCGCCCGCACCGCCCTGCTTTGTCGGTCATTTCGGCCACCTCGCTAGCCCCAGGCCCGGATGGAACCCCTCGCCCCAAAACTTAAGGATCCATCCTTGATCGACCGTTCAAACGTTGTGTGGTGAAGCAGAAGGAAATCTGTGGGAGTTGGGGGTTGTCGGGGTGATTCAGGCCACTCCGGTGGTCCTCAGTAGCGATCACATTTTGGGTCCCTTGGGCTTTGGACTTCCGTGGGTGTCCTTAAAATCTAATTAGGCAACCCTCAGATTTTTCGGCCCACTTGAGTCGGTGGACCTCGGGAAGCGTGCCGGACGGGCGTTCATCCTGCTCAGTGGTTAGACGGATGTGTCCCGGTTCGCATTCGAGCCGGTAAAGATCTATACCTAAAACTTGTAAGGGACTCTAATCGTGTAATTGTCCAGAATGTCGATTTTAATTGTTCAATGATATGAGTTGAATATGTCCCGCGTATTGGGGACTCGTTGAATTAGTTACTTGTATTGTATAATCCAAGTAGTTAATAAGATTGATTGTGTATATTGCGAATACAAATTGTTGATTTGATGGATTGGGGCGAGTCGGGCAATAAAATTGTAATTGTGTGGCGGCTCGATGTTTTATTCACGTATTATGTGGGAATGTTATTTAGCGAGGTTACGGACTTGTTTTACAGGGAGTTAAGTCCAGTTTTTAGGGGAGGTTCTGCCGAATTTTCGGTAGAATTTAAACGTGCTTTATATCGGTCTAGCCTGTGAATTGTCTAGTCAAGTCTAGAGTTAAGCTTAAACCTCAATCTCGATATTGATTATGTCTTTTCTATTCTAGATTGTCACGACTCGCCGAGCGGCCCAGGGTGTAGAGGCGGCGCGAGACAGGTTCTTACGTGAGTTGATATCATATAGTTTATGGCCCCGCATCATGCATGCATTGCATAGCATTTATGGCATTAGGCTACACCCCCTCATCACGACATGATTATTACTATTGGAATTGTATTTAATATGGTAATTAAATTATTTAGTTTGTTATGAAATATATCTGCATATGAGACTGTTATGATGATGGATGTGAGTGTGCATTGTTGGGAGTGATATTGCTGTGCATTGTATTTGAAATATTGTAATGGGAACTATAGTAGGACATACCACCTAATGGGTTACATAAGGTACGGTATTGATCAGATGATGTTATAGGTTTATGGTTATGGACCTTGGAGTTCCTGGTTGAGCGTTTCTCTCGGGGATGCCGGAGGTAAGGTCCCTGGTTGAGCGTTACTCTCGGGGCGCCGGCTATGGATTATGATATGTTAGGTGCTGGAGGTAAGGACCCTGGTTGAGCATTCTCTCGGGGCGCCAGCTATAGGTTATTGGATTAAGTGTCGACTGGAGTTAAGGACCCTGGTCGAGCATTTCTCTCGGGGCGCCAGTCACATTGGATTTGAGAGAGCCGTATGGCTTGTAGTATTGGAGTATAGGGTCCTGTTAGAGTTCTCGATTTTTGTGATGATTATGTGATGATATGAAACTTTGATGTGTGTGCATGCATACATATGGGAGTGTATTATTATATAATTTCTGATATGATATATATATTATATTGAAATTCTATATATATAACACATTGATTGTAAGAGGTGGTATAGATTATATGATATTAACTCACTCTCGGCCCGGCGTCTCAATTTATTTTCAGTCTTGTCGGTCCTCCTTCTCCGGACCATGATAACCCGCCGAATTCTTTCCTTCCGAATGTTTATGTACTATTATGATATTATTAATCTTTGTCTATTTAATCGGGGTGTCAACTGCGGTACTTTGGAATATTAGTATGTTTGTAATTCGGATAATTACGTTCATTTTTGTGTATGATGTGATTGTATGTGGGATCGAGACTTTATTTCTCCCTATTGATGTTTGGCATCGGCGTATTATTCATATATGTATGTATGGATACATAGTCGAATTGATCGTATGATGATCGGCATGAATATTTCGATAAGGCTTCTTCACGGTTTGGTGGCTTCATGCCTTCCCGTTCCACACAGATGTAGATCCATTTGAGGTTGGGTTGTGACAAAGTTGGTATCAGAGCGATAGGTTCATTTCCTATGGCCTAGAGTCCTAAGTTTCGATCTTGCGAAATTAGAATGAGTTAGTCCTTATCTGTCACTATTGCGTCTAGTTTTACGCCGTCAGATTAGGGCGTCTGATATCGATAGTCTTGTGTTTACCTTTGTTATGAGACGGAGATCGAGGTTGTCTACGGTGCCCGATGCAGCAATGGCCGGCAAGCTATGAGGCTGCACAATTCTATGATGAGGCAGGGGAGGCCGAGATGAAGTATCCTGGCCAGATCACGGTTCAGGAGAGGCGAAGGGGCGGGTAGGCCGGGTCGCGGCGGCTAGGCAGTGCTTGGGCGATGGAGCCCTGGCCCAGGAGCCACGGGGTTGGCTGCCCGGAGGCACGGTTCGAGCAGCGGATCTGTGTGGCCCGTTCACTATGGAGCGTTTTGGCGAGTGTATTTGGGAGTCTGGGGCCAGCTCTAATGTGACTTATAGAGCATCGGCCCGGCGGCTGTAATAGTTCTCGTAGGGTGGACCCGGGATTTGTGGATGCATTCCTTTATTCGAGGACACCGAGGCTTAATGAGGTTCTGTATTTGATGGAGTATACGGTGACCCGATGGTTTTACGGGCGAAGTGGAGAGAGGCATTTGATGCGAGGCATCGATAGACGGACCGTGAGATGGCGGTTCTCCCTGAGGGCTTAGCATTGCGGTGGTACAAGGGATTACATCGAGCCGTTTCTTGAGGGTATGACATGGGCTCAGTTCAGGGAGAGATTTGAAGATAACTACATCTCTTTGCCATGAAATGAAATGCAGAAAACGATTTGGCTGGTTGAAGAGAGATGATATGCGTAGTGGAGTACACGAAGTAGGTTCATGTATCTTAGTAAATTTGCTCGGAGTTAGTTCTGACGAATCTGCGAAGGCGCCAGTAAGTACATCCGGGCTTGGACCACATTTCTTATCCTTAGTGAGTCGAGAAGTGTAGCTTCTTGGAGGTCAGCGATTTAGCGAGACGGATGGAGCGACCTTCGTCTTCATGGTATCTTAGTGGATGGTCTTCAGAAAGAGCCGCCTGGGCGAGGAAGCGAGCTAATTACCGCGCAGCGATATTATGGTGGTACGAGGTACTTGATTAGTGGTCAGCGGACAGGCGATTTAGACAAGAAGTCCTGAAGGTGACATGACCGGAAAGGGGTTATAGAGGCTTCAGTTGGACCGAGGAGTTTAAGCCCGGTGGTATAGTTCAAGGGGCGGGTTCGGGTTCGAGTGCAATGGCGCTAGTTACGGCACCTGCCGGTATGTGCCTGATGTGGGCGGATCATCGGGGCCCTTGTATGGTGGCTGTGGAGCTTGTTTTGGGGTGTGGAGAGTTGGGCCATATGGCGAATCATGTCCTAGATTCGGCCCGGCGCACTCCCAAGGGTTAGCGGCTAGTGTTGCCGCCAGTTCATTGGATGGCGCCTGGTTGTTCTCGGCCCGGGTCGCGCGGTATAGTGGCGGCCGGTGTGGATATGGAGGTAGAGCTCAGGGAGGCAGTTAGTGGTAGGGGCGGTGGGTTTCGAGCTCCTGCCGGTCTAGGCAGTGGTCGGGCCGGAGGTTTTTTACACTCACTCCTCGGGGCCTTCGGAAGGCGTCAAATCTTTGTCAGCCGGTGCTATCGATTATACTAAGGCTAGGGTGTTGTGAATCGAGATTGCCACACACTCCCTTTGTGTCTCTAGTTTTGCATTTAGTAAATTTGGGTGTTCGACCCGGCCCGGACTTGAAGAACTTTCAGTTATCGATTATACCTCGAGTGATGCCTTAGGCGGATATTTTTCCATCGTGTCCGTTTACGTAGTAGCGGGGTGTACGGCGGGATCTTATTTTGTTGGATGTGATGGATTTCGGGAGTTGTGGGTATGGATTGGTTGGCGGGCACTACGCCCTGCTGGATTGTAGGAACAAGTGATTCAGTTCGGGGATTCGAGTTTGGGTTTCATGGTGGCCGGATACCCGACCCGCCCAATTTAATTTCGACCATTAATTTGGTGATGTTCTGTAGAAGTGCGAGGGTTATCTACGGCTCTTGTAAAGGTTTCTGTGAGTAGATAGAGTAAAGTTGATGATGTCCCTATCGCTTGTGAATTTCGATGTTTTCCCGGAGGAGTTGCCGGGGTTGCCACGTAGGAGAGATAAGTGCATTGATGTTATGCAAGACACGACCACATCTCCTTACCACCTTATAGGATGGCTTTGAAGAGTTGAAGGAAGTGAAGAAACGATTCACGAGTTTGTTAGACAAGGTTTTGTCGGGCCCTAGTACTTCTCCACAGGGAATTACTCTGTGCGATTTGTAGGAAGAAAGATGGTTCCTTCTTGTTTGTGTATAGACTACAGGCAATTTGAACAAGGCGACGTACGTAATAAATATCAGCTCCCAGGAATAGATGACTTGTTGATCGACAGGTGCATCATGTTTTCTAAGATTGATCTGATTCGAGGATATCATCAGCTGAGAATAAGACATGAGGATGTTCCGAAGACAACATTCAGGACGAGGTACGACCATTATGAGTTCCTAGTGATGTCTTTTGGACTCACTAATGCACCGGCAGCCTTTATGGATTTGATGAACAGAGTGTTCAAACCCTTCCTGGATCGCTTTGTAATTGTGTTCATTGATGATATCTTAGTATATTCTCGGGTGAGGAGGAGCATGTAGAGGCATTTAAGGATAGTATGCGGACTTTGAGGGGAAGCGGCGATTATATGCCAAATTCTCGAGTGTGATTTTATGCGGATAGTGTAGCCTTCTTGGGACATGTAGTGCCGGGGAGGTGTTCAAGTGGATCCCGAAGATAGAGGCGGTGATGGATTGGCGGAGACCCGGCCACGGTGGCGAGATTCGAAGTTTCTGGGCTTAGTAGGTTATTATCGGCCGTTTCGTGCGAGATTTTTGAGGATCGTTGCACCCTTGACACACGATTAACCCCGGAAGAATGTGAGGGTTTCGGTGGACGAGATTTGTGAGGCGAGTTTCAAAAGTGAAGGATTGTTGACCTCTGCTCGATGTTGGCGTACCTTACGAGTACGAGGGGAGGTTACCGCGGTGTATTGGCGGCTTCAGTCGGATTGGGGTGTGTATTGATGCGACACGGTAAGGTGATTGCTTATGCTTCTAAGCGTTTGAAGAGCCTGGCGAAATTACCTGTGACTTGGAGATGCCATTTGTGTTGATTTTTACGTGAAGATGCGGAGACATTACAGCCCATGGTGGGCGTGTGAGATCTTCACGGATCCTATTTAAAATATATTTTCAGCGGAGGGCTAAATTTGAGGCGGAAGATGGTAGTTGCTTAAGGACTATGATTTAATACGATTCGTATCACCGAGCAAGAGCTGGTGGCCGGATCTTTGGTAAATCATCGGGCGGTCGCCCGCATTAGTGCGTGGCGACAATTGACTAAGTTGTATAGATTGTATGATCGGGGTTTAGCTAGAGGTGTTGGAGTGCAGGCACTTTTAGCACATTTCGAAGTCAAATCGATTCGATGGGCGAGTCAGACAACTTCAATCACGGGGACCCACGGTTAGTGAAAATTATGGATGAGGTTCGACGAGGGTGACGGTGATTTTGTGATTGGGAAGATGGCACGTTGAGATTGGATACTAGATTGTCGTCCGTGTTGATGGACTTAGAAAGAGATTATGGAAGGAGGCTCATCGCCACGACTACGATTATTCATCGGTTCCACTAAGATGTATCGTGATCTTAGAATGTATTGGTGGAGTGGTATGAAGAAGGATGTAGCGGAGTTTGTATCAAGTGTTTGACTTGCCGGCAGATTCAAACTTGAGCATCGAGAAGCGTGCGGGTTGTTGCGGCCCTCCCATTCAGAGTGAAATGGGAGAATATTACCATGGACTTTGTGGTGGATTACCTCGAACTTAAGCAGATATGATTCCATTTGGGTGATAGTCGATCCAGATGTTAAGTTGGCACACTTCTTACTGTGAAGACAACTTTTCGTAGCGGTATGCTAGGGTATATTGATAGGATTGTTAGTCTTCATGGGATCGATTTCGATTGTGTCTGACGAGAGGGCCCAGGTTCACTTCTAGGTTTTGAGGCGGAAACTTGTGAGGCTTGGTACTCGATTGGACTTTATACGACTTTTCACCTCGAGACGGATGGGCCGATCGAAGGACTGTCAGGCGTTGGAGGGACATCTTGAGGATGTGTGATGGTTGGAGGCGATGGGATTGGCATTTGCAACTGGTGGAGTTCGCGTACAATAACAGTTATCATGCTAGTATCGGTATGGCGCCTTACGAGGCATTGTATGGTAGGAAGTGTAGATCGCCAGTTTGCTGGGAAGAAGTTGGTGAGAGGAAGTTAACAGGTCCTGAATTGGTCCAAATCACTTCTGAAAAGATTCCTATTATTCGAGATCGGTTGAGGGCCGGCTTTCGGCGAGGGCAGGAAGAGCTCTGGCCAGGCCCCGAAACATGTGGAGTTTGGTGTAGGTGAGTATGTATTCTGAGGTTTCCCCGATGCGGCGTGATGAGATTTGGTAAGAGGAAGTGGCACCTTGCTACGATGGGACCATTTGGTGTGGATAGAGTAGGGGATGTAGCCTCATTGGAGTTACCACCTAATTTGCTTGATATTCATCGGTCTTTCATATATCTATGTTGAGGAAATGCGTGCGGATCCTTCCACATGTACTACGGTGAAGTAGAGAGATCGGTGGATTTATGTCGTATGAGGGTGACACAGCAGCTATTGTGGATGCTCGGGTTCGTCAACTCAGATCAAAGTCATCTGATGGTCGAAGTCTGTGGCGGAATCATTCGTAGGAAAGGGTTGCTTGGGAATCCGAGACAGGAGATGCGACGTTCATACCCATACTTGTTCCAGTAATGAGGTATGTTTCTTATTCTTAAATTCGAGGACGAATTTTCTCAAGGGGGAGAGAATGTAATACCCGTAAATTTGGCCATTTAAATTATTTCCATAATTGTTTTAATATTTATTTTGATTTATTAAAATATTAATTAAAGTTGATTAAAGAGCTAGGTGAAGAGCGAAGACTACTAAGAAACAAAAAAAAAACCCTTCTCTCTCTCTCCCAGGCACCTCACGGTAGCCACCTGCGTGCCGTCCGGCGATCTCAGAGCCACCGTCCGTGATCCGTGGCAAGGAAAGCGACTCCCATCATAGGCCACCCTTGCCTTACTGCGATCTCTTTGGCGCCGTTCTCGCCGGAATCACGCCCTTGAAGTCTCTCTACTCTCGCCCCTTCTTGCCACCTTTGTCCGGTCATTTTAAGCCACCTCACCCGCCAGGCCCGAGATACGAACCCCGCCCCAAAACTTAAGGATCCATCCTTGATCGGCGTTCGAGCGTTTGGCCGTTAGTGGAGGGAGGCTCTCGCCGGGAGTTGGGGAGATTGTCGGGGCGATCAGGCCACTCGGTGGTCTACGGCCAGCGGTACATTTTGGGTCCTTGAACTTTGGACCCAGCGTGGGTGTCCTTAAAATCTAATTCCAGCAACCCTCAAATTTTAAACCCACCCAGTCGGCGGACCTCGGAGCGTGCCCGGACCGAGCGTTAGATCCTGCTCAGTAGTTCGGAAGCTGATTGTGATCGATTCACTTGTCGAGCTGACAAAAAGAATCTATACTAAGCGTGTGGGACTCTAATCGTGTAATTGTAGATGTCGATTTTAATTGTTCGATGATGTAAGTTGAATATGTCCCTTGTGTTCGGACTCGTTGAATTAGTTACTTGTATTGTATAATCCAAAGTAGTTAATAAGATTGATTGTGTATATTGCGAATACAAATTGTTGATTTGATGGATTGGGACGAGTCGGGCAATAAAATTGTAATTGTGTGGCCCGGCTCGATGTTTGTTCTTGCTGTATATTGCAGAATGTTATTTAGCGGGTTACGGACTTGTTTCTGAGGAGTTAAGTCAGTTTTGAGAGGAGGTTACTAGCAGAATTTTCGGTAGAATTTAAATATTGCTTTATATCGGTCTAGCACATGAATTGTCTAGTCAAGTCACAGAGTTAAGCTTAAACCTCGATCTCGATATTGATTATGTCTTTTCTATTCTAGATTGTCAAATGACTCTGTGACGGCCGAGTGTAGAAGCGGCTTGGACAGATTCTTCACGTGAGTTGATATCATATAGTTTATGGCGCATCATGCGCATGCATTGCATAGCATTTATGGCATTAGGCTACACCCCATCATCCGACATGATTATTACTATTTAGGTGTATTTAATATGGTAATTAAATTATTTAGTTTGTTATGAAATATATCGCATATGGTATTATGATGATGGATGTGAGTGTGCATTGTTGGGAGTGATGTTGCTATGCATTGTATTTGAAATGTTTGTAATAGGAACTACAGTAGGACATACCACCTAATGGGTTACATAAGGGCCGGTGTGATCGGATGTTATAGGTTTATGGTTATGGCCTTGGTTCCACACGGTTGGCGTTTCTCTCGGGGATGCGGGGTAAGGTCCACACAGTTGAGCGTTACTCTCTCGGGCGCGTTTATGGATTATGATATGTTAGGTCTTGGAGGTGAGTACTGGTTGAGCATTCTCGGGCGCGGCCCATAGGTTGTGGATTAAGTGTCATTTGGAGTTAAGGACCTGGTCGAGCATTTCTCTCGGCGCCCGGTCACATTGGATTTGAAGGCGTATGGCTTGTAGTGATGAGTATAGGGTCCTGTGAGTTCTCGATTATTGTGATGATTATGTGATGATATGAGAACGTGTGTGCATGCATACATGGGTGTATTATTATATAGTCTCAATATGATATATATATTATATTGAGAATTACATATGTATAACACATTGATTGTAGAGGTGGTATAAGATTATATGATATTAACTCCTCCTCGAGGCGAGGCCCATCTCAATTTATTTTTCGAATCTTGTCAGTCCTCCCTTCTCCCGGACCCTTGATAACCCGCCGAATTCTTTCGCTGGCGGTTACATGTACCCCTATTATGATATTATTAATCTTTGTCTATTTAATCTAGGTGTCACTGCAGTACTTTAGAATATTAGTATGTTTTGTAATTCAGATAATTCTGTTCATTTTTGTGTATGATGACGGTGTATGTGGGATCGAGACTTTATTTCTCCCTATTGATGTTTGGCATCTGAGCGTAGTATTCATATATGTATGTGGATACATAGTCGAGATGTCGATATGATAGTCGGCATGAATATTTTGATAAGGCTTGCTACGGGTTTCGGTGGCCTTATGCCTTCCATTCCTAGTCTTGGTCACGGCGAGGTGGGTTGTGACACGGCTCGTCCTAGAGACTAAGGTTTAGAAGAAAGCCGGATTGTGGCTTAGGGCTATGATGTATTACATGTATTAGAATTGTTTTAATTTTAATATATGTTGTATAAGAGTAAAATTTGAACTCTTGAACTATGGTTGGATAGTTGGATATATATACATTGTTATGAGTATTGGTTTATGAGCCCAGTAGTAGTTTTAATCATAATTGTTATATTGGAATTTGTTGGGACCGAGTTTTATGCGGAGTTTGTATTTGGTAAAAACTCCCCCAGTAAGGAGACTACTGCACGATTTTCGTGAATGTCGGGTGCTTGAGCATTCACGAGTGTCCATGTGAGTTGTGAATTAGTCAACGGACCGGGTTTTGGGGTGTCACATCACGTAGCGTAGGGCAGAAATTCAATTTGGAAAAAGGACTGAGAAATACGTAATTTACGATCAAAATCCGAGAAATTTATTCTCTAGATCTCCGGATGACAAGCGGATTTCATCATTGGAATCATCGTGAAATCTAGCCTTGTCGAATTTCGTTGGTCCAGACGGTCGGGTTACACGTTTCGAGGCATCGTGGTTGATTCTTAGTAAAACAATTTTTGATGCGACGAAAGTCACATATAACACGTACTCATGTCCCATAAGTGGTATGAGTAGAGAAAGTATGAAAATGGACGGCCGAGATAGTGTCGAATGTCAAAGCTGGGAAAAGAAGGACATAATTGGTATTAATAGAATTGTTTTAAGTTAGAAAAAGCCAAAATAGCGAATAGTGCTTGTCTTCTCAATTAAAACAAGACCAAAAAGCGTGAATTGAAGGGGAGGATGCGGTGGGTTGCGAATGTGTTTTAGAGAGAACATCGACTTATCTCTAAAATAATCGGACGTCCAGGCTGAGTCGAAAGTTCAGGGGCAAGAAGAGTACTCCTACGTGGAAGGCCTACGCGTGAGCACCGGTTTGAAAAGTTTGACAAACTCCATGTTGAGGTGAGGTTTCTCCCTACTTGGGTTTTATTCTTTATTTAAGTACTTTGTTAATGTTTGAGTTGAATGGCGTGAGGGGCGGTTTGATCGATCCCAAATCTTGGGCCAGGGTGTCTCTAATTTTGAAACCTCGGGACCGGCCAGTGGAGTCACGGGCCCGTTGGTGGTTTGTATGTTGGAAATTATGTATTAAATGGTGCTTTGGTATGTATAGGGCCAGTAATGGCCATGAAATTCGGGTTCACAAAGGGAGTGAGCCAGAGCAGTGTGGTGATTTTTAGGGAATAGTAATCGGGGGTTTACTGTTCTCGAGAATAGTGTTCTAAAATAATTTTTGTGAAATAATGTGTTCTGGTCGAGTGATTCAAGTTGGATTATAGTATTTAGTCATTAGCCCAAGTGAGCTAATTTTGGTATATGTAAATGTGAAATTACATAACATGATTGTGTGATTAAATTATGTGTGAATATCATGATTATATATTTGTATGTGTTATAGAATTGAAATGGAATTGGCATCATGCATTACTTCTGCTTGGGGCACCCTAGGACGATAAGTGAGTGCATGGTAATTCTTGAGAGAATAGTTTGGAGGTTGTCTAAAAATAATAATTATCGGAGGGTAGTCCAAATAAAATATCAATCGTCGGAGTTGGCTCAATTGATATACATCGGAGGGTAGTCCATACATAATATCAATCGTCGGAGACGACCCAATTGATATATACATCGGAGGGTTGTCCACAAACAAATAAAAACTAAGTTTCTCATACGTGGCTTAGGCAGGTGTGAGGGAGTCGGGGAGGACTCGGGATATTAGATGATCAGTTAGACATTCAAGTAGGATCATGCATTTTCTTGAATGTGTGTTTATTTTGGAGCATTGCATATGCACTTAGGTGGAAAGTAGCCCGGCAAGGTGATTCCTCAGGCATTAGTTCACCTGTCGAGGATATTATTTCTGGTACGGGGGCGTCTGCGAGAGCGGCTCATCCTAGAGATTGAGTTTTTAGAAGAAAGCGGAATGTGGCTTTGTGTTTTACATGTATTAGAATTCTAGTATTTTAATATATATTGTATAAATAACTTTGAACTCTTGAAACTATTGGATATAGTTGGTTTATATTGATGATGAATATTGTGGTATAGGCCCGGCGTTTTACTCGGTATATGAATATCATGTGATTGATGTTGATTAGGACGGGTTATGTGCAGGTGTTGTATTTGGGTAGAGCTCCCAGTACAAAGGAGCGCGCAGATTTTCGTGAGAGATGTGGTCGCGACATTCCACGGTGTTCGCCGAGGTTGGCGAGTAGTCGGCGGACCGAGGATCGCGGGGTGTCTATGAGTACATATTAACATGATTTTTATACGCAGCGGTATATTATTTATTTTCCAACAATACACACAAAAATGACCCCGAATCTCGGACTATATAAAGCAGGCTCTTGGTCTTCCTTAGTTAGTGTAGAATTCTTGTAATACAAAACACACCCACAAAACCCAGAGACATCGATCCGGGATCAAAACCCGAACCTCGACCCGGTTCGAGGCGTCGAACCGATCCAAAAGAATTTCCAATATCCAGTCCCAAAATCTTTGGACTAAATCTCACGGCCTATCACGGGTCCGAAGACAACCTATGCCATTACATGGCTTTTAGGCTAAAAATATCCCAAGTAGGAAAATTCCCTATCTCATAGAGTTTAACGAAACTCCAACATTTTGGTACCCACACGTAGCTTGTGATGCATGGATCAACTTTTCTTCTACTCAATGGCAAACGACTCGATTCTGTGATCTTGAAATAGCAAAAACATCTTTTCCCTTTCTCTCTCTCTTCTCCTCCTCACGCTCTCCAACGCCATTTGTGCCAAAAATGGCCCTTTTCACTTTTTGACTTTTCTTAATTTCTTTTTATTTTTTATTTTTTATTTTTTCTTATTTTCTTGTTTTATCTTTCCCATTATTCCTTCATGACACTTGGCTCAATGTGAGTCATTCTACAGTGTACCATGTCATGCCATAGTCACTCCCACTAGGTGCCATGTAGCATCCACGAGATCATCTGTGTATCGACGCGATAATACCGAAAAACATGATACGCGTCTTGTAATCGCGAAGTCGATGAGGTAACTAGATTTTGCGAGACGAATTAACTGATGAAGTCCATTTCATTATCCAAGATCTAAAAAATTTCGGTTTTCAAGCAAGAGTGCTGTTTACCATTTTGAAAAATTGAATTTTCTAAGATTTTACACTTGATCGCTTTAATTGATTCGTAGCATGATGACCCTTCTAGTGAAAGTTTCTCAAGATTTGTCAGTGGCAACAATAAATGAGGAAGCTTTTTCATTCTCCACAATACTTAATTTTCAGGTTTTTAAGACTACTCATTGCTCCTTTCTCTACCATAAGTTCCTCTAATTCATGTAACTTATACAATTCTAATCTTTCAAGTTGAAGGAACCTTTCCGAAGAACATACGATCTTTTTCCCGACATATGCACGGTAGCATAATCTAAGAATTTGCAGTGATGGCAACTTCTTTAGGATCATCATTGGATCATCTCTTAACTCACATTTCCACAACTCGAGTTTGAGGAGGTTTGGAGGGTAAAAAAAAAAAAAAAAAATTCAATTTCTTGTGGCTTCTGAGCTTCGAACATGGCGATTCATAAAGGTAGGCATGGTGCGAGAAAGGCATGGAATCGAACTAATGTTTTGTTATGATCATAGGTAACATTCTTCTTCTCCCACACTTATCAATTCCAGGTGAAGGTGATTTAACGATGTTTTCTTTGAATGCTGTAAATGACAAATCGAACTACGAGAAAAGCGTCAATTTAGCAATAATTCAAATACAAATTGGAACATCGAAGTAACTTCAAGCTCCTAAGCCAAGTCAATTTTTCCTAGAAATATACCACTAACCAACTTCCCCCTTTAAAGCTAAAGTTTGAAAGATTTGTGAGTTACTCCATGTTGAGATAGTCATTAATTACACACTTGTTTATTTGGGATTGGCTTGAAACTTTGCCTTACGACACCACTAGATGTCTGATTTCATTTCAGTTGGTATGGTATATTGCAATAGACTCTCTTCTAAGTCAAGATTTCTGTGACAACCAATTACCAATGGTCATTGGAGCTTTACAGTATTATAAATTAGCGATAATTAATTTTGTAAATATTTGTACCTCGACATATGGTTGAGGTGCTCCAGACAAGTTTAAATTTTCTTAGTAAATGTAATATGATTATTGTAATGTAGTTACCATGTATCAAGCATATTACTTAAATGTAAGTGCGACTAGTGCGCAGATAGATGTAGCATTAAAAAGTTATTATTATTATTATTATTATTATTATTTTGACATTTAAATTGGCACATTGCGTGAATGTGTAAGATGACTTAAGATGGGGTGAGGCGGGGTCAGTATTTGTAACCGCACTATTGCTTTAAATTATAGTTGATTAATTTGCACATGAAAATAAATCAATTATGGACAAATTATCAATTAATTATATTTTTTAATGAATTTGACTTCTAGTTTAGCTTAGCACGTACTTTGAGGATATAATTATTTAGGCAATAATTTTGATGATGTGTTTTCACCCGACAAATTTGTGCAGTAATGTTTATAATTCAATTTTAATTTATATATATATAAAAAGACATTTTTGTTACAAAATATACATGTTAATATATTTAGTATTAATATTCCCGCTAATAAGTTGGTGTCTAGTTTCAACATAATTTTTATAAATTTGAATTTTTTTTACAAAACAATAAAAATTGTGATATATATCAATATAGAACTCATGCCAAGGAAATTTTAATTTCTAAAAACTGAGTGGAATTCATATTTAGGTGGAATTACCAAATTGAAATTCTAATTAAAATTTTCTTAATTCATATTTAGTTTTATGAATTGTTTAGGTGAGAATTTATATAACACTTCTTCTATCCTTTGATGAAATCTTTAGAGCATGATTTTTCTTAGTTTCTTGTTTGATTTAGCTTGCTTACAATATAATGAAAAATTATTTAATGATCCTTACATAATCTTTAAAAATTAATGAATGAAAAAGAAGTTGGGACTCAACGTCAATAAATCATCTCATTCCAAGACAAAAAAAAAATAAATATATTAAATAAGAAACCTACAAAATTGAAAACCACAAACACAAGAATGAAAAATAAACGTGTGCTTACATGATTTCAAAGACCTTTTTAAATTTCACAAAGAACATATTCTAAGATAAATGGTATAATCTTCATAATTTTTATATAAAAAAATGAGTATAAAAAAATTTGAAATCATTTTTAAAAACTATTACATTTATTAATAATCAATCCTCACGAAATCAGTTTGATTTGAATTTCATTTGTTTAATAAAATAAATATAAAATATAGTATGTTAAAGAAAAAAATTAGCAAATTCATTAGTTTTTGGTCTGTGAATTATTTATTTAGTTTCTTTTTGAGTGTTATTAGTAAAAAAAAAAAAAATTGGAGCTACGTCTTATCATTTTCTTATAACTTATCTAATGACTTGAGGATGCAATTGGTTCTCAATATATATATATATATATATATATATATATATATATATATATATATATATATATATATATATATATATATATACACACACACACACATTCAAATTCCAACCCATAATTTATTTTGGACTAAATTCACAAATTAAAATTATTGACCATTAGACTTTCATTGTGGACAATGGCATAAATCATGTCTGAAGATGCCATTAAAGTGAAGTGGGAATTATGATTATAATTAGGGAATGTAATCTTAAGGTTAATTTTCAAAACCGTAGTTGGTGAATACGATTTTAAGGTTAATTTTTAAAATCGTAATGTTGTTTTAAAAAGTAAAAAGATTAATTTAAGGAATATTTTGAAAATAAATCTATATGAATTATTTTTTTAAATGAATTATTTTAATATCAAACTCTAATTATTGAACTTCAAATAATTCTTGGGTATACTTTAAAAAAAAGACTTCTTGGGTATTATTGAATAGGCCACCATATGAGAAGAAAAGATATATAAAGTATACCCCATTATTTAATTATTGAACCCCAAATACTTGTTGATATTATTGAATAGGCTATGATTTGAGGTGGAAAGACATATCTTAATTTCTTCGATTTCTAAATTGAACGAGGTATATTGAAATAATTTTCGAACTTGGGTCTTTATAGTTGTCTTTTATGATAAGTAAAAAAATGGTAGAAACTTCACATGCAGCATGATGGAGAAAAGATATGGAACTCATATTCAATTATTGAATTGCATAGATTCTGAATAAAGCTATGATATGAGGTGGAAAGATATATAAAATAGACCCGTTATTTGATTATTGAATTACTAAGACTCGTTGATATTATTGAATATGTCGTAATTATAATGATTTTTTAAAGAGTTTTGGATCAAAATGAACTTATTATTTTAAAAAATATTAATTATAGGTAACATCTAAAATAGCTTCTAGAAGTCGTAGTTAGAAACTATAGCTTTTAAATTAAATTTAAAAATAAAAATTAAAAAATCTAAATATTTCTCGGGAAAAAAAAGTTTGCAAAGTTGAAATGAATTTTCTTTTTTTTTTTTTTTTAATAAAATGGGTTATTTTGAACCCGATTCTAAAGCAAATGAGGGAATATTATTGCACATTATTCTTTAGTATTTCTTTTACGGGGGACCATGTCAATTGTCGTGTCCAAGATAAGATTCCCTTATATTGTCTGATTCTCAGAATCATGGTGGAAAAGAAAAAATTGCTTAAAAATTATTTTTACGGCACGCCCCAAACCCGGGGTGTCCGCTGACCAATTCAACCCGCTGAATCCACGCGGTCTCATCGTGAGGCATGTACATGTGTAAAACTACTTCAACGGGCCTGCACATCCATACAACCCAAATATATATTTTATACAAAAGAGGTTTCATTTACAATTGTTTTTTATTACAATTTATACAAAACTGGGTCTTTTGCCCAGAATTTTACAAAAACAGAGAATACAAGATAAGGCCATCTTGGCCGTTTCTTCGCCTCTACAACTCCGGATGCATCCCATCCCCTAAACGGGTCTTAAGACCGAAAAATGGGTCCTTAATAACCTGGGCGAGCAAAGCCCAGTAGTGGAATTTCCCTACTTGGGTTACTCCCCACTTAAATGTAATGCAATGGCACACAAACATCTAACACATGCTAATATATCACTCATGCATATATTAACAAAATTAATTCCATAAATCATGTTATTCATTTTACAATAATAACATAAACTTACTTACACGCTATTAAGACAATCCTAAGAACATTGAACGCCCACAACATCACACAAGCATGTTATTTTCTCATGGCAATAACACAACACCACAAATCTCACAAACAGTCCGTGGATCGTCCAACCACACTGTGGATTTATTTACTTGGCCCAAATTTTGAACGGGGTAAACAATCCAGCCATCCTGCGCCAACAACCCCATCCATTACATAACCCTTAAATAAAGAAAACAAGAGAGAAAACCCCACCTTCCGAGTTTTGTCGAAACCCCCTCAGAACCTGCACCACACGTATCTCACGGGGAGTAACTTTGCTTCGCCATCTGAGCCTCGGCCGTCCGATCATCGGAAACTTAGAGAGGCGAGAGCTCTCTCTCTAAAAACCCACACTCTCCCTCCCTTCCTGGGCTTGTTCCTCTTTCCCTCTCTCTCTTCCTCTCCTAATCCATTTGGTCAAGATTGTAATAAGAGAAAAGTCTTCTCACGCCACATGTCAAATTTATCGTCGAGTATGGGACATAATCTTATCCTCTTATCCAACCACACTTTAGATTTCAAATGGATTTACGGTCACATGTGAGCCCCACTTGAGCTCAATGTTTGACTCTCCCATAGCTTGACACGTGGCGCCCTCACACTCATAAAGCCGCAAGTTGTCCCACACTCCTCTACGTGCCTCGAAAAACGTGAAATTTCGACTGTCTCGGAATTTGACGAAATTCGACGTGGTAGCTAGATTTCATAAACGATTCCAACCCAAGTGAAGTCCGTTTATCATCCGGGAGATCTAGAAAAATTCTGCATTTTCAACCGAATACCATTTATCCTTCCTTAGACTCCGATTTTCCTGTGGTCTCACATTAGTTCTTTAAGAAAAACCATTTATTCCGAACATTCGCTGACGTAAGAAAGTTGATTTTTTTGTCCTTCTTAACTTAAAATCATTTATTTGTATTTTTTTTTTCCTTTTTTTTCCTTTTTTTTCTTAATAAATTGGTTCTTTCTCGTGAAATTTATATTTTATTTTGTTTTATATTGTCATCGCTCGCATTACGATGTTCGTTTATTATCTTCTTAGCGTATTTGATTATTATCGCCTTATTTAACATGTGATTTGTCTTCGACTTATTACAAATACGATATTGTTTGTTGTCTATTACGACACTTTAGTTTGCGGTGTGGGTGATTCAAACAAGTACTAATTCGATTAGTCAAAGATATAAAATTATGATCGTTAATATTGTTAACTACAGACGTAGATATTCAGTCAATATATCATCAAATTTGTAGGCTTTAAACCGATTTATTATACTATTAATCTTAATATTGTTTAATCTTGTATGGTTTTTAACTATTTATATCTTGGATTTGTGATCTATTACAAGTTTGAATCAATAATATTACTTTTCCTTTAAAAAATAAATAAATAATAAATAAAAAACATTAAAGAAAATAATTAATTAAAAACTTATATATTCCTATATTATTTAATCTTTATATTGATGGATTAAAATACAAATAAAATTATTTTGAAGTAATAATAATAAATTTGATTTGGAAGTATCAAATAAAATAATATATCGAATTTAGTTATATTTTCTTTTTTCTTTCCTTTTACTTTTCCTCCCGGTTTTCTTTTCCTTAAATTTTTTTTCCTCAAAAACCAAACATAGCCTTAGGGATAAATGGAAACCAAGAAAATTCCAAGTTAAAATGTTTATTAATTCATTAAAGTAGTAATTTGATTATTTGCTTTTACTGAAAATTTCACTTGCAATAAATTGGACCTTTGTGTATTTTGTTGTCGCATTATAATTATATATATATTCAACCAGTCTTTGTCTTTTTTAACTAATTATATATATATATATATATATATATATATATATATATAGGGTCTTTCCTAACTTAACCAATAATCTCAAGTTCGAGCCTTGATAATACAATTATGTGGTGTAGTTTTATCTACCTTATGCTCTATCCCGACTTATATAGGGGATTTAGTCTTGGTGTGGTTTGGATTAAATGTGTATTTAAGGCGATAATGCACTGTCAGTGACATCTCATGGTTTGACAAAAAAAAAAAAAAAGTGCGACACCATGCACCGAGGTGTATATATATAGGGTCTTTCCTAACTTAACCAATAATCTCAAGTTCAAGCCTTGATAATACAATTATATTATGTGGTAGAGTTTTATCACCCTTGCGTTCTATCCCGACTTATATAGGGATTAGTCTTGGTGTGGTTTGGATTAAATGCATCTTTGTGTGCATGCACTGCTTCAGACATCTCATGGCTCGACAAAAATACACTACGCACCGAGTGTGAGGTGTAGAGTGATAATTTCAGGTAAAAAAAAACAAAAAAAAAATCATCTCTTTACTTAAAGAAAATAGACTAACATAGAGAAATGAAGACTAATTCGTATCTAATTTTATGAATTGTGAAGGTGGAATTTATTTAACGCTCTTCTTTTGCAATTTGATGAAATCTTTATGATATTTATCGTATTTTACTATTTGATCAGCTTTGGTTACAAAATAATGAAAATTTGCACGATGATCCTTGTATAATCTCTACAAATTAATCAATAAAAAAAGAAGTTGAGACTCAATATCAATAAATCATCTCATTTCAACACAAACTGATCATGAAATGAAATCACTTCAAATTAAATAAATACATAATGAGAAAAATAAAATTTGAAAACAACAAACAAAACAGAGATGAAAAAACAAAATTAGCAAAGAAAATTAAAAAAAAAAAAACAAACAAACAAACATGGGTCAGAGGAGGAAACCATGAAACATGGGGTTCATCTCTGATGGTGCATGCAAATGCAAATTCCAGAAGATATATAGGGTCACCATGCACCGAGGTGTATATATATAGGGTCTTTTCCCACCCACTAATAATCTCAAGTTCAGCCTTGATAATACAATTATATTATGTGGTAGAGTTTCACCTTTAAGTGCTCTATCCCGACTTATATAGGGATTAGTCTTGGTGTGGTTTGGATTAAATGAATCTTTTGTGTGTATACAGACCCGTTTAGGACATCTCATGGTTTGACAAAAAAAAAAAAAAAGAGTGCGACACCATGCACCGAGGTGTAGAGGTGTAGAGTGATAATTTCAGGTAAAAAAAAACAAAAAAAATTTCATCTCTTTACTTAAAGAAAATAGACTAACATAGAGAAAGGAAGACTAATTTGTATCTAATTTTATGAATTGTGAAGGTGGGACTCTATTTAACGCCTTCTTTCAAGTAATTTGATGAAATCTTATGATATTTATCGTATTTACCATTTGATCACTTATACAAAATAATGAAAATTTATATAAATGAATGATCCTCTGTATAATCTCTACAAATTAATCAATAAAAAAGAAGTTTAGACTCATTATCATAAACCATCTCATTTCAACACAAATCACATGAAATGAAATCACTTCAAATTAAATAAATACATAATGAGAAAAATATACAAATTTGAAAACAACAAAACAAACATAGATGAAAAATTAAAATTAAGAAAATTAAAAAAAAAATAAACAAACAAAACATAGTTCAGAGGAGGAAACTATGAAACATGGGGTTCATCTCCGATGGTGCATGCAAATGTACCCAAAGATGATGAAATCTTCTTTAGGCACAAGAAAGTGTAATAGGCACCTAAGCTAGCACATGATTTTACTCTGAGCTTATCCCTAATCTTCTCCCCAAATTCTTCTCGATCTCTTTAATTGATTTGTGGCATGAAGACCCTCGAAGTGAAAGTTTCTCAAGATTTGTCTGTTCCAACAATCCATGAGGAAGCTTTTCCATTTTATCACAATGCCAAATTTCCAAGGTTTTCAGACTACTCATTGCTCCTCTCTCTACTATCAATTCCTCTAATTCATCTAATTTAAACAATTCTAATCTTTCAAGTTGAAGGAACCCTCCCGAAGAACATACCATCTTTTCCCCCACATATGCATCGAACACTAATACAAGAATTCGCAATGATGGCAACTTCTTTAGGATCATCATTGGATCATTTGTTAACTTGCATTTCCACAAATGAAGTCTGAGGAGTTTTGGAGGGTAGAATTCAATTTGCTCCGGCAACTTCTCTAACATCCCGTTCAAGGACAAATCATAAAGGTAGGCATGGTGCGAGAAAGGCATGAGTCCAGGAAGTAATGTATTGTTATGATGATCAATAGTAACATTCTTCTTCTCCCGCACTGATCCAAGGCGATTTACCAATGTTTTCTTGGTATGCCCCTCCGTAAATGACAAATTGAGGATTTCAAGAACAGTTAATTCAACAATAGCCTCGAAAAACTCCGCCTTCAAATACGAAGTGGAACATCTACTTAATGTCAAACTCCTTAGCTGGGTCAATTATCCTAAGCCATCTCCCTCTAACCAACTTCCTCCCTCTAAAGCTAAAGTTTGAAGATTGGTGAGTTGCTCCACGCCCAAATAACCATTCACACACTTGTTTATTTGGGATTGGCTTGAAACCTTGCCCAAACGACACTCTAGATGTCTTAACTTCTTAAATTTCCAAATTGAATGAGGTATATTGCAATCATTCTCTCCTAAGTCAAGACTTTGCAGATTAACCAATCTACCGATGGATGATGGAAGCTTTACATGACTTCTAGATCCCTTTATGCACAAGAATTTTAGGTGAATGAGTTGTCCTATATCCCGTGGGAGCACATGACCATCAACTTCCTCTTCTGATAAGTTCAAAACTATAAGTAATTTAATATGCTCAGAAGATCCCCTAACTTTTTTTTCCTCCCTATAATCCACCTAAATGAAACCAAAGTTCCGCCAGAGCTAGAATTATGGAAGCATTGAGAAAGGCCTAACATGGTTGATGAGATTTGATGAATAATGTCGACGAATACTAATAGTGGAATGTGGAATCCATGTTTTCATGTACCTAAAAATTCCAGATCCTTAGCCTGCTTTCACAGCAAGGTCTCGGCGATATCATGCATGCGACAAGACTCCACTCTTCCATTTAGCCTTCGATGAGCCACTTGAATCAAACTTCTATGGATCAACTCGTGCTTGTACTCCTCGGCAATGTCTTCGAGTCTTTCTTTTTCTCTTCTCTGTATAAAGCCTTCAGTCAACCACAATTTAAAAGTGATATGCGTCAATCTCAGAGTCTTCTGGGAAGATCCCACAATAAAGAAAGCAAGACTTCAAGTAATAGGGCAAGTCATTGTAACTCAAAGCGAATTCCTATGCACGAGTTAAATTTTGATCCGTGATGCCAACCCTATACTTGCAAACACTTTCTCCCACGACGCTTTGTCTTCTTTGCCGACAATAAGTCATTTAACACGACGATATAGCAAGAGGCAAGCCTTCAGATTTTGTCACAATCTTCTTCCTAGTTCCTTTAACTCCGTAGTTAGAGTAATGCAGTTGTAGTACCAACCCTCGAAAAGCTTTTTTGAGAAAGAGTCGCAACTCTACCGCCATTCATATGACTGGAGTTCGTAGATAAATCTTTCCGGGTCATGGCATGCAGCAATTTCTTTATTGCGAGTGGTGATCAACACTTTGCTCCCATCCTTAGCCTCCTCCGGCAAATATAATCGCAAGCAACTCCAAACTTCACTGCTCCATGACTACCAAGTACTTCTTCTCCCCAAGGTATCCACAAAGCTTCTTGCCAAGCTCATCCTCTCCCATCTGTATTTTTTCTTCATCACTGAGAGGCATTAATTGAAGGGCATGAAGGCAAAATTTCTCTTGCTCTGAACTCTTGAGACACATAAAACCCAAGCTTACAATCAAACTGTCCATGCACATCCCTTTGATTATAAATTTTCTTGGCAAGAGTTGTCTTGCCTAGACCGCCCATCCCAGAGATGGACGCCACTGATCTCCCAACAGTCTCTTCCTTCATCAGCATCTGCTTCACCTTTTTAGCGCCATCATCAATCCTCACCACATCGCTCTCTTCAACCACTGGGGCTCGCTTCTCCTTGTGCGACACAGCCTGATCAGCAGTGGATGAGCTGGAAGCGGTAGATTCTCTCTCAAGACCATACTTGATCTATTAGCCATAATCGCCCAATCTTCGCATTTATATCCTTTTAACACGACTTGTCAAGCTCAGGATGAAGGGTAGCTTGTCGACCATTCTACACACAAGTAGGTAGGAACTTGAGGGTGTTGAGTCTTCGCTGCGATGATCCATTTTGAGGATGAATCTGTCGATAACATCCTCAGCTTCATGGGTTGCGCTCAGAAAGGATTCACCCACACCTTGACTCTTTCTTCGTATACACGCTTTGAATCCACATCCCTCAGGAAGAGACCCATCAACTCCAGCTCGTTCCGCAGCAGCTTTATCTGGCCTTCTACTTCCCCAAATACCGAAGCCTCCTGCAAAATCAAGTTGCTCAACTTCTCCGCAAAGAAGGTAACAGTGCCTTCCGCCATCCTTAGAGCTACCCCTTCGGAACAAAACTTGTTAATGCCTGCAATCTCACAACCGCTAGTGCCCGTTTCGCTTGCTGGAAAATGTATTTGAAGACAGAAGAGAGGCCCATTCAGGGATGAATAGAAAATAAATAAAAAAAGGAAAAAAAATACATGATTGGTAGCGTTCACATTGTGGCAAACCCTGGTAGGTAGAGGTGTTTTTTTTTTTTTTTTTTTTTTTGAGAATAGAGGTGGTTTGTATCGTCCATCTCTCTCCTTCCAACAACTCAAACACAATTTACAATAAAATAAACATAAAAGTAAAAAATAAAATTTATTTATATATTTAATCCAACGGATATGAAACCACTATCGGTTTTGTTGCACTTTTTTTTTGCCATTCCAGAAATTTAGCAAACCTTATACCATTAATTTGAAAGCATTTTAAGGACAATGCTTTTCAGTTAATTATCAATATTTTAAAATCAACTTTTTATCATTCGGAATTTTCTGAATATATCAAAATATTTTAAAATTAAAACAAAAAAAAATGTGACAATTATTTTATAAATATTTTTACCTCAATCTTGTCGGTTGGGATGCTCCAAAGGATAAGTTTCTTTTTTTTTTTTTTTGATGGATCCAAAGGATAAGTTTTAATTTTTCTTAGTAAACGTAAAACGATAATAATAATGGAGCTGTCATGCTTAGTCATGATTTCTTGTTTAGCTTGGTCATAATTATAATTATTTAGGCGTCAATTTTTGATGATCTGGTTTCACCAAATAAATTTGTCCTCTAATGTTTATAATTCAATTTTCAATTTTTATACATAACATATAAATGTTAATATACTAGTATTGAAACGGGGCACCAAGCGTTTGTATTGATTATAGCATTGGCATATGCCTCATTAATCTTGATCATATAACTCTCTCTGTTTGTTTCCAATATGGCATAGAGAGGTAGCAGTGTGGGAAACTCCCCCCAAAGGCATGAATAGGATGTTGGCCCAAGACATGTGGGGTAACCTTTGGCTCAGGAAGTCCTTTATTAAAGTGTAGTTTCTGGGTTCCCCCTCCTCCTTATCCAAAAAAAAAAAAAAAAAAAAATCAAACACCTTAAACATATATATAAAATAATTTAACTGAATACTTGTTTATATGATAATAATTCAACTTTATTGTGATAAAATGAAAATGAAAATGTTTATGTAAAAACTTTTTGGAAATATTAAATCTTTGTCTGCTACCTTCGTATGTCCATATACCAAGATCTTTTCCATTGTTTTACTGGCAAAAATCTCGCATAAAGTCATGAATGAAACTCAAACAGAAACCATTCGGTTTCCACAGCACAAGTACCTTGACCACCCTTCTAAAACAAAATCAAGAAGAGGAGGTCTAAAAAAAATTCTTGCATCTTCCTTTTTCAGAGTAAGAGAGATGAGATTCTCCATGAATTGATGTTCTAATTACTAAGTAGATTTCTCTTCAAACTCCCATAAACTACTCCATGTTCTATATTTTTCATATTGGGTCGGGTCTGGTTAGCCCATTTGGGCTCCCAACTCATAACCCAAATCCAACACAACTTAATATATTTATAAAAAATTAAGATAATAAAATTATTATAATAAATAATCTATCCTTTATAAAACAATTATAAAATATTTTTATTACAGATTAAACTTATTTTTCAATTCTAACCCGTCTTTAAAAAATTTAGTTCGGTATTTACATTGAATTTTTAATATTTGTACTGAATTTATTTTTTTTAAAATAAGTTTTTTAATCTTAGAAATTTTTGTACTGTAAACTTGTCATTTAAAAAGATGAACTCACACTTTTTACATATGTTGTCTTATATAAAATGAATTTCAAATTCAATTATTCTAATTTTATAATTTCATTTCATGTTACTATTTTTAGAAAATTAATTTAAAAAAAAAATACAATACTAGTTGCTCCGTTTCGGCTTGCCCATTTCATTCTCAATATGAACCACATGTCAAACACCTGAGTAATAAAATGTGTAAATGTCCCAAAAGCTATATTCATTAAAATAAAGTCGCATGTTCAACTAGCATAATTTCTGTTTTTTTTTTTATGGTAGAGCATTCCATTTTATTGATTAGAATTTCATAAAGAGTGAAAATAATTGATAGAAGGAGAAGGAACCAAGAAAAAGGCACGAACTTGACTTACTGAAAATATATATATATATATATATATAAACTTATAAAAGGACTTACAAAAATAAAAATAAACAAACTTAATGGCCAAAGGAAAACACAGTCCTCACTCTTCAGCTTCTTCAATTTATTCGTCTACTGTGAATGGTACCTCCACTCTTTCAAGATTTTTCAGTAGAAACAACTCACGAGGACTCTTTTTCAATTATTAATTCCTTCCAAGTAATTATCTAAACCTCAAGTTTCAAGCTTTGGAGTTGAGGGAATCCACGAGAAGAAGAAGTCAATTTCTTCCAACATATGATTTCAAATGATCCAAGAATCCTCAAGTTTGGGAGCTCCAAAATAAACATCGGATCATTCTTTATCTCATTGGTATAAACAAAAGTTCGAGGAGATATGGAGGGTAGAATTCGATTTCCTGTGAGCTCCAGCTTTCCTGATAGGCTCACCTTGTAGAGATTGGTATGATGAGAAAAAGACATGAGTCCTAGAATCAATGTTCTCTCTTTAACAACCTTCTTCTTCCACTCCCTTTGATTTGAGATGGTTTAACAATGTTTTCTATTCATAATCCTCAGAGGAGTTCGACAAATAAAAGGTTCGAAGAGCGGTTAAGTTGGCATTACATTCAAAAAACCTTTTCTTTAGGTATACGGATTTAACCATTCCCTTAAAGTTAGTTTTTTAAGATGGGTTAGTTTTCCTAATTCGTCTCCCTCTAACCAACGTCCTGCTAGCAAATTCAATGCTCGAAGGTTGGTGAGTTTCTCCATACTCAAATTAAACAACCATTCAAGCAAGAACTTAATTTGAGTTGACTTGAAATCTCACCCCATTTGGACAATTTAGATATCTCAGTTCTTGCAATTTCCAAATTGTATAAGGTATGTAGGCATCATTCAAATGTAAGTCAAAACTTTGGAGATTAATGAGTCTATCGATGGATGTAGGAAGTGCTACCTTTAGATCCCCAGATTTGTAGGAATTTCAAATGGACAAGTTCTCCTATAACCTCTGGGACTATAAAATCCTCATTTGTAATTCCTAGATCCAAAACATGAAAATGGGTATAACGTATCATTTGATTTTAAATGTATTTGGTTAATGAAAAATTATCGAGAAATTAAAATTTCAGAAAAAAATAATAATTATAAAAGCGATCAGGTTTTAACATTTTTAATGCTAATATTTGGAGAGATAATGAAAAAAATAATAATGCAACTACAAATTACACCAACTACAGATTTGAACATTTTATTTTTGCATTATAATTTGTAGGTATTATTTTGTTTTTTTTTTTTTTGCCTTTTTTGTCTTTTTGGCTCTTATGATTATTTTCTTAGTAACTTGGAACATTCAATGTTTAAAGCATAAATTTAGAAACAAAATATTACTTACAATAATTATAATTTGATACCCGCTTCTTTTGCGTAAACTAAAATGAGAAAAGTAGTGTTAGAAACGGTAGAGAAAATTACCAAATTTAATTTCTAATTAAATATTTTTTTCTTAATTAATAGTTAGTTTTATGAATTACTTAGGTGGAATTTATAAAACACCCTTCTTCTACCATTTAATGAAATCTTTCATTTCAAGAGAAACTGATCATGAAATGAAATCACTTCAAAATTAAATAATGACATTAATGAGGAAAATATACAAATTTGAAAACGACAAATAAACATAAATGAAAAATTAAAATTAAGAAGAAAAGAGGAATAAAAAAAACAAACATAGTTGAAAAAGGGAACCATGAAACATGGGGTTCATCTCCGAAGGTGGATGCAAATGCAAATTCTAGAATATGATGAAATCAATAATCCACCTCCGGATTTCATCATGACATAGAAAAGTGGAATTAGTCAGCTAGCACATGATTTTGCAAAGCTTATCCCAATCTTCTCCCTTGACCTCTTCAATCTCATTAATTGATTCATAGCATGAGTACTCCATTAGTGAAAGTTTCTCAAGTTTTGTCAGTTGCAACAATCCATGAGGAAGCGTTTCATTCTATAACAATAATGAATTTTCAAGGTTTTCAGACTTCTCATCGTTTCTCCTTTCTACCATCAATTCCTCTAATTCGTAGTTCATACAATTCAAATAGTTTAAGTCAGCGAACCTCCGAAAAACATACCATCTTTTCCCGACATACAGAATCTAATTCGCAAATCGCAATAATGGCAACTTCTCTAGATCATCATCGATCATCTCGTTAAACTGCACTCCCACAAACCGAGTCGGGAGGCTCGAGGGTAGAATTCAATTTTCCCCGACAACTTCTCAAACTTCCCGTCCAAGAACAAATCATAAAGGTAGCCATGGTACAAGAAAGGCATGAGTCCAGGAAGTAATGTTTCGTTATGATGAGTAACATTCTTCTTCTCCCGTACTAATCCAAGACGCTTCACCAATGTTTTCTTTGTATGCTCCTCCAAAAATGACAAACAAAGGGATTGAAGAGCAGTTAATTTAGCAATAAACTTGAAAAACTTCGTCTTCAAATACGAAGTGGAGCATCTTTTTAATTCCAAACTCCTAAGCTGGGTCAATTTTCCTAAGTCATCTCCCTCTAACCAACTTCCCCCATTTAGAGCTAAAGTTTGAAGATTAGAGAGTTGCTCCACACCCAAATAACCATTCACATACTTTTTGAGTAGGGATTGGCTTGAAATCTCGCAATTGATCCAAGTGCCACTCTATACTTGCAAGCACTTTCTCCCAAGAAGGCTTTGTCTTATCTTTTGTGGACAATAAGCCTCCTAACACCACGATAGAAAAAGTAAACCTTTGCATTTTCCCACAATTTTCTTTCCCAGTTCCTCTAACTCACCAATAAGATTATCAATTACAGTACTAGTCCCTTGAAATGTTTTTTTGAGAAAAAGTTGCCAACTCTCGATCTTAGTCTATTTTCGTTGGATTTTGGTCTAGAACATATGTAACACCCCGTCCCGAGAGAGTGTATAGTACATAATACTGTAGGGGTGTATAAGAGTACCAAGTGTCACATAGTAGTATTTGGAGACTAAAGTAGGAAATGATAATTTATGGAACCCGGAATTATGGTATTAAAAGAAGGGTACAATTGTCATTTAGCAAAAAGGATATGTAAGGCATAATTAAGTTAGAGATGGGCCACAATACAAATAACATAAGTTACAATTGCAAAATTAAAGAGATGAGGGCTAGTTGCAATTAGAAGAGACTTGATATTATAAAAATGGGAAATAAAGCCAAAATTCATTTGGTCTCCAAAGGCTAGGGTTCACAGTTTTGAGGAGAAGAAGGAGAGAGCCAAGAAGAGGAAGAGAAGGAAGAAGAAGGAGGAGGAGAAGAAGAAGATCAAGGTATGTTGGTTTTAGAATCAAGTATTTTATCTCTAGGCTTGGTAAGGAGAATAGATGTCTTGGCCTAAGTTTCGCAAAGATCACATAACCTTTGAATTGTTTGGGTTGCGTAGAGTAAACCCCAATCGAGAGAAAACAAACATGGAATCATCACATTTATGTGGTTTATAAATAATTGCGGACCTGGGTAGAGTTCTTGGATTTTCACCTAAGGTTTGAGGTTTGAGGTTCCATAGCACCAATTCAAGTGTCAGGAGTTGTTCAAGAGGAATTCCATGATAATTCGAGGTGTTAGGAATTATAGAAGTTATATGAAGTGAATTGCATCAAAAGTGGAAAATAGAAAATCCGTACCCCAAGGTGTACCCCAGATATTGAAGCCAAAATTTAAGACACCCCACCAGAGGCCAAAGTGTATCTGATATGTTCGGGTGCACCCAGACACCCCACTGTATAAACATGTACCTGACATGTGTGTCCAAAATGCCTTAATGCTAAGTTTTTTGCGGTAATTGGGTTCGAATTCGCATTAATCGATATTTAGGAACCTTATTAAATGATTAAGATAGTTCGAATAAGATTGGGACTCGACAAAACGTAGCTGCATCTTCACGCCTACGGCTTAATCGAGCGTGAATAAGTGCTAGGAAGTACGTTGAGTTTATACGTTATACATAGGCGATTAATATATCGTCGTATTCGTTGAGATGTAGGTTAAAAGGAAAAGCGGGGAAAAGTGTGGAACTGTGCTCTCAAGTTTAGCAAGCAAAGAGGTGAGTGTTCTAAACTCATTTTCCAAATACTAGTGTATTATTATTATTATTATAAATTGTTACACTGGTATTTCATGGTTTTGAATGCAAACCATTTTCAAGAAGCAAGTAATGAGTTAAAAAGCAAGCAAATGGTTTTGAGTTAAACCATTTTTGAAAAGCAAGCAAGTAAGTAAATGGTTTTGAATAATTAAACCATTTTTCAAGCAAGTAAGCAAGCAAATGGTTTTAAATTGTAAAACCATTTTACAAAGAGCAAGCAAGCAAGCAAAGAAAATTTAAAAACAGCCTTCCCTAGTCGAAGCAAGCAAACCGTCAGAGGTATTCCGCATATGCACTGGGTGGAAGTAGGGATCTCATACATGCACAGTTTTGCCTGGCTCAAGAAACTTGTGGACATACATCATGCATTTAAAGGAGACCATGCACGTACAGAAAGATATATGCATGAGCTCTAACTAAATTCATTGACGGGGGCGCACCCAGTCAATTCCACCATATTTACCTAAAGGTGATGCTGACAAAGGTCCTTCCACCACCTGGCCGATGCCTGTGCTCCCGTGTTCACTGTGGCAGTACAAAGAAGCAAAAATAGCCTCCAAAGGGTTGATGTTTTACAAGCATGATATACAGCTTTGAAAAATCAACTATTTGCCCCTGCCGCCTGTGCTTCCTGGAGTTTTAGCAAATGGTCAGGCCCGCACTCGCTTAGATTTCAAACGACGGCTGAGCTAAGCCCTGTGGATTTTAAAGCAAACGATTGAGCCTGTGCTCCCGCTTTTATTTTCAGCATACCACGAGCCCAGTTCGCTTTTATGAAAAAGTTTTGAGAAACTTTTAGCTAAAAGGTTCAGGAAAGGTTTTAAGAAACTTTTCAAAGAAGATAAAGCAAGCAAGCAAGAAAATTATGAGAAGTTTTATAAACTTCTAAGCAATCACAATAAGAGTTTTATGTTTTTAAGAAAAGCAAAGCAGCAAGTAGCACGATAAAGTTTTATAACTTTTAAAAGTGCAAGTACAAAAGCAAGTAAGCAAATAAAAGTTTTAGAAACTTTTAAAGCAAGCAAAGTAAAGAAAAGCTTTTGGAAAATAATTGTAAAAGAGAGTTTTACATTTTTGAAATGTTTTTTTAAAAAGAAAAACCGTTTATAAAAGCATACACTCATTGAGCTCGTTTAGCTCATTATTTTGTATTTTAAAAACTATTTTTCAGGTACAGGTACGCAAGACGCTGGAGCACAATAGGAGTTGTCCTGACATCAGTAAAAATGTTGTGTATTAATTATATTTTGTAAGAACATACTTTGAAATTGTATAATGGGACATATGTATGTACATAGTATAGTATTGTGAGAATGTGTTGGTATGCTGGTTGTCATATTGGGATATAGTGTAAATTGGATGTATACAGGATTTGGAATTTCATAATATGCACCACATGTCGTCGAAGTTTTTCCTACCGCTAAGGTTTTACTCAAATCCCGAGTTATAAACAAAAAAGAAAAAATTTTTATAGAGGTTTCTAAGCAACACGCCGCTTCATGTGGATTTCTAGGCGTTAGAGGTAATGGTCAGATTTATGGAGGCTTACACACCCGCCGCCTAAGTAAAGGTGTGTCAACATACAAAAGCAAGGAAATTGGTGAATGAGCGGACGTGTTAGGAAATTATAGTATTTCCAAACTGAAACGATTCTGAATCTAACTTCTGCTCAAGCGAAAAATAGATTCTCTAGTTCCCTTGACAGTTCCCTAGAGTCTTAAGTGAAAAATACTTTGAAAATTGGAATGTATTGAAAGCTGAAAGAAAAACTGTATGAACAAGTTGAAGACTGAAAAATTCTTCAAAATTCTACATATTTTTAAATTTTTTAGTCCTTATATAATAGAGAAACAAATAAAGTGAGTTTGAATAGAACATATAGAATTAATTTATTAAGTTTGAACCTGTTTTATATTTTCCTTCAATTTTTTTTCTTTCCACTTTTCCTTACTATTTTCTTTCCTTACTACTTCCCGGTTCCAAACGGAGCTTAATGAAATGATCTTTCAAGCAATACCTGACTCTTATTCCTTCCTTTACCCTATCCATGACAACATTTTCCTTATTTTCTTTCATACAAAGCAATGGATTTCCCATATTCCTTCCACTTTATTTAGAGACTATATGAGAAGCATTTGAATGGATTTTGAGAAAAATAACAGTACCTATGTTGAAGAATCAGAATAGCTCTTTATCTACTGAATTCTTTATTCTTGTTTTCTCCTTACGCTCCAACTTTCTCCCTGAAAAATTCTCTAGAAACAAACAGATTTTGGGCTTCTCACAAGTCCAACTTCAACGTAAAGATGGTTTTCAGGAAATGAAAATCAAAAGAAATCTAATGAATACAAGTATGGAGGGATAAGGTACATAATGTCTGATGTTACATATGTCGACCTGGGCCCCTAAACTTATTTTCGTGCTCAGCCGCCTCTAATATTCGTTTAATTCAAATATACCTTTATCATCAACGGAGTGAACAAATAGAGAAACGGGCGTCTAATGTTGTTGATGTGTCATCCACACATGGCATAATTTGCTGATGTAGATGCCCATATGTAAGTGACACGTCACGTACAAGTAGATTTATATTTGTCCATCCGTTTTCTCCATCGATAAGATGAAGATATTCGAAAGCTACTAACAAACATTACTGGCCAACATTAAACCCAAAAATTCAAGTGGCCAAATTAGACATATGACCAAACATTAGGTCATTTGCATACCTTATCCCGAGTATGCTGGAAACTATGTTTCACTTCTCTAATTTTACATCATGAAAATTTAAAATAATATCATAAAATTCAAAATAATAAAATACATTCATGAACTTAAATATCATAAACTTTTCCATCTTGAATATTCCTTGTTATTTAAATATTTACACATCTTATAATTAGAAGAATATTATCAAAAATATTAGTCACATATTTTTAAAAAATGAAATGGTAGATTTTGTCATGATTCTAAAAACATAGAAGAAAACAAAACAGCCTCACTCAAGACAGCAAAATCATATGGAATTTTGACATTATTGCATTAAGAACATAGCAATATGCTTTTAACGGTTTGCCAGTAAAATCAAGATCTGTAGTTTGAAATAAGAGACAATCGAGTGATTGGAGAAAAATGAAGGATGTTAGACCAACAAAACAAGAATAGATGAAAAGAGGGACACACAGTTTAAATAAGAAAAAAAAAAACACCAGGGGCATAGATCCATTATTTCGAAAAACTGAATACAAATTGTAGTATTAATATTATGATTATTAACTGATAAAATCCTAAAACCTAAAGAGCATATTCATATGTGTACCAAATTTAAGTAGGTCGGGCAATGCCCCTACACCCTGTTTCCCTTGCCTATTGTTAGAGGGTGATTTGATTATAAGATTTTTTGGGAACTAAATTTCCAAAATCTAACTTTTATCAATTTTTGACCCTTGTGACAAAAATGCCTTCATTATTATTTTTTAATAATCATTTTCAAAAAATATACGAAATACAATAAAGATAAATGATATTTTTATACGTACAAAGAGTTAGGCCTGTTTATCTATTTTTGAAAAATGCTCTTCATAACGGTTTTGAAATTGTGTTTTTGAAACTACACAGTTTTTGGAAAACGATGTTTTCTGGAAATTGCTTTAAGTGTTTCTATGTTCTTCCTGGTTTTCATAACAAAACAAAAATAATAATAATAATCTGGGAACCAATTGTTTCTGTGTTTTTCTTGTTTTTGAAAACAAAAGCACTTTTCAAAATGTAATCAAACAGCCCTTAGCTTTACAAAATTTTGAGTTATTTAAGGTTTTTTGCCCAAATATTTCATTGTTATAAATCTAAAAAATATTGCAACAGATTCAGTCAAACAGAAATAACTTCAGTTGCTTGCCAGTGATTATCTCAAGCAAAATAGCACCTGAATGCATTGAATCTATCAGATGTAGTTACCAAATCACTACGAAGAAGGTCTGAAAAGAGACCAGTTTCTTTTTCTTTTTCTTTTTCTTTTTTTTTTTTTTGAAAGAAAAACCAGTTTCTTAGAAAATGCATAATAATATTATTTGATAATAATGTTGTTTTATTATATTTTATATCTTGCAAAATATGGATAATAATATCTTTAAAATTTGAGCAGTTTTTATGATTTAATATTGTATTATTTAGAGTCATTATATAAATTAATATTTAAAAATTATGTTATATTTCAATACCAACATCTTTTTAATGCCAAAAGATCAAACCTGTCGACAAATGTTTCAAGCACAGAATAATTTATCAGATTCTTCTCCAAATAAGAGGCAATATAAAAAGATGATTACATCCTAAAAAAGGAAGAAACAAATTATTTCGATACCTAGATACAAATTATTTCTATACCTAGATACAAGATTGGTCAATTAATAAATTCCTATAAGTAATTACATAATCAAATCAATAATTGACAACTAATACTAAAACGACTCATAATTGACAGCTTAGGCAGACACTCCCCCTCAAGTTGGAGCATAGATATCTATAATGCTTGATGATGCCTTTTTCAACCGAAACTGGGCTGGAGCGTGGCCGTACCATTGGCCGGACCGAACTATCGCAGCCTGGCCTACCGCTTTGGACGCTGGACTTCTCCGCAAAACAAGAAAAACAAAAAAGTGATCGACAGGCTCGCCTGCCGCCAATCTCGATGCCTAAGTCACTCCTCTCTCACGAGAAAAGATAAGTGCCAGAGGGCTTAACGCTCTACATACCTTCACCGATAGGTGGTCCGTATTTATAGTATACGCTTCCCAATCGGACGATAAGGATTCTCTTACTGACGGGAGATTTTCTTTCCTTATCACCGCCGATTAATATGATAATTTGTTAGCTATCGCACCATCCTACTTCCCTTATCACGAGATTCGCTTGGATTTACGTGATACGTGGGCTCTCGTTTTAGGCCTATATTCGGGGGATCATCAAGGGCCTATCACAAGATCAGCCCGCTTTTAATCCCGTCAGTTTGTCTCTGGCCCGCTGCAGACTCATTATTTCAAACCCCATTAGTTGCCCCCCCAACCTTTGACTAAGGCGAGCGTAGGCAAGGGTCGACGCTTCTGATCAGCGTGATATCCACGCTGGTACTTAGGAAGGGCTTGATTAGTTTTATCGCTCTTTTATCGGTCTTCGCCACCTGAGCCGCTTGGTTTCCGGGCCGTTGAGCTCGAACCGAGCTACTGCCCCGGGCTATTCTACCTTTTTGGGTGGTTTATGCTCTTTTGAACTGAGCTATTCACTCCCTTGAAACTGAGCTGCAAGGCTCTTTTAAAACAGAGCTACATGGCTCCTGAGCTACATGGCTCCTTAGCTACTTTACCTTATGAAACTGAGCTACTTGGCTCTTGGGCTGTCACCTCAGGTTGTTTTATACTCTTTGAGCCCGAGCTATTTGCTCTTGAGGTACGTGCGCCTTGAATTGAGCTATTTAGCTCTGAGCTGTCTGCCTCAGTTTGTTTATGCTTTTGAGCGGAGTTATTCGCTCTGAGGCGCTAGCCTTCGGCGAAATTTGCTGGCTCTTGGCGCTGAGGCCTTCTTAAGTGCTCGCTCTACAAACTAAGCAGCCCAGGCTGCTTGGGCGAGGCCTTGCGAAGCTATTTAATACGCAAGAGCGAAGCTATTGGGCTCCTGAGGCGCTAAGGCCTTCTGATTGTTAAGCTCACAAATTGACAATTTGGGCTCCTGAGGCGAGGCTAGCCTTGGTATTCGCTGAAGAGCCTCTGCAGGCTCTGGGCGTGAAGCCTTCCTAATTTGTTAAACTCTTGCAAGCGAGTTCTAACAGGCTCACAGGCGAGGCCCCTTCTGTTTGTTAAACTCTATGGCTTCAACTTGATTGGGCTCTTGGCGAGGCCTTGGTATTAAGATCCTGGCTGACGGCCCGGAGCTCTTGGGCACTAAGGCCTTCTGAGTTAAGCTGCGCAAGCTAGCGATTGGGCTCAGGCGTGAGGCCTTCTGAGGTTGAGCTGCCCGGGTACGGCGGGGCCTTCCTGAGCCGTTAAGCTCTTTTGGCGAGTTTTGGGACCGTGGGGCTGTCTGCTGAGCCCAGGCGGGCGTGCTATATGGTCTTTCTGGCTGGAGTTGGGCTCTTGACCCGAAATTTGTTGGGCACCGTGGGCTAATCTGCTGGTGGGCCGGCTGCAACGGTATATGGCCTTTCTGAAGCAGTTAGGCTCTTCAAAGCGGGCCTTTGAGGCTTCGTAGGGCGACACCTTCGAGGAAGCTAAACTTGCTTTCTTGGGCTACAGGGCCCTAGTGGAGCCTTGGTGAAGCACCTCAAATCCTAAGCATTTGAGGCTCCATGGAGAGCTAATCTGCTGAGGCTGCGAGTGCGGCCGTTTTGACTTCCACTTCTTGGAAGATGCGACGTCTTTGTGCTAGTTTATGGAGAGTGGAAACGATTGTGCGATTTTCCTAGTGTGACCTCCTTATAAATGGTGACCTTAGCCGCTATGGGCCCTACTTGAGCCTTCTTCCCTTTTTGGGCGTGCTTGGAATCGCCCAGCGTGATAAAGCGTCGAGCTTGAGTCGTCTTTGGGGTTCGCCTAGGGATTAAGGCTAGCGTTAGATTCCGATGGTCTTGCTGTAGTTGTTTTCAGTAGTTCCCCTTTATGGGAGTTATTTTATTCCACCCCAGCCCCGTCCAGATGGCCAGACCGTCTTAGGAAGCGCATCACGGAGAAGGCGGGTTGTAACCTTGAAATATACCCTAAGTTTTTGACATGTTTAGGGTATTTTGTAGCCTCAATTTAGATGTTTCGTGAGTTAAATCACGAAACATGGAAAGCAGAAGACCAAAATTCTAGACTTAAGGGCCAAATTGTAATTGTCAGAGGCAAAGACATGGATTAATAAGATTTGAGGCCAAAATGAAATAAAGGAAAGTTTATTTATAAATAGAATGAGTTATGGGCTTAAAAAGCAAATAAGCAAACTTAACCCAAAAATGGGTTTTTAGAGGGCCAAACAAGGCCTTAACAAAATCTGGATTTAAAAGGCGGAAGGTGGTCTCATTTGGGAGGAGGAAACAGCGTGAAGGAAGAGGAGAAGAGGAAGAGGAAGAGGAAGAAGAAAGAAGAGAAGAAGAGGAAGAGGGAGATCAAGCCAAAAAGGTATGGAGCTGGATTTTGTATGGATCATGGAGTTTTAAAACTGTTATGGTTAATAAGCTTATCTCCAAAGCTAGGGTTTTGATAGAATTGTCAAACCTTGGATTCTTGAAAATGAGGTTGATAAAACCCCATGATCCTGAATAATCATAGAATCCTCTCTTTTAGGATGGATTCATGGTTAGTGAGGAATCTTTGAGTTAGGGTTTAGAATAAGCCTAACTAAACATCATGTTTGGTTTTATGTATGGTGCATAACCCATATTAGAATGATTTTTGAGTAATTCATGATAGGTCTTTGAAATAAGAGAAGGATTGAATGATAAATTGAGTAGAAAAGAGATCATAAGATGAATTTGAAGTGGTCTTGAGGTGTATATAAAGTATAGAGTTGAATTGGGGATCAAAAATATGGAAAAAGGGGAGAAAATACACATTCTGGGCATTTTTGGGTCAAGTGTACCGGTACACCTTGAAAGTGTACTGGTACACCCTTCCAGAATCCAAAGTGTACCAGTACACTTTAGGGGTGTACCGGTACACTTGCTGCTATGTTCCCAATTTCGACCAGTTTTCGTATTTTGGCCATAACTTTCTCATTTCGTATCCGATTTGAGTGATTCAAGTGGCCAATTAAAATAGAATTCAAGGAAAACCAAACATAAAGAAATATGCATCGTCAAATTCTGAATCTAAGTGGTCGAAAAATCCACTCAAAGTGAGGCTATGTGCAAGCCAATTTCTGCATCAGTTTTGAACATGAAGTAGTCCGGGTTGTTTCGGACGTAACGAGTTCGGTGCTCTGGTGGGTGGTCAGTTGGAATAGAACCCTTAACACCTTAAATTTAAAAAGTACAAAAGAACCAGTGTCAAATATGGAGACAAGGCACTTTGGAAAATAAATATTTCAAACTGTCCTCGGTAAAATCGGGTGGCAGAGCTAGTTGGCATGAAAGCATATGGCGAGTTGGATGATCAATTGGAATGATTCCAATTTCCTGATAAAAAATAGATTCATAGAGGGACTAGAATACATGAATGATGTGTGGATAGGCATCATACCATACAAGTATCTGAAATGCCATTATGGAATTGGCATGAAACCCGAATATGATATGAAACATGAAATCGTACTGAAGTCTGAACATGAACATGAATATGAAAGGCAATATTCATGAACACATAATATGGTTAAGAAATTAGCACAATATAAAATATTGGATTCTGGAACTCATATATTCTCGTGCCTAAGACTAGTTATTAAATGACACATCACTCTCTGATTGTGCTTCGGCACATTAGTAACCGATTGCTCTACGATTGATCTGACGGCACTCTCGATCGTGCTTGGCACATTGGCGTGCCGGTACTCGATTAGTGCAATGGCACTCCTACGATCGATAACCGACATATTAGTACTGGTACTCTTTGATTAGTCTGGCGACACTCTCTGATCGTGCTTGGCACATTATGCCGGTACTCTCTGATTAGTACTTGATTACTCGATTAGTGCGATGGCACTCTCGTGATGCTTTTGGTGTCGCATGGATCGGGTCCGACCGATTGTGAGTCGAACCAGGTCGAGCGCGTACTATCTATACTATATATTGGAATTTCTCATTGTTATTCTTTCTCGGAAGGCGTACCTTTATTAGTGCATAGAAACAATTTGATAATAACAAAAATCATTTGTACATATACAAAAGAACTACCATCGGAGTGGTGTCCATCACAATTATACACATATCACGAGTCCCATTACTTATACAATTACTTATATATGTACATATTTAATAGTGTTATTATTTACATTGTTTTCAAGAAACAAAAAAGACTTATACAATCTGCAAAAATCTTCCAATAAGCCCCTATTGATGTGTTGACCTCGTTTGCGATGATGTGGATCGGCTAGGCTCTGCTTTCCTCTTCTCCTGTACCTGCAGTTGAACACCCGTCTTCAAGCACTCGCTTAGTGGAACATAAGCATAGACCCCGACCACGTAGCGTATCCTGAAACTTATACATATGCGTATATATATATATATATATATATCTAAACATATTTCTATAACTTAATTTCATATCATTTTATATTCCTATTGCATGTCGAACTTTTTCTATTCTATAACTATCATATCTCTGATACATGTCTTTTTCATCTTCCGGTTCTATGATTTATTGCATTCTTCGCTCATACTTGTACTATCGTATACTTTCATTATATACGTTCATCTTGGCACTTTTCATATCCTGTTATCTGTCCATTCTATACTTCATATACATTTGTACATTCTTATTCTATCTATCCTATACTTTGTGCTTTTGTATACTTTCTGTACTTTTCTTGTGTTATATATTTATTTTCATATCAAGTTATACTATACTTCTTGTTCTTGTAATTGTCTGTATTTTCATCGCATAACAATGCTATGCTTCTCATATCATGTCATATATTTTATACATATCTGTTTCTGGTAGTTTTTCGTATGCCCGGCGAATACCTTAGGGGCGGATATAGAGGAAATAACTATGTATTACTGAGTCTTATCAGCATGCCGAGCAGTGATTTATATCTATGTGTGCCGAAAGGTACTATCCTTTGTCACGAGGCATTGATTTTGGTCTATTGTGGTGACCCTTGCTTGGGGCCACGATCAACGGGATCTATGTCATCGGCAAACGAGGCCTCGATATCGTCTATATGAATATGTTGCAGCAAGCGTATCTTCCCCTATAGGCATGCTATCTATCCTCTACCGAGGTTCTAAGCGAGACAAATCAGCTTTATTAAAGTTTTTACGTACATATCTCATAAGCATGAATAACTATTGTTATCATAATTGCTTATGCATATATACTATCATCACTTTACTCTGTATTCGTTCTCATGTCTGTAGTTTCATATTCCGGTTCTCATATATCTCTATAATACATATATTCATATCTTTTGCTATCATTTAGTTTTGTCTTCGTATCATATATGTAATCCTATCATATATCATAGATGCATCTATACTCTTGTATTCTATATATATTCATATATCTTTCTATATTCATATCCCTTTATATCATTTATGCATTTTCTATCATATCCCTTTATACGTTTCTATCATGATTTAACTATGCTTGTACTTTCTATATTCTATCATATGCTTTTATTCCATTCATATATTCATATCGTATATACGCTTATATTCATATACTTTCCTATACATGCTCCTACTATCAGATGCCTTTATATTGTATTTCATGTACTTTTTCCATACTTACTACTGTCATGTCTTGACTATGTCTATCATTCTGATACCAGTACTATTCCTATGCTTTGTCATCTTTTGCTTATCTATATCGTTCTTATCATTTATACATTTCTATCATGTGTTCCTAGCATGTGTTTCTATCTTATTCCTTTTGATCATGTCTATCATATAGTCATCATATAATCCTATATTCATATCATTTCGTATTCCTATCATTTGTGTACTTTAGACTATCATATCTTATGACATATCCTATATTCATATCATATTCATATCATTTGACTTATACCTATATTCATGTTTTATGAACATATCTATACATATTACATTTTCTATATTTTCTTGTTTCATGGCTATTACATATAGCACTTCATATACTTATGAAGTATGATGTCCTATGAGATCACACCTCATTCATATTTCTTATTCACTCTATCGTCTATTTTACTTAGAATTGGAATCAATCCAATCGGATCATCAAACTAAAGTTATGGCATTTTCATGCCAACTAGTCATTTACCGATTTTTTCTAAGGGACAGTTTGTATTACTTATTTTAAGGGTCTTAACTTCATATTTTGACACTATGTCCTTACACTCATTTTAAAGCTAAGGTTCTAGGGTTCTATTCCAACTGGAATCCGCAATTCGAACACGGAACTCAAGTTACGTCCGAAACAACCCGGACTTCTCTATGTTCAACACTGAAACCAGAGTTTGGTTTGCACATGGTCCCACTTCGAGTGGATTTTTGGGCCACTTAGAGTCATAATTTGACGATGTCTATTTCTATATGGATGGTTTTACTTGAAGTCTATTTTAATTGGCCACTTGAATCACTCAAATCGAATAAGAAATGAGCAAGTTATGGCTAAAATACGAAAACTGGTCAAAACTGGAAAACAGAACAGCAGGTGTACCGGTACCTAAAGTCAATCTGGGTACACTTTGGCAAAATGACAGGTACCAAATGTGTACTGGTACACTTTCAATGTGTACCAATTTTGTGTCACGTAAAATGTCCAAAATGTGTATTTTTCTCCCATTTTCCATATTTTTTGATCCCGATTCTACTCTATGCTTCAAGCACATCCTAAATCATTTCCATATGTCTCTTGTAATCTCTTTTCTACTCAGATTCCTCTTTCAATACTTATCTTATGCACTCTATTGAACTCAAACATGGTTTATATTCATCTCTTATACAAGGCCTAGGGTTTTACTCAACCCAACTTCAAAATCTAGGATCCCTATCAAAACCTAGAACAAGAACAATCAAGTTCATACTTTACATAACCCTTAGAACCCAAAAACACATGTAATGGGAACTCTAGGTCCTCTCATAGCAAAATCCTAGAGAAACAAAGGGATTTGTGATAATTTCCATACCTTCATTCTAAGTTAGGTTTCCTACAACCCACAACCCACAAACATATATCTAGACAAGAAATCCATACAAAACCATATAGTTCCAAACCAAAATCCAAGTTCCATACCTTTTTGATTGCTTGAACTTCTCTCCTTCTCTTCTTCTCTTCTTCTTCTTCCTCTTCCTCTTCTTCTCTCTTTTCCTCCTTCTCTCTACGGTTCTCTCTCTCAAAATGAGACCAAATGTTTGGTCTTATCCGTAAGGTTTGTTAAGGCCATGTTTGGCAGCCAAATAAAAAACCCATTTTTGGCTTCTTTTCCCATTTTTGCACTTAAGCCCTTCCATTCTTTATTATTTCTATTCTATCTTTTCTCTAATTGTCTTGAATCTCATAACTTATTAAATTTCTACTTTGGCATCCATCTTTTCATTTTATGACAATTAAATCCTTAAGTGGTAAATGACTAATTTACCTTGGCTCCATTATTAATTAGGGTCTCTTATTTTATTTCTGATAATTCCCATTTAACTTTTAATATACCCTAAACAAGTCCAGCGCTGGGGTATATTTCGGAATGACCCATTTAGCACTAGCAGTATTCACGACATAGGTACGTAAAAATATCTTCGGATACTCATTGTCTTTGTGTTTTACTCATTTATTATTACTGGTCAGGTATTCCTTTAGTTATATGAAAATAACACGGATGACAGATAAAAGAATAAATGAATGTGTATACGTTCTGATCCGTAATACCTACGGGTACTCCGGTATCTGAATAAGTTCTGTCTCTAATTAAGTTATGTCTCTGATTAAGTCCTGTCTCTAATTAAGTTCTGTAGTACCTACAGGTACTCCTGTATTTGAATAAGCTCTGTAACTCCTACGGGAGTCCCGAAAGAACATACGTCTGTTGTTATAAGTATAAAATTCTGCATAAGAAGAAACTACGTAACTCCACGGAAGTCCGAATAAGTATAAGTCGGTAATGCACAGAGATAACTACCCGATATCGATAAAATAAGTATAAGCTCTACGTAGTACCTCACGGGTACTCGTATCGACCAAACTAAGTACAAGTTCTGTGAAATAAGTATAAGTCCAGTCGTAACTACGGTTACTTCCGTATAATGAATCTATGATCTATACCTACGAAAGACTAATGTCCGTATCTGTAGAAGTCTAATCTGACCTTGTATGTGATATGATCTGATCTATTTCGACTCATCGTACCTAAATTCTTAACCCGCACAAAATAAGATCCATAAGACCAGAGTATAAGTTTTTCGTAAAGATAAGTATAAATTACGTATTACATGTATAAGATTTGAAATACATGTATAGGTTCTGTAATATACGTATAAGATCCGAAATACCAGTTTGTGCCCTGAAATACCAGTATAAGTTCCGTAAGACCAGTATAAGTTCCGTAAGACCAGTATAAGTTCCGTAAGACAAGTGTAAGTTCAGTAATATACATGTAACATCTGAAATACATGTATAGGTTCTGTAATACACGTATAAGATCCGAAAGACAAGGATATGCTCCATGAATCTGAGTATAAGTTACGGTACCTACGGTACTTGATGAGGTCAACTCTGTAATTCCTACGAGAGATCTGAATAAGTATCAGCTTAACAGAAGTTCAAGTAAGATGTCCTTTGGGAGATCTGAATAATTATAAGTCTTCGATGAGGTCTAAGCTCTTGTAATTCCCTACGAGAGATCTGAATAAGTATACGTTTGATACAAGCATAAGTATGTGTCCTACGGGAGATCCGTATAAGAATAAGTTTGCTATAAGTAGAAGACCCGAATGCTATAAGTATAAGATTAAGTTTCGCAAATCCAGTATACGTTCCGTAATCTTTGTGATACCTTCGGGTACCTCCGAACAAGTGTAAACTCCATGGGATATTATGAGTTCTGTAAGCTCCTACGGGAGATACGAGATAGATATGAAATATCAATACTTTGATTAAATACCTCTTGTATAAGCATGAGTTGCAATAACTCCTACGGAGATCGAAATAAGTATAAGCTTGAGATAGAGTATACGTACATGTATAAGCTTTTCGATGCAGTATACGAGAAATCAGAATAAGAATAGAATCCAAACTACTATAAGTATAAGACAGATAAGAATAAGTTTTGTCATGAGTATAGCTCGATAAGGATAAGTGCGCCATAAGTGTAATTCCACGAGTGAGTATAAGATTGTTATAAGTATAAGTTCGTCTGGATTTATAAAGGTCTGAATAAGCATAAATATGGATCTATGGGAGACATAACGATGCATTAAAGTCATAAGGTACAGAAGTAGACGAATTATTTTGATGGCTGCGAATAGGAACCCGACACGAAATCAGAGAAAATCATAGAGTTATGTAAAAGAGATGAGTGGATGCCTTGCCATTGTATATGTCTAAGTTTGCTCTGAGATATGATCACGACTGTTATATATTGGATTATATGAATTCATGATGATTTTGATATCCATTTACGGTATAAGTTTATCATGATTCGGTCAAATGCATGTGCATCGCTATAAGTTATAAGAATATGCTTCCCACTTGGCGTAAAGCAGCACGGTTTCAATCGGTGTAGGTCTGAAGAAGAGCGTCGGCGAAACATCCGCTCTGGTGGGCCAACACACTTCAGGAGTTCACTACATGCATGAGTTCCGTGCTCCTGATTTGTAATTGTAAAGAGACGATTTTGTATTTGTAAATGGGACTCGGTAAATGTATATGAGATTTTGACTTCTGTTATAAGATGTGGGCCATACCCACGGTACCCGGTCAGTTTTAAAAAAAAAAAAAAATTTAAGGGAGTCCAGTGTCGGTCGTGTCCGAAACGGTTCGGATCACATAATCTGTTCGGCGAGGATTCGGGCGATGACAATGATGTACCAAAGAAAGAATTTTAATCACCAGCTTTCTCTATTTTCTCCTCTTCTTCCTCCTCTTCTTCTTTCTCCTTTTCTTCTCTTTTCCTTCTCTTTCGCACTCTCTCTTCCTCTCTTTCCCTCTCTCTTTCTCTTTCTTGAGATTTTTCTCTATTTTGAGGGGACTGCTTGTACTGTTCATTCCCGAGATGTAAGGGATGACACTGCTGATTGTAATCAATTGTACCTTTATTGTAATAAAGAACAATATTTTTTTTTTTGGCGCACGAATTTGTGATACGTGTGTGTGGCTTTCTTGTGCGTTCCTGGGTGAAATTTGTCTATTTTCTTTTACCAGGAGCTGGTTTTTTATTTGTGAGGACATTAAACAAAATAATCAACAAACACCTGGCTTAGTCATCGAAAATTTGATGATACTTTGATAAGATTACAATTCGGGGATCTCTTGTCGCGGCAACGTGCCAGTTCAAGAATGAGGCAGAATTTTTCCTTCTTCCGTCTGGAGTTCGTAATTACCGGTCGGCGATCACGAGAATCACGATATAGGGCCTTCCCGGTTGGGCCTCAGTTTCCATGTGTTGGATTTTCCTCGCCCGGGTAGGAGCTTTTTAAGACTAGGTCACGAACTTGTAACTCTGGGTTTGACTTTTGGTCGTAGTACCTTGATGTCTTCCTTTGGTAGTCTTATGCGTTTAGGACGATCACGCTTTTCATCTAGGAGGTCGGGTTTAGGTGGAGAGCCTCACCCGTTATGTTCCGCAGCTTGCGGTCGATCATGAGGACTTTGTCAGATCTCGGCGGGAGCCCGCGTGCCGATTATCAAAGCTAGAGCGAATGGGGTTTCTGAGTTCTTGGTTGCGCGTAGTTCCGTGTCTTATAACACCTCGGGGAGGTATTCTACCCGGTATTGCCTTTAAGATCTTCGTTGTTCTTGATACTTCTTTAGGGTTCTAATGGTGACTTAAGCACCGTTAGATTGCGGGATGAGTTGGGGATGAGTAGTAGTTCTTGATCCCGAGCTCGGCACAAAAATCCCTGAACTTAAGATTGTCGAATTGCTTTCCATTGTCTGACACCAGAGCTCTTGGGATACCAAACCTGCATATTATGGAACGCCAAACGAAGTTGCGTATCTTCTGTTCTGTGATAGTATGAGTTGAGGTTCAGCCCATTTGGTGAAATAATCCTTTGCTCGATGATAAATTTACCTTGGCCCATTCAATGGGTAGAGGTCGATATGTCCAACTAACTGTTGAAAGGGCCGGGGCTTGTGGTGGCGTTAATGGCTCGGATGGGAGGTGAGAGATTTTGGCGTGCTCGACAAATTTGCATTTCCTGACGCTAGTTACCATCGCGTCTCACGAGCATTGTGGGCCAGTGGTATCCACGTCTTAAGGCTTTTCCATGCTTGCAGAGCTAGATGTGATTTCATACACCTTCATTTGCTTCCCTCGATGCGTGGTGGCGTCTTCCACTACGATGCACTTGAGGATGGGTGTGCGTGAAAAACCTCAGAAGGCTTCGATGAATAGTAAACCCGCCGACTCGGGCCCTAAGCTTAGAAGCCAAGGTCTGGTGCCAGCCCTTCTATTAAATACCCCAAATGGGGTCCATCCACTCGGCTCGTACATGACAGGGAGACTTCCTGCTATAGAGATCTATAGCCGGCCTCGCAAGGTGCTCCTGACAAAAAAGGTCCGCTACATCTTCTTGGAGGTCATGCCATTTTTCAGTGGCATCCGTCAGAATTTCTTCGCTCCGTACGTGGTCCGACCAACTAACACGAACTTCCTCAGTAATTCCTGTACCTTTTTGAGGTATAGGATCATTTTTTCGCCTTTGGCCTCGTAGGTGTCTTCTATTTGCTTTACTACCAACTGGGAGTCGCTGCATACCTCAAGCTGGTCAACTTCCATTGAATGGGCGAGGTTGAGTCCAACGATGACGGCCTCATACTCGGCCTCGTTGTTAGAGGCTTGGAACCCAAATCTGAGTGCATACTCGATATCTATTCCTTCTAAGGAGGTTAGAATTAGCCTGGCACCGCTCCCTTGAGCATTGGCGCCCTGCCTATGGACAAATTTCCAAATGGGAGGTCGCGCTGCCGGTATCTCGGTACTCACGAGGTGAATTCCATGACGAAATCTGCCAAGACCTGCCCTTTTATTGTTGTTTTTTGTTTATATCTGATGTCTAACTCGCTTAACTCTAAGGCCCACTTCATCAATCTTCCTAAGATCTCTGGTTTGTGTAATACTTGCTTAATCGGGTATTATGTTGGGACTTCAATGGTATGAGCTTGAAAGTAAGTATGAACTTTCAGTCAAGGGTTACTAACGCTGTGATTAGTTTCTCCATCGTTGGATTCTCCTCCTCTCGTGAGTTCTACCGTAATAGTAGACTGATGTCGACTCGTCTTTGTCTTCGATATGACGCTGCTCGAGAAACTGGAACCGCCAGTACGAGTAAGGAGTTCTTCGCAGGGGCTTACTGAACGGGGAGAGCTCATAAGTTTTCACGTCGTAGAACGCCTTCGCAATGTGTATCCCATTGAAAAGCTTTAGAATCCTGGAAGAATGATATTTATCACCGGGCCTTGACACAAATCGCCAACGCGGCTATTCTTCCGCTAGATCGCTGACTTCTTTTTATGTTTGACGGCGGCAGATGTCGAGCAATACCTTTATCTGTTCGGATTCGTTTCAATTCCTGGGCTGCCGACTATAAACCCAAGAATTTTTCGGCTGAGACTCCAAAAGCGCACTTAGCTGGATTCAACTTCATGTTATACTCTCTCAGGATCTGGAATGCTTCGAGCAGATGAGCTATGTGGAGCTCGATCGTGGTTGATTTTACCAACATGTCATCTATATATACCTCCATGGATCTCCTGATCATCAAATACATCCCGTCACACCCCGTGGGTAGCACCGCTTTAACAGTATTACCTCGATAGCAATAGGTCCTTTGCCCCGTGACGAATGAGGTATTTTCTTGGTCGTCGGGATCCATGCTGATCTGGTTGTAGCCGGAGAAAGCATCCATGAAACTAAGGAGTTCATGACCGGCTGTGGCATCTACTATGAGGTCGATCCGTGGCAGAGGGAAACTATCTGGGCATGCTCTGCTGACGCCGCTATCGATGCAGAGTCGCCATGTGCCGTTCGCTTTTTTGATGAGTACGATGTTGGCCAACCATCCGTGGCACTCCACCCTTTGATCGCTCTGCCTGTATAGGAGCCAAATTGACTCCTCATTGATCGCTTTTTGTCTTTCTGGAGTGAAACTCCTTCTTTTTTGCTTGATTGGTTTGAAGGATGGACTAACGTTTAGTCTGTGAGTGATTATTGCGGGATCAATCCCTCCCAAATCCTCCAGCTTCCACGCGAAACATCCTTATTCTGTTTCAAGAAGTGGGTAAGGAGGCTTCTGAGGTCTTCCGCAAGCTTGGAGCCGATGTAGGCGAGGTGTTCAGGGTTATCGTCCAACTGTATAGGCTCCAGCTCTTCTGAGGGCTCAAGTCAGGTATTTACCTCGTCGCGCATGTCGAGCTCGTCCACGTATATGTTGTCGACCGCTTTGCTTCATGGATGCCGAATAACACTCCGCCACACCGGTCTCTCGAACCATTCCTACTCCACTTATGGTAGGAAACTTGATCATCATGTGGTAAGCGAAGGGGATGGCCTTTATGGCATTGAGAGAGGGTTTTCCCAACAACATATTATAAGTAGATGGGGCATCTACTATGAGAAACTTCACTATCGTTGTTGCCTGGCACGGGGGGTCTCCCAAAGTGAGCACTAACTGTATTAACCCCAAGGGTAACACTTTCTCTCCAGAGAATGCTCATAGGTGGGTGCTGACAGGGAACTCTCTGTCACAACAGAGCACCTAAGGAGGCCGTCGCGATAGGCCTTCCCTGGCAAGCCCACGCAGTCCTCGTCGTGGCGCAGTCGCCACAAGCATGTCATAGTCCCTTTCTCCGGGCCATGATACACCACTCAGCAGCGGTCGCCACTAAGGTCGGAACGGCAGAGCCCATCTCATTTTGATCCCTCGGCACTCTTTCTTTGGTTCAACACATTCTCAAATCAACATAAATTAGCCTTATTACTACAAAGTCCATTGGAACATGGAAAACTCGCCAAAATGTATCTATTATACAAAAACGAGTTTAACAACAATTTGTCTTCAATTACAACAACATGCAAAACCGGCCTTCTACCCATAATTTACAAAATACAAAACAAGGGGCCACATCTGGCCTGTCGCCATATCAGGTCCCTGATGCGTCCCATCCCCAGGTGTACCTTCAGTCCTGAAATTGTTATTCCCACGACGGGGTGAGCAATGCCCAGTAGTTGAACTTTCCTACATGGGTTACTTCCCACCTAAGTGCTCATACAATGGAAACCACACAAGTATTCAAGTAAAATCATGCATATCCCTACTTGAATGTCTACATGCCCCGTCCTATGCCTCGAGTCCTCACCGACTCCCTCACACATGTATTTTCCAGGTATGGAAATCTGTTTTCAAAACAAAGATATTTGTTTTATTTCAGGGATTAACCTCTCGATATATATATATATATATATATATATATATATATATATATATATATATATTAGTGGACATACTCCGATAAATAATTGTTGGTCAACCCTCTGAAATCATGTCATGCACTTACACCTACGGTTCGATGGTGCCCCCGTGCATATGAAATGCAATATGCCATTCTCATGCCCATTTCATGTTAATATATTATGCTTGCATATACTAACATTCTTAACACACAATTAACATGTTATTCATCTTAGCACAACATAAACAACACACATGGGCCAATAAAACAACTCCTGTTAATCCATCTCGAATTGCCCAGCAAACACAGAGTCACCCGAACCCAGCCTCACACGTATATTACACCAAGACGAACCGTCCAAAACAATCCTCGAAATCCCAAAGACTTGTCCTAGATCTTTGGGACTGAAATGCACGGCCATTTCGGCCCCAAATATCCTAACCATTCGGATGGCTCTTAGCCAAAGACTAAACCAAGTAGGAGAAAACCCCTACCTCTTAGATTTTTTCAAAACTCCTTGGTTCCGGTCTCAATGCGAAGCTCTTTCCACGAGGATTAGCTTTCCCTCTTTCTCCGCCTGAAACCGCCTGTCTGATCGCCGGAAATTTAGAGAGAAGATAGAGTTTCTCTCTCTAGAGTTCTCTCCTTCTCTTCTCTTTCCTTTTTCCTCTCTTTCCCTTCTCTCCCAACCGGTTTGGTCAAGCTTGGGTCAAGTGAGATGTCCTCTCACTTGCCACATGTCACTCGCTTAGTGGCTCTCCTTGGATTACCCTTATCACCTTATCCATCAACTCACCATCCAATCACGTGTTGCCATGTCCTCGCGACCCCACTCTCGAGCTTATTGTTTGAGTCATCCTACATCTCTGACACATCGAGCTCCGGTGGAGCCACTCATCACGCGCCAAGTTCCTGCATAACTCCTATGATCAAAAACGTGAAATTCTATTGTCTTCGAATTCATGAAATTTAACGCAGAAATGGGCCACGAGACGATTCCTTAACGTAAGTTTATCTCATCATCTAAGATCTAGAAAATTCCTCGGATTTTTGACCTAAATTACCGCTTTTTAATTCTATCTTTAGAAATTTTGAATTTTCAGGTTTTACAAACACCATGTACATCCAATTGTCTTCTATTCCTTTAGGTAGTGAAACAAGCCCCCAAGTAGCATTTTTGTAGAGATTTCATCTCTTTCATTCATTTCATTGTCCATTTGGGTCTTCTAAAGCTTGTATTAATTACTAGGAATAAATATAATAGATACTGATTAACACTAAGTATAAGATTCAAACAACCTATGAGATGATATATAGTTACTAATTGGGTATTTTGTATTGGCTTTGAGATCAGGTTCATACCATTTCCTTGGAACCCCTCTATTTGACTTTTATGGATATCTAAGATCTGTACTTTCTGCAAAAATAGGTAGGGCATTAGACTCATTAGACAATGGATTTGAAATTACCTGAGGAGGAACATTCTCAGTTAATTCTTCGGTTAATGGCACAAACATGGGTAACTCTAGTGGCCTTGATGGTGCTTCAGATCTGTCCAAAAAATTAGAGCGATCACACTCACTTTCAACCATGTTATCCCACCCTTGTTGGACCTCATTTCCAATACTGCTTTGATGCTTTTCACACCCCTCCTGCACCTGTTTTCCAGTACTGCTTCGAAGCTTTTCATCTATGTCTTCTAGTTCTACAAATCCACTTCCTCCTCCATACTGTTGTTGAACATTCCCTTTACTAGAATTCTCCCCCTTGAGGGAATGTTTAGAGGCTCCCCCTGTATACTATGGTTTTGATTCATGGAAGGAGGCATCCAAAGTCACATGTAATTTCTGAGTTTGTGGATCATAACACTTTCTAACATTTTTGAAGTTCTGAATGTCCAATGAAAACACAACGTTTGGCACATGGATCATGCTTAGTTCGTAAACTTTTTGGAATGTGAGCATAAACGGTACACCCAAAGACTCATGGTTCAAGATTAGAAAGATGGGGAACTGAAAGCACGATTGCATTTTTGTTGGGAGTTTGAAAATCTATCACTCGTGAAGGAGTTCCATTATAATGATATAAGCTGCAGATTTTATTGCTTCTCCCCAATAAAATCGAGGCATGTTCATACCAAAAAGTGAAGCACAACCTATCTCCAAAAGTTACCTATTTTTTCTCTCAGCAAGTCCGTTTTGTTGTGGGGTGTAAGTGCAGGAGGTTTGATGACGAATTCCATGAATATTCAGAAAATTTTCAAGAGAAGCATCCATATACTCAGTACCATTGTCAGATTGGAGTACACGAATCTGCTTTTGGTATTGAGTTCTTACCATCTTATGAAACCTTTGAAAAGTGAGGCACACCTCACTTTTTTTTATTAATAAAGACACCCAAATCATTCTTGTACATTCATCAATGAATGTTATAAAATAACGGGCTTTCAAAAGAGATGGAATTTTTGTCAAATCCTAAACATCAAAGTGAATCACCGCAAAAGGTTCTAAACTTTTATTCAAACTTGGTGAATAAGATGTCCGATGGCTCTTAACTATCTCACAAATGTCACAATGAAAGCCGAAATCATTTAGAGTTGAAAAAAGGTGTGGTTGTAATTTTTTAAGATAACCAAATGAAAGGTGTCCTAATCTGTGATGCTATAACCAAACATTCTCCCGTGTCTTGTCTTCATTGGTAGCTTGATTTGCTTGAATGATATTTTGTCCCTCAATTTTTGTAAATTCCAAGAAAAGAGTTTACCTTGTCTAACACCATAACCAAGAATCTTCCAAGTTAGGATGTCCTGAAATACACAAAGGTAGGCCAAAAGTTACAGTGCAAGAAAGTGTTAAGGTAATTTGGTTGAGAGATAAAAGGTTATATTCAAGAGATGGGACTACAAGAATAGTAGCCAATGTAAGAGTATCAGTCAAGGTAAGAGACCCTTCCCCAATAATATTACTATTCACGGTGGAAATGACAGATTGAGAAGAGGGAAGTAACGACTCTAATATTCCAGAATCTCCAGTCATATGATCAGATGCACCTGTATCAATAATCCACATTCTATTCTTAGAAGTTATAGAAAATAAACATGCTTTGTCAATAATTCCTGGGTGGGCAACGTTTGCTTTGGGTAGTGAATGTTCTTTTTCCTTTGTTGCAATCACCATAGCCTTCCCAGTTGATTTCTTATGAGGTTTCTTTGAGAAATCCCACCATTCTGGATAACCAATGATTTCATAGCAGCGTTGTTGTGAATGACCTTTTTCTCCGCAGTGGCTGCACACTAGGTTGTTAACCTTGCTAGATGATAGAATGCCCCCGGTTTTCAAAGATCCATGTTGATTTTGGCTGTCAGCATGGCGAAGTTCTCAAAAATTGAATGAGAGCTACCCATTGTTTGTCTCTGCTGGTATTCCCTTCTAACATAAGCATACATGCTTTCTAAATCAAGTTTTGGATCTTACATAATATTTCTCCACGAACTTGATCAAAATCTGAGTCAAGTCCACTAAGAAAAATGTGAACTTGAAGCCTAGCCATTGCAGAATGCAGCTGTAACACCCCTTGAATTGTTCCTTCTTGAGAGGCAATCCTATGATCAATTTCCTGGAAAATGGCAATTAATTCACTGTAATACGTCGGCAACGGTCGCCTATTTTGTTTAGTAGAAAAAGATCTCTAATTCAACTCAAAAATACAAGTTTTGTTGGTTCCTTCATAGAAAGTCTTGGATACAGCCTCCCATATGTCTTTGGCTATAGGGAGCCAAATGAATCTTTGCATCAATGTTGGACTCGTTGAATCAATAAGCCAACTCTTGACTTTCTAGTTTTCCGTAATCCAAGATCCAAGATTTGGATCTCCAAGTGTTGGTTTCTTCGTTTCTCCAGCAAGATCATTCTGTTGCGAGCACCAATCCGCAGCTCCATGAGTTGAGATCATAATGAGTAATTGGTCTGTCCAAAATGGTTCTAGTTGAAATGGCTTAGTTTGTCGATGAACAACAACTTGTGGTGCTAGTAATAGAATAATATTTGATGATTCGTCTGTGGGAGCTGCCATAGAATTCACTATAGAGGTTTGTTAAAACAGATTATGTCGGTGATGATCCTGATCTGATATCATGTCAGACGGATGTTTCAATACAGAAAATAATTCTATTATATCCTTCTCCAAATCAAAGACAATATACAAAGATGATTACATCCTAAAAAAGGAATAAACAAATTATTTCTATACCTAGATACAAGATTGGTCAATTAACAAATTCCTATAAGTAATTACAGAATCAAATCAATAATTGACAACTAATACTAAAACGACTCATAATTGACAGCTCAGGCAAACAAAACCACGTCTTTTTAACTTTTAATCAAAAAATAAAAATAATAATTTGAATCGTCTGATTCATCTAATTCGATCAATTCAATCACTGATTTGGCCAATTCACCGCACTGGCGGATTCAATCACCAATTAATCGATTCAAAGAAAAAAAAAATATGATTTTTCCTTATGACAATGAAACAGTCAATTACTCTCGTACTTGAGAATAACTTATTTCAATGGGTTCTTGAAAACATGAAAACATATATGAATTGAACTTTTGTATTCTTTGGATTAAGATCCACATTGTTTTCTCTCAATAACAAAGAAATATAATTTTTTTTTCCTGTTTAATGATATTATTGTGTAGTTATAACATTTAATCTTTTATTCCTTAGTTGAACTATAAATAAATAAATAAAATATTGAAATTAAAAAAACAAAAGGAATATAGATGTGGCAATTTTTATAATCCATAGATTTATAAATTTGAAATGCGACTTAGCTTTTGAAAAAAACAGAAATAGATATCTGTCGTTCTCCAATCCATTAAAGAGAATTATGTCCAAAGAAAAATCATTACAAGACGAACTCATCCATCCGATTTGAAAATAAATACAAAAAATAAGAAAGTATACAAATCTAAAAACTACTTATCAATTGAGTACATTTGAAAAACTCGTTAAAAGTTATTACCATTCTAAGAATAGTTTTTAATTGCTTTAAGAATAAAAATTAAAAAGCAATAAGTTCATCATACCTAACTCATGGTGTAAACGTTTATCGTCAGGACATCAGAATTAAAGTGTTTAGTTGTTAAAAAAAAAGAATAACTTTATTTACTTTCAGGTGAAAATTTATATTATTTAAATTAGTTTTTAGAATGCTTTGTAAAATATCTAAAAGTAATTTCAAATTAATTCTAAACTCACCTTATATCCTTGTCACAAAAAATAACTTATTTAAAGTAATTTATCAAAAATATATATATATTTTCAATAAAAATATCAAATATAAAATTATCATTTTTTTTAATGAATTTTGTTAATGAAGAATTGTAGAGAAATTACAAAACTATATGTATAGTTAGCAAGACCCATGACTCTTCACCAAATATTATCGGGTTCAAAACTTCAATGACACACAATTCATCCCAATTTACTTCGAAGTTCAAATTCATATATAAACTTTCCATTCACCTTGAACGGTGGAAAACTATACATTTAATAATTTATAATCCATAGATTTAAAAGTTGCAACAAAATGACTGTGGACACCTTGTAACAAAATAGAGAAATCCTCCTCCTATTCTTAAGAGCACTATGACGCACGAAAAGAAAATAATGCATACGAACTAAACAAACAAAAAAAAATTACAGTTGAGATTCAATATTGATAAATCATTTTTTTTCAATACAACCCCATGAAATTAATTACATCACCTCAAGAACTAATAATAAAACAGAGATGAAAATTATACAAATTTGAGAACTACAAACAATATAGATGAAAATTAAAAGTAGGAACATAAAAGAAATTAAAAACAAACATACTTAAGAACGAAAGCATCCATTAAACATGGCCTTCATCTCGGGTTGTGACAATGAGGCACAAATCTGGAAAACATGTACTAAGGTCGGTTTTCTTTGTAGAAACAAAAAGTTTTAGTATGTCTGAAGCTGCTTAAGCTTAAAATAAGTATGAAGATTTTACGGAGCTTATCCCCAATCTTTCCCATGGTCTTCTCTTCGTTCTTTTAATTGATTCTCAACATGATGACCCTTCCAACGAAAGTTTCTCAAGTGTTGTCAGTTGTAACAATCCAAGAGAAGCTACTTATAACAAACATGTAATTTTCATGGTTTTCTGCATCATTCATTGCTCCTTTCATCACGCCCTCTAATTCACACTCATACCCTAAACTTTCAAGTTGAAGGAACCTCCCGAAGAACATCATTTTTTCCCGACATATGTAAATTATAGCACACAAGAATTCGTAATGATGGCAACTTCTCTAGATCATCATTGGATCATCTCTTAACTTCTGCATCTTCGCAATTCAAGTCCGAGGATTTGAGTGGTAGAGTTCAATTTGCTCTGGTAATTTCTCAAGCAACCGTGACGCCCCAAAACCCGAGGGTCCGTTGACTACCCGTCAACCTGCGGAAAATCTATACATCTCGTATCACGAGACGCATACCTGAGTAAAAATGCCTCTTAGGCTCATAAACCAATACTCATAAAAACAAATATCACAACTATTCTCCAATTATCTCCCAATAATTCAATAGTTGATTAGACTTTTATACAAACATATATTACAATCTACAATTTTAATACATGTTATATCCAAAAACTATCAAGCCACAAACCGACTTCTTCAAAATCAGCCTCTAAATGAGCTGTCTTCTCAAGTGCTCCTTGTACCTGAAAAGTAAAATCCCTCGACAGGGTGAGCTAAAGTCGCAGTGGAATTACCTAAATGGGTTACTCTCCAATCTATGCAATGCATAGTTCCACCAACACACTCAAGTAAATATGATCCTACTTGAACGTTCACGTGATCACCCCATGTCAATGAAATCCTCACTCCACTCACCACACTTGCCTGGCCATGTAATACGAAAATAATCATTTTCAAAACAAAACCTCGTTGTTCTTGAAAAGATACTACCGAACTTGCTCTGCAAAAATATGGGACTACTCCTCCCAGGTGAATTGGTTGCGAGCTGCCAAATGCTATGGTCTCATCCGCGGACTGGCTGGGCCCATCTCCCAACCTACCTCCTAATATCATCCCGTGAAATTCCTTTCAACCATATCCGGCTTACAAAATACCATGTCATGCACTCACACCTAATTTAGGTTACTGCAGATATGAAAATGCATTATGCCATTTTCAAAACCATTTATACAATATGTCAATATGCATATTTTCAATCAACTACAATTACACACATGTAATTCAACACATCAATCATCACCCAATTTAGCTCACTTGAGCAAATCATAACCTCATCTCCAAAGGCCTACACACAATTATATTCCATATAATTGTGACCTCATGTTAACACATACCAAGCCATTCCTATAAGAAATTCAAGCACACAATATATGGACGATTTTGGTCCATTTCACACAAACTGACTGACACAGTTCAAAACAGTGGCGGTCGTCCACGGGCAAACACACGTCCAACTCGCCCACTTTTTTGAAATCGACACGGGCCATCCCATTCCCATACACATCAATCCATGATTTATTTAATAACATCACACAACACCAAAACAGTCTCAAATTGCGCGACTGCACGCTGGTCTCAAAACAAACACTTTGTCTCAAGATTTGGGACTGACAAATGACTCTCACGTCTCTAATCCAATACAAACATCACAAAACACTTAAATAAAGTATAAAACAAGTAGGATAAAACCCCTACCTTGATGGAGTTTGTCAAAAACTCCTGAAACCGGTGCCTACGCGTTGTCCTCTTCGAGTAGAACAACTCTCCTTCTTGTCGCGAAGGAATCTAACGGTCGGATCTTCTACAAACCTAGAGAGAAGGAAGACGTTCTCTCTCTAAAACCAAACGAAAATGGCTACTGGATATTTTGCTTTCCTTTCTCCCCCCACGCGTTTCTTTCCTTTCTTATTTCATTCTCCCATTTGCTTTTCTTTCTTTTTCTCATTTCTCTTCTCATCCTCTTTCATTTTCTCTCCATTTCTCCCCATTTTCTCCTTTCTCTTTGCCTTTCTCTCCTCCTTTTTGGAGCATCATACGTATGGGACAAAAAGAGGAAGTTTCCTCCCCTCCTTCCTCAAACCAAATGAGTGGCTACCCATTTTCCTTTCATTTTCTTTTATTTCATTATTTCCTCTTTATGACATCAAGGCACTCAAGTGGCTCATTGTGAGCCATGGATCATACACCCATGTGGCTCAATGAGCCATTTCTTTTATGCCAAGTGTTCACACCTTTTGAGGTGCCATGGCATCCCCTAATCTTGCATGTGTCATCCGACACCCCACGCCCTCTAAAAACGTGAAATCCTCGACCACCTCTAATCCAATGAAATTAGATCGTGGTTGCGCACCATGAGACGATTTCAACTAGAGAACTGTCATTATCCGAGATCTAGAAAATTTTGGATTTTTACCTAAATTACGATTTTACCCTTTTGTGAAAAATTAGATTTTCTACATAAAGAACTCCTTCCATGACAAGTCATATAGGTAGACTGAGGTGAGAGAGGCATGAGCCCAGAAGTACTATCTTTCTTATTCTCGCCAATCTTGGTAAATGACAAATTCATGACCGAAGAGTAGTTACACTTAGTACACCAAACAACTCGTCTTCAACACGGTCAATATTTACCTATTGCCAAGCTCCTAAGCTGGGTCATTTTTCCTAAGCCATCCCCTTCTAACCAACTTCCCCCCCTTAAAGCTAAAGTTTGAAGGTTGGTGAGTTGCTACACACCCAAATAACTATTCACATGCTTGTTTATTTGGGATTGGCTTGAAACCCTGCATCCCCAACAATGTAGATGTCTTAATTTCTTCAATTTCCAAATTGAACATGGTATATTGCAACTATTCCATCCTAAGTCAAAACTTTGCAAATTAACTAGTCTACCAATGGACGATGGAAGTTCTGATATTACATTTCCCTTTATGCACAAGAGTTTTAGGTGAATGAGTTCTCCTATTTCCCGTGGAAGGATGTAATCACCATATCTGTCTTCTAAGCTCAAAACCGTAAGTAGTTTAATATGTTGTTGCAAATATCCCCAATTTCTTACCCACATACTTCCACTAAATGAAATCAAAGATCTCGCTTGAATTATGCAAGCATTGAGAAATGTCATTTGATGGGATTTTGATGAACAAGTCGAGAATACTAATATGAAATGTAACCATGTTTTCATGTACCTCAAAAGTCTTGCATCCTATTTTGAAATGCCAAGGTCTCTAAGGAGATCATGCATGCGACAAGACATTACCCTCCATCTACCCTTCTGCTCAAATTAATTTGAATCAAACTTCTATCGATCAACTCGTTGCAGGTAGCCCTAAGTAATATCTTCAAGCCTTCTTCCCTTTGCATAAAAGTTTTTCCTACCAACCACAATCTAATCAACTTACTTAAGGCCAATATTAGAGTCTCGAAGATCCTACAATAAAGGAAACAAGACTTCAAGTAATATGGCAAGTCATTATAACTTAAAGTAAGAATATCATTCCATGCATGACTCGTGGCTCGATCCAGATGCTAATCAATACTTCAGCACTTTCTCCCAAGATGCCTTGTCTTCTTTGTCGATAGCATTCCTCCTAACACCATAATAGCAAGAGGCAAACTCGCATTTTCTCACAATTTCTTTCCAAGTTCCTCTAACTCTTGTTAGAGTATGAGTTGCGCACTAGTCCTCCTCAAGAGCTTTCTTTGAGAAAGAGTCGCCAACTCTTAGCCTCATTCATAAGAGGAAGTCTTTATAGATAAATGCTTGTGAAGTGGCACGTAGAGCAATTTCTTATTAAGTAGTCGTGATCAATACTTGCTTCCTGCTTCAACCTAAAATGGCACACTGTAAGCGACCTGAACGCCACACTCCATACATCATCCATGACTACCAAGTACTTCTCTTCTCCTTTCTCCTCCTCCTCTATCCCCTTTCTCGAGGTATTTACAGCTCCGCCGGCTTCAGCTCTTCCATGCCTTTTAATTTTCTTGTTTTTTATGAGGCATAACACGATAAGTAATATCAAGCAAAATTTCTCTTGCTTTGAATTCGAGACATCGAAACTCCAAGCTTCAAATCAAAGTGTCCCCGACATCCCTTTGATTATAAACGCTCGGGCAAGAGTGGTTCTCGCTCAAGCCTCCCATCCCCAATGATGGAAACAACTGATCTCCGCGCTCTTCGCTCATCGAAGATTCGTCTAACTCGATGCCGCCTTCAACTCTACAACACGCTCTCTTTCAACAATCGGGGCCGCTTCATGCACCACAACACGATCACGATCGCAGCGATGAGCCGGAAGACACTTCCAAGACCGCATTTCTGGATCTCGTTAGCCATAATCGCTCCCAATCATCCATTTATATTCTCTACACGACCGCTGCTTCAGGATGAATGGAACTTGTCGATGAATCCTACGCAAGTAGGTAAGCACTTTAGGAACTTGAGGGTGTTGAGCCTTCGCTCCCGGTGATCCACGTTGAGAATGAATTCGTCGATGACATCTTCAGCATCATGGATTGCGTTTCTAATCTGATTCACCCACACCTTGATTCTTTCATCATATATGCGCTTTAATCCGCATTCCTGTGAAGAGTCAGATCCACTCAAGCTCATTGCGCAAAGAACTTTATCCATTTCTACTTCCTCTAAATATTGAAGCTTCCTCGTAAATGAAGTTCTAACTTCTACAAAGAAGGACACGAAGGTCACATTTTAGCTACTCGATATTGGGGAATAAAACAAAAACGCAGTGGGTTGGGTTCCCACTTGCTTGCTGAAAATTTTTATTTATAGACAAGACAAGAGAGAGGTCCTAAGTTACAATTTTTCTCAGTAAATGTAATAGTATTATTGTACATTAAGTGGGAAAATGTAACAGATTTAATATTGTAATCCAGTTGCCATGTGCTATGCATGTTATCTTAATGCCAACTAGTATTGTAAATAAATACAGCATTGCACATGTTTTTCTTTTTTTTTTCTTTTGACACTTAATGATGCACACATGCATGTAACATGGTTTGATAGGGGTCTGACCTATAAAAAAAGATAGGGGGTTCAACATTTGTGGCCTCTATTAATTTAAATGATATTTGATTACTTATTTATTCATTCCATAAATATGAATCAATAATGAGAAAATGAATAAAAATTATACATTTGATGAATTTGACTTCTATAGCTAGTCATGTTTTCGATGAATATAATAACTTAAGCATCAAATATATATATATATATATATAATACCATGTCTGATCACCTGCTTTTTAATTCACGTTAATTTAGAAAATATGGTTTTGTTTAAGAAGTTACTCTAAATTGGGCTTTTTTAGAATATTATATACTTTAAATAATTGCTTCAAAATGCTCTGTCAAATTAAAAACAAGATAAAAGACTAAAAAGTACCTTAAATTTGTTCTAAAAAACTTCTGCTGATTTTTTTTTAAAAGAAACCTATTTATAAAAGAAATTATTAAAGAGAAGTTCGTTTTTTGGCAAAGATATCTCTTCAAACATTTTTATAAGAATTATTTTTATTTTTAAGAAAAAATAAATATATATCTTAAAATAAATCCTCCTTTCTTTCCTAATTTATTTTTCATTTAAAATAATCTATTTTCATAATAAATTCTTAGGTTTTAGTGTAATAATAATAATAATAATAAATTAAGTCCATTTATTATGCTATAACCTTAATGATGTTTCATTATCTATGATTTTTAACGAGATTTTGTTTCTATTCATGTATTAATAGTTTGAATCAATAAAATTATTCTTATTTTAAAAATAATAATAATAATAATAATAATAAATGTTTAAAATTTGTTTACTTTAAAGTCCTTCAAATATTATTTTACTTAGATATAGGTTTTTGATAACAATCATCCATACATCCTTAACTTTTCAACTTTTTTCTTGACCACAGGTTTTTAATATTAGAAGCAGGAATTGACTAGAGCCTGCATAAAGATAGATTCCTTTAAGCATTAAACTTGATCGTGCAGAGAAATGTAACATTACCAAAGCTTATCTCCTATTATAATATTATTTTATAATTGTTTAAGTAGCACAACTTTCCTTATCACTTCTTATTTTTATAGAAAATAAATTAAATACGAATCATTTATGGATGAATTGATTACGTCAAACATCCAAAAATTGGATCATGGATGATTTGATCATGTTAGACTGCCAAATGATAAATTCCCCTTTAAGCATTAAACTTGATCGTGCAGAGACACGTCACAATATTATTTTATAATTGTTTAAGTAGCATAACTTTCCATATCACATTTTAATTAAGTATGAATTTTGATCGGCATTAGCAATACAATTGATAGAAAGAAAGAATCAAGAGTACTAAAACTTTAGAGGATGATACAACCTTCATGTTAATGCCAAAAAGGATCGGTTCAATGCCTACATATTTGATAATCCAACAATGTATGAAATACCTAAGATTCCATATCTGTAGCATACTGATGAACAGGATTTGATCTGATGACTCTATCAGATCAAACTTTGACATTGAACTACCGGCGCGAAAACCACAAAGAAGCAAAGTGTCGGCAACACAACTACCCGCCGCAACAAGTCAACGAAAAAACACGTTGCAACAGGTTAGCAACAAAACACAAGCAACAGATCAATGGCAAAACACGTCACAACAGAGAAAAAATAAACTGAAACCTAGATGGATGTAGAAGAAAACCACTTTATTGGAAAAAAAAAAAAAACTCAAACATGGGAAAAGAAAACAAAGGAATGTGTGATTTTTTTTGCTAAGAATGACAAAAAAATCACTTCTCCTCTCTAGCAAATAAGAAAGAAGAGCGGTTAGGATTTTCAAAAGGAGAGACCTACTTGAGCTAGGTCTTATTAGTATGTTAACCATTCTTAAAATTGGATTATGGACGATTTGATCATGTTACATTAAATTCCCCTTTAAGCATTAGACTTGATCATGCATAGACATGTGACACTATCAAAGCTTACCTCCTATTAAAATATTGTTTTATAATTATTTATGTAACATAACTTTCTATATCACGATTCATTTTTAGAGAAAATAAATTAAGGGGATGCTTTGTTGAGCTTATGGGGGAAGCTGTTGGATAATTTACCCCTAATCGGTTCTTGTAGATTGCATGGTAAAGATATCTAATCACTGATAATCGATTTGGACTAAATAAATCTTGATAAAAAAAAAAAACTACAAATCGTATAACTAAACAGCTCTTGATGGGTCCATCATGCCTAACTCATATGGTAAAACGTTTAATGTTGAAATAGAAGGTATAAGAAGGGAAGGGTTACGGGTTCTAGTATCGGTCGAAATAAAGCTTACTACATCGTAACTAAAGTATCAGTTATCGAAAAAATAGTTTGATGAAAAAAGTTATAATTCGTGTATTTTTTAATCCACTTCTATTAAAATATTCAAATTATTATTTTTATCCTTCTCTACTTATTTATTTAAATCTTTTAATAAATTGGTTATATGATGGGAAAATATTTGATGAGAAAAAAAAAAGAAGAAATTATTTTTTTTGAGATAATATGAAATATAATTTTCTTTTATACATTTATTTTAATAATCTATGACTTTTTAATTTTGAGATAATACACTGGATTGATGTTATTATAAAATAAATATTTTTATTCAATAATTTTATCTTTTAATTAAGAATTTTATTCTTAGTATTTTAAATATAAATTATTTTAATAACAAAAAAATTTTAATTTATTTGTGATAACTATAAGTCAACATTCATTTTAATTTGATACAAATATTTAAATATTATTTTAGTTATTTTGTATGATAAAATTATAAATGAGAAACCTAAATTCTAGCCTCATTTTTTTTAACTTTTTTTCTACTAGTCTCTTTTATTTTTAAGTAAAAATGGGTGATTTTTTTGTCATTCTTGAATCGAAACAACCTCTCTACACTTCTTTCCATTATTTTCTTCTTAAATAAAATGGTTATTCCACAAGATATAGGTTTCCATTTGTTTTTTCGTGTTTTAGTCGTCGTCTTAGTACGACGTGTGGTTATCGTTGTCTTGGTACGGCGTTTGATTGTCGTCGCGATGCAACATTTATTTATGTTAGAGCGATTCAAATGAGCAAAATATATCTAATTAGTGACAAGAAATCAAATCAATAGTCATCAATATGCTATAGAACTTGAATAAAATGTATTATAATCATAATATTAATATCAAATATATAGGCTCAATTATCAAATATATAGGTTTTGAGTCAATTCATTATGCTATTAATCTTGATGTTGTTTTATCCTCTATGGTTTTTAACGATTTTGATTCAATGTTTCCAACGATGTACATCTAGTTTGAATCAATAAATTTGTTTTTCTCTTCACAAAATATAATAAAATTATAACTCAAAATAAACTCTACTCCATGCTTAATAAACTCTATTTTATTTTTAATTATTTCATGGTTGTATTGCTACAGTTCTAATGATTTATATTTGTATTGATATTTTCTAAAAAAAAATTGCAACTAAGTATTATTTAGTGGATTCTGAATATCCCAATGGGAAGGATTTCTCAAACCTTATAGAGGAACTAAATACCATTTATCATATTTTAGACCTCGCATACAACCAAAAGGATACAAAGAAGTGTTCAATAGGCCACACTCATCTTTAAGTTGCATTGAATAGAGCTTTGGAGCTTAGAAGCACAACGAAAGATTTTAGGATAATGTATTCATTCAAATTTGATACCTGAATGTGCGATTACTACCATAGCATTCCACAATTACATTCGAAGAAGTGCGTCTATAGATCATTTTTAGAAGTATAATTCAAATTCATAATTTGTGCCAAGAATTTGTGCTAGAAGATGAGTATGATAATGAAGATTTTCAAGATTCTAAACTTCAGAATGTCACGCTCCGGTTTCTTTCTGAAAAATTCTTTGAAAACAAAGAGATTCTAGGGACATGTTTGGTTCTTGTTTTTTAAAATTGTTTTATGTTCTCAAAAACAAAGAAAATAAGGAAAACTGAGAAAATATGTTTGGTTTCTAGTTTTATGTGTGTGTGTGTGTGTTTTTTTTTTTTTTTGTTATGAGAAGCCTTAGCAAAAAAAAAATCTTTTAAGTGAAATAATAAGGAAGAGTTTTAGAAAACACCAAAATGGTGCTTTCTGTGTTTTCAAAAATTGTTCTCAAAAACATTTTTTAAAAAACATGACCCAAACAGGTCCTAGGCTTCTCACAAGTCCAACCAATGAAAATTTTTTTGAGGAAATGAAAATCAAAAGAAACCTAATGAATATGGGCATAGAACTACTTCACTTTTCTAATTTTATCACAAGAAATTTTTAAAATAATATTAGGAAATTTAAAATAATAAAATACATTAATGATTCAATGAACTTTTTTTAAAAAGGAGAATAATTTATAGATTCAAACTAATAAATTCGATGGAAATACATAATCAAATTCACTAAAAACTCACAGGGTGAAGCAACATCTGGGTTAAGCATGAATCACTCATTAAAAACCTATACATTTGATAATTATGTGATGACTAGAATACATATAACTCCAGTTCTGTAGCATATTGACGATCATGATTTGATTTGATGTCTCTGCCTTATCAAAACTGTTTTACCTTTCAAATCACCCACACACAAAAAAGTGATGTAACAAGACAGAGAAAACCAAACCATCTTACTATTTAAATATTTAACTTTTGACTTAATGATGAATGAACTTAAATATCATAAACTTTTTCCCTTAAAAATGAGTATTTAAATTTGAAATTATTTTTGAAAACTATTACACCTATTAATAATCAATCATTTGAAATTCCGTTTGATTTGTGTGACACCTATCCAGGGGTCTGTTGACAACGAATCCAACTTTGCGAAAACACAATGGATATCGGGTGTCCCAATATCACACTTATTTGTCTCAATATATTGAGACCTATTCCTGCATATTTAATTCACAAATATACAAAAATATATGATAGACACGTTTTAATCAACAGTCCATTTACAGGTCGCTTGTCTGACAAAAGGTATACATGAACTATATCCGACTCTCGCTCCCGCTATGCGGGTCAACCACCTGCCCCGAACTTATACTGAAAGGGTTCCACGGCAGAGTGAAGCAAAGCTTAGTAGTGATAATCTCCTACAAGGGTTACTCCCCACCTAAAATGCACATGCAATGGCATATGTAAACATCAATCACATTTCATACAATTTATGCGGCATTATGATAATTACGTACCATCTGTGAGATGTGACCCCTCATGCTCACAACCTGAGTCCCAACCGACTCCCTCACACCTGGAATGCCAAGTGTGAAAAACCACTCATCGGTGTTTAACCCAATGACTCAACCCATTGGACAACCCTCTAATCTTTAATTTATCAAATCATGATTTTCTTTTCTTTTGTGGGCCACGGATTTTTGGGTTTCGAGGAAAGCGCTGCAGTCTACTTTTTTTTTTTTTTTTTTTCGACATTTTGCGAACTTACATCGTCGGGAATCATGTCTAACCGTGAATAACATTTGGGTCTTTCACCACAGGGGAGGGATCTGACGCTGCATCGAAAACATGTAATTTATCATTTTGATTAATTTACACTTCAGTGAGTCTCAACCTTGGACTTTGTCCCATTTTCCGAGCTAACGACACATTCACCAACATCAGTGAATACTCAATACCCTACACCCACACCCGACTCGACGCGATGTGACCGTGCATATGAAATGCATGATGCTAATGCATTTTCCTTCATGTTACATGTATATATGAGTGCTACATGAAACATTAATACACCATGAATAATTATAATTTTTACATATAATTAACATCCATACAATCCATGTTAATACAAGCAAATATTAACATGATATTTTCACACACAACATGTTATTTATTTCTTTCAACAATAACACACAAAATGGCCCAAATCTCGGACCCATATAAAACAGGGCACCTCTTTGTCACTTCCCGGTTCATCACCTAATTATTATGATACCAAAACACACCACAAAACCCGAAGACATCAGTCCCGGGATCAAAACCAAACCTAAACACAGTCCGCGACTGATCGAAAACAGTCTCGAAAATCTTGTTCGGACTGACTGCAAACAATCTCGAATGTAAAACTCGGGAAAAATTTAATTTTTCTGAAAAATGGTAAAACGGTAATTTCAGTTGAAAACCGAAAATTCTCTAGATCTCGGATGAAGAAGCGGTTGCGTAGATTAAATTCGTCGTGAGAGAATCTGAAGTCACCACGAAAAGTTTAATTCGAATTTTGAGGCGGTCGAATATTTCACGATTTTAAGATTGATAAGGCACGATGACTTCAGGGATGAGATTTGTACGAAAATCTCGAAAGTCAGGAAACGGCTTGGGCTAAGTTTATTTAAAATAAAGTGAACTAAAAAAAAAAATTATTTCGGGGTAGAAACGGACCCGAATAAAACAATATGAACCATGTATTTAAATAATAATATAATAATAAGAATAAGAATAATAAATAAATAAATAAATAAAGATATACTTGAAAAATAAAATAAAATAAAGCGACAAAGTAAAAAAGCGGGAGAGAAAGGCGTGCGGGAGAATTTTAATTTTATTTTCTTGTCTTCGCTTCTTTCGGATCTATGAGAAATCGGTGCGGGTTTCGTCGAGGTTGAAGAGCAAAGTTGATCTGACAGCAGGGAAACTACAGCGTGGTGCGGGACGACCGGATACCTCGGGATTCCCGGGGCGGTTTAGCTATTGAAGTTCAACTGTCACAGTCCCAAGGAATCTGATGGAGCTCCACTTTAAGGAGGGAAGTAAACACATGCATTAGTATAATATCCCGATTATATTTAAAAGTCCCACCACAAATAAAAATAAGGACCAATAAAAGTTCAATACGAATATCAAAGCATTATAAGAGTATTTGCAAATTTAAAGATTCTGAGAATGAAAATAAATAGGTAACAACACGCATGTATGGACTGAGTAGAGTACCGGCAATTGTCGCAGTAAAGAGCGTGCTTGAATCCGGCGCCAGGTAGACCCTACGAACCCGCCCTGGACCTAGGGAACAAGATGAAACAAACAATAAACGTGAGATAAATAATCTCGTTGAGGGCATAATTATAAGGAAAATAATACTTTTATTATCAAAATTTCTTCTCTCAAGACCTCACGTCTGCTCTTTATAAGGTTCCTCGTTTAAACCATTTCACAAAACCCATCATTACCCAAGTCCAACAATATGAAATCCATGCTCAACAATTTAGCCGACACAATGTTATGAAAACTATAACATGAACTGTACACAACATAAATGCCAATCATAAAGCATGTATAGCCACCATATAATAAAGTAACCATGAAATGCACCATAACCAAGTATTAAAACAGTTATACCATATTCAGAAATCAATAGCGTACCATACCATGTATCCATCATAAACCGTCGGTAACCCCGACCTCATGACACCGTGGCAACTAATAAACCTGTGGTTACACCCGACCATCACGTGGCAACTAATAAACCTCCAGGTAGACCCGGCCATTACGTGGCAACTAACAAACCTGTGTAGAACCGCCATCACGTGGCAATCCAACAAACCTTCAGTAGACCCGCCATCACGCGGGCAACTAACAAACCTCCGGTAAACCCTTACCATCACGCAGCACCTAATAAACCTCCGAGTAAACCCCGTCATCACGTGGCACCTAATAAACCTCCGGCAAACCCCGCCACCACGTGGCACCTAATAAACTCCTGCAAACCCGGCCACAAGTGGCACCTAATAACCCTCCGTGAATTGCCCATCACAGAGGACTAGTACAATCGCTCCCTACTCACTCTGTACTTCTCCCAACAATACCGTACTAGAGTCATTCCACAAAATCTCAAGATCCATTTTTAAAACAATAGTTTTTCAAGGTGGTTTACAACCTCAATCCACGTACCCAAAAATTCAAATACCACACTATCCACGAACTCGCATAACTTCCAAACAAGTTAAAATGTTGACAAAATTCAAGATGAAATGATAACTTGTTTTATATGAGACCGACAACCACATTTGTATGCAAACCAACCATTTGATCAAAACAAAGATATATGTAAAATATTTAATCACAATAGATATATCAATATAACCCAACCATTTAAAAACATATAAACCACCTGGCGTACTCATTACAACCGCTGCTCCTTCCGCAAGATTGTCTCCCGGTTCGGCGTGAATGCTTGTAATATAAATAGAATACCACTTAGGCTCCAATAATTGAACCAACGACATTGGGATATCCCTAAGGCCTTAGAATAACTTTAACCATGAGAATTATCCAAATCAACCTCGACACCCAATTACATACAAATACATTTATAAAGTCTAATACCTAAAATTAGTACTTTTCACCGAGCTAATTTCTCAAAATCAACCTTAATAGTTCCTAAAAACATCCAATTTCACTAATACAACTTCTATTTTGCCAAATTTGACTAATTGGTACTCTATTTCAGTCCCTACATCTCGGTAATTACCCGAAACAACCTAAAAATGGAAAACTAACCAAACGACGTCCAAAATTTACAAACCACATATCAATGGAAAGCCCAAGAGACTCAGGAACCTATCAAGCATTTCCATTACCTGGTCCCACAAATACCGTGGTGGCCGGAAAACTCGATCCAACCATCTACAATCCCTTGCGACGTAACTTTCAAACGGTGAGGAATCTGCAAAAAGGGACCACGGAAATGAGTTAAGGGGGTCCAAAAATGGTGGAAATGAGCTATGGGCGGGCTTGAAATGGCCTGAAATGGTCGAAAAAGTGGGAAAACTCCGGTGACCCACGTCTGGTCACACCGCCGCTTCGCGCCCCGATCCGGCGCGTCCGACGGCGGCCACGTGAAATTTCACCGCCAGCCGTGATCTTCGGGGGAGGTGGCGCACCTCCTAGCCGGCGGCGTAAAGACTGTGGTGGCCTTCCAGTGGTGCCTCCTTTGGTCCACCTCCTACCTGGCCGCAAATGGTCAAAATGACCTAACCGTCCACAAGCTCGAGAGCTTGGGGTGGTTTGGAGTTCAAAATGGTGTTTCGGGGGCTGTGTGGCTCTACGGCATCCAAATTTATGTTTATATAGGGCCTAGGGTTGTTTTCGAGTAAAACTTTGAAGATAATTGACACCAAAACACCGCCGCTTTGAAATTACCGTGGTTATAACTTTATCCGGTAGTTTGATGGATCGCTCGAATTGCCTATGAACTCGTGTCGACGAGGCCTACGAAATGGTGTCTTAGTAAACCCAAAACTATTCATCCTTGAAAAAGTCAACTTTGGTCCACATTTTAAGTGTTGGTCAAACCTGGTCAAACTGGTCAAACTTAGTCAAACATGGTCAAACGTGTTACAAACTTGTATTATTTGGTGCGGGTCATTACACGTGGACACCAAAATCTTGGAGTTTCGTCAAACTCCACGGCAGTAATCTTTCCTACTAAGGTTATTTCTAAATTTGTAGGCTATTTAATGGTTTGGAATTGGCTTAGAGGCTGTGTGTTTAAATTTCTACCCTCAAATTCTGACTGGTAGAAATTTTTAGAATTTTGACTATTTTCGACAACCCGGTGCATCAGGATCAAGTTTTTACGTCGCTGAATTTTCGAGACTGCTTGCATGCTTATGACAGACTTCGACTACTAGGCAGTCCCTACTATGTTGAGGTTTGGTTTTGCTCTCGACTGATGTCTTTAGGTTTTGTGGTGTGTTTTGGTATCACAATATTCGATGATGAACCGTGAAGGGACCAAGAGGTGCCCCGTTTTTATATGTGGGTCCGAAATTAGCCATTTTGGGTGTTATTAATAGAAAATGAATAACGTGGAATAAGGACACTAAAATATTTTTGTGTGAAATGTGTATGGTTGAGTGATTCAAAATGAATTTGCTTGGGTGTTTGTTAATTGTACCCATGTGAGCTAATTCTTGTGTAATTGATCGTGAATTCCAGATAACATGTTTTATGTGATTTAACTATGTTAATATATATGCATGTGAATATATTAGCATGAATGTGTTGGAATTGGCATCATGCATTCCATATGTACTGGGGTAACCTAGAAACTAGGTGTGAATGCATAGTTGAGATCGACACTGTGTTAGGTGTTTGATGGTGTGTCGTGAGTACACGGTTGCGGATCAACAATCATAGGTGTTGATTAGTGGGCTTGATTAATAAGACAACGTCCAAATAAGTCGCACTGTTAAGAAAATGGAAATGGCTCATCAGATTTCATATGCACCGGGGCACCTAGAACAACAGGGAGGAGTGCATGAGGTGAGGTTTCTCGAGAATTGTTCTGAGGGCTGACCAAACAACATTATTTGATCTGAAAGTGTGTCCACTACAACTGAGAGGTTGTCCATATAATATCAATCGTCTGAGTCCGCTTCAATTAATATACACTGAGGGTTGTCTATAATATCAATCGTCTGAGTCCGCCCAATTGATATAACCCGAGGGTTGTCCACAAAATAGATTATCGAAGTGTGTCCACTATTTATATCTAGAGGGTTTGGGTTCACTAAAAACAAATACCTTGTTTGTAAATGGTTTTCATCCATGGCGTAACGCATGCTCGAGGAGTCGAGAACCTCGAGCGATAAGTGTAAGAGAGCCACAGATCACCCGAAAAGTTACGCGCCTGAAAAGAAGACACACTCACACGTTGTCACAGACTCGGTCGCACGATAGAGCTCTACCGAATTTCGAGATTTGTTCCCATAATCACTTCAGATTGGGTAATGGAGCCAAGTGAGGGCTCGATACTTGGTCAGTTATAATACCAAAGACGCTGTCACAATGGGCATATGCATGAGACGTAGCCTGAGTGACTCGATATATTACTCAATGACATATCGAAAGATGGAAAGTCACAAAAGTTCTTTTCGCACATGGGGCACGGTGAGTCAATCTCATCTATAGCATGCGTGCATTCAGGTAGACATGTGCAGCACCTGACAGTTTGATTATACGTCATGTGCACTTAGGGTGGGGAGGCAGCCCTTGTAGATGACTACCGGGCTTTGCTCACCCCGCTGCAGGCGACGCCCATTTCCCGGGAGTCCGTTGACTACCCGTCAACCTACGGAAAATCTATACATCTCGTTTCACAAGACGCATACCTGAGTAAAATAGCCTCTTGGGCCCACAAACCAATACTCATAAAACAAAATAATCAACTATATTCATAGCTTCCATGCTCTGCTCTCTACAAAAGATTTATACATCTCATAACATATTTACTCAAAACACATTTCTACTTTCTTCTCAAAAGATACCTCTACTGCATCATCTCCCCGGGATAGTCCCCCTGTGACCCGAAAGGGTCCTGACGGCGGCGAGCAGCCCCAAGCAGAGTTTCTTTCCTAAGGCCTACTTCCCACTCCAAACATACGCAATGGCATATATAGAACAATCAATCACATTCCATACAATTATTTTCTATATGAAATAAATTATATCATGCATGAGATGCAACCTCATGCTCACAACCCGAACCGACTCGCTCCCCACACTCGATTGCCAAGTGTGACTAAAACAAGTCATCTGTGTACTATACCATGACTAACCATTGGACAACCCTCCAATTTTACTTATCAAAGCTTGATTTCCCTTTTTCTTTTAATTTGTGGGCCACGGATTTCCGGGTTTACATCGTAGGACGTCGCACGCCTTTTCAACATTTTCACGAACTTACATCAAGCGATTCATGTCTAACCACGAATAACCTGTGATTCTCACCTCGGGGGATCTACTCCCAACTGCTCCGCCCCAAAAACACGTAATTTATCATTCGACCATTTACACACTCGTGAATCTCTACCTTGATTCTGTCTCATTTTTCCCGAAAGTTCACGACTCCATTCACCAACACCGATGAATAAACCTTTCCTCGCACTCCACACCCGACTCCGACGCGACGCGACCGCCATATATAAATGACGACATTAACGTATTTTCCTCACGTTACATGCAATGAATTCCAAAGACTACGAAACATTTACAAACCATTAAAATTATACTTATAATATTATAATCTACCTCCATGCAAACCATATTAATACATCAAATAGCATGCATCAATATCTCAATTCCACACACTGCATGTTATTCAAACAATCACTAACACACAACTGGGTCTAAAAATTTGGACCATTCAACAGGGCACTTCACCGTCCCTTCACAAACATGAACCAATTCTGTTCCAAACATTATTTTCACAACAACAAACCACACGCCTAGAAACTTTCAGTTTCTAATTAACACCTAGCTCACACTGTCCGTGCAACCGGTCATGAAATCCATACCCCTTAGTCCCAAGGCTTGGAACTAATTTACATGGCCTCTCATGGCCTCCCACAAGCAACCCCTACCATTATAAAGCCTTTAGGCTAAAAGGAAACCAAGTAGGAAAATATCCTACTTCTTGGAGTTTGTCGAAACTCCAACTTTTTTGGTGTCCACACGTAGATCCTAATCGCAAGTGGCACAAACTTAGTACTCGAACTTCTTCGAACGCCGATCGCTTCTAAAAACCCTGAAAATCCTCATTTTCCCTTTCCTCCTCCTTTTTCTTCCTTTTCTCTCTACGGATTCTTTCCTTTCTTTTCTTTCCTTCCTTTCTTTTTTTTTCCTTTTTGCCTTTTCTTTTCCTTTTTCTCTTTTCTCTTCTCATTTTCCTTTCATTTCTCCTCATTTTCTCTTCTCCTTTGGTCCTTTTTCTCCCCCTTTTTGGAGAAATCATCATTCGGTCAATGGGTAGGAAATTGCCTCCCCATTTCCTCGAGTTAAAGGTGTGGCTCTCACTTTTCCATTCTTTTTCTTTTATTTCAAAATTCCTTTATTATGACATCATCACCACATGGCTCAATGTGAGCCATGGGATCCCTTTTCCCACACATGGCTCATTGTGAACCATTCCTTTTAGTAGACCACATGGCTCTTGCCAAGTGTCACTCTTTTGAGGTGCCATGTGGCATCTCCTTAACTTGCCCTGTGTCATCCGACACCCCATGCCTCGAAAAACTTGAAATCCCGACCACCTCGGAATCTAACGAAATTCGACGTGGTAGCTACCTACGAGATCGAATTCTAAATCTGAGAAGTCCGTTTGCCATTCGAGATCTAGAAAATTCCTGATTTTCAACCGAAATTTCTATTTTACCCTTTATTCAAAATCTCGATTTTCCGAGGTTTCACAAAGGGCACCCCTTCGTGCACAGAGCGCCAGGAGATATTCGCCCTAGAGGCCGATTTTGAAGAATGCTCAAGTTGTGGCTTTGGTGTTTTAGTTGGATACACGTGATAGAATGTTTTAAAACTTTAATATATGTGGTATAAGAGTAAATTATTAACTCTTGAAACTATGTATATAGTTAGTGTATATTGATAAGTATTATCAGATTGGCCCAAGAGGCCGCTTTACTCATGTATATGTCTTCGATGTTGATTTGGGACGTGGTTCTGGTAGAGCTCCCCGCATAAAGGAGACTTTGGCTCGATTTTCGTGGAATAGGCTCTGCCAATTCGACATTCACTAGTATTTCACTGGTTGATTCGGTACCAACGGACTTCTGATTGTGGTGTCATAGCATGGTATCAGAGCATAGGTATACGACTACCTAGAGCTTGAGGGACATGGGCTTAGGCCATTGCTATTGCGGTGAAAATTATACTAAATGGCCATACTTGGTATCTGAGTTTAGGTACACGGTAATACCTAGGAGTTCATGGATGTTTAGACCACGCATGCATGTGGTGTGTTTCGGTGGTTGTGGTTCAAATATGTGTTCCATAAGCTCGTGATTTGTGTGATTTGCAGATTGTGTGTTACACATTGCGTGCTGGAAAACTTATACACGGTATGATGTATATGGGAAATGTGATCGCGTGGTTATCATACATGTGGAAAATTATATAAGGCATAATGTATATAGGTGAAGAAGGGAATGCTAAGGTTAGGAACTATAACCTTAGGGTTCTAAATGAAACGAACCTGGAAAGTGTTGAATTTTAGTGAAATAAATAAAAGGGGAGTGGTTGGCAAGTATACCACTTAGGCGATGAACGTCATTGGCGGTTGCTAAGTCTATTAGTAATTGACACGTGCATTACTAGTTAGACCGAAATGAGATTAAATAAAGTTTGTTTCCCCATCATGTGTACGGCAGTCGAGGCCAAGGATGTAGAGGTCGTCCACGAGGTGTTAGCCAAGCACTAGCAATATTTGACCATTGAAGCCTCGTCGAGGTCGTTGGGGTTGTGCACACACCATTGCAATGTGCTAGGGTACCGGCACGAGAGGTCCGAGTAACCTCCAGAGATTTAAGTCACATCATCTCGACGCTATTGTGTATGGATCTCACGGTGGCAAACCATCGTCTTGCAGATATTAAGAATGTATTGGAGGCTATGGATATTACCTCCGATGCAGCCAAGATTAGGCTAGCTGCGTTCCAGCTAAAGGGTGAGTCCGAAGCGTGGTGGGACTGGGTTAAGACCTCTAGAGATTTAGAGGCAATGACTTGGGCAGACCCATGGCTCTTTATGAGCGGTGCATTTTCCGCCACTTCGCACATGCCAAGGCTCAAGAGTTCCTAGAGCCGAGGCAGGAACGATGACGCGATAGAGCATGGCCGTATTCACCGAAGTTGGCACGCTTTGGTGATGACTAGCGTACACGTATATGACCAAGGTCGATTTGAGAATGGACTGTTGTCCATCTCTGGCAAGACGGTGGGCCTCCGCCAAGACACGGACTCTATGGTCTGGGACGCCCGCCATAGAGAGGGATGGAGGACGCACAAGGCATTCGAGATGCGAAAAGTCTGGAAGAGTGAAGGAGGATCAGCCTTCTTCTTTCGGGGCTTGGAGGTTAAGGCCTCTGGAAAAGCCATTATACGGGAAAATTCTCCTTAGGATCTATGGTGAGAGTCGGGTCGATATGGTAGACACGTGCCTTGATGCCTCTGACACTGATGAGTCAGACAACCCACCCAAGTTAACACGATTGTGACCTCGAGGCTGTTATCATACCCTCGGCACTGCCTTGAGTCAGAGGAAGGCAGCATATGCATGTGAGTGATGATATGTGCGTGAATTTCGTGGATGAAATTCAAGTAAGAGGAAGAATGTAAACCCGGAAAATTTAATTTTTCCCGAAAAGAGTAAAACGGTAATTTCGGTTGAAAATCGAAAATTCTCTAGATCTCGATGACGAAACGGATTGCACCTGCTAAATTCGTCTCGAATCTAGTGACCTTAAAAGTTTCGTCGACTCGAGACAATCTAATATTTACGATTTTCTCGCGATAAGTCAATGCTGATCTTCGTGTGGACTAGATTTGTACGAAATCTCAAAAGTCAGAAATCCAGCCGCTAAGTTCATTTAAAATAAAGTGAATTGAAAAAAAATATATTTTAGGGTAGAAACAGACCCGAATAAAATAATATGAACCATATATTTAAATAATAATATAAGAATAAGAATAAGAATAATAAATAAATAAATAAATAAAAAATAAAAACGAAAAAAAAAAAATAAAGCAACAAAGTCAAAAACAGGAGGGAGAGAAGAGAGCGTACTGAGAGAATTTTAATTTTATTTTTTTCTTTTCTTCGCTTCTTTCTTGGATCTATGAAAATTGGACAGCAGGTTTTCGTCGGGACTGAAGGCAAAGTTGATCTACGCGACGAGAGCTATGCGTGAACACCAAAATCTTGGAGTTTCGTCAAACTCCACGAAGTAGGGAATTTTCCTACTTGTGTTATTTCTAGCCTAAAGGCTATTTAATGGTTTGGAATCGGCTTAGAGGCCGTAAAAGGCAGTAAATTTCAGTCCTCAAAATTTTGGACTGAGTGTAGGAATTTTTATGAATTTTTTAGACTAATTTCGATAATCCTGAAGCAATGGATCAAGCTAACAGCTCGCTGAATTTTCAGACTGCTTTTGCATTACCATGACACTTTGACTATTTTCTGTGCAGTCCCTGACTATGTTGAGGTTTGGTTTCGCTTCCCAGACTGATGTCTCTGCTCAGGGTGTGTTTGCATCAACATTCGATGATGAACCGTGGAAGTGGACCAAGAGGTGCCATGTTTGCGGGTCCAGATTTGGGCCATTTTAAAAGTATTACTAGAAAATGAATAACGGAATATGACACCGAAAATATTTTTCGTGTGAAAATGTGTATGGTCGAGCTGATTCAAATGAATTGCTTCAGGTTTACACTAGCCCATGTGAGCTAATTTCGTGTAATTGATTGTGAATTTGCATAACATGTTTTATGATTTAATTATGTTAAAAGATGTAATGCGAATATATTACATTTAACGCGTCACCGCATCATGCATTCCATATGCACTGGGTAACCTAGAAATTAGGTGTGAGTGCATAGTTGAGATCGATTACACTGTAATAGTGTCTGATATGTGTCGTGATTACATTTGCTAGGATCAACACCTGGGTAGGTGTTGATTAGTGGGCTTGATTAATAAGACAACGCCCAAATAAGTCGCACGTTAAGAAATGGAAATGGCTCATTTCATTTCATATGCACCGGTCACCTTGTAGAACAATAGGAGCTGAGTACGAGGTGGTTTCTTGAGAGAATTGTTTCGGAGGGTTGACCAACAAAATTATTTATCGGAGTGTGTCCACTACAACATCGGAGGGTTGTCCATATAATATAAATCGTCGGAGTCTACCCAATTGATATACATCGGAGGGTTGTCCATATAATATCAATCGCTGAGTCTCCATTTCCAATTGATATAACCCGAGGGTTGTCCAATAAAATAGATTATCTGAGTGTGTCCACCATTTTACCTGGTTGTCGGTTCACTCAAAAACAAATACCTTTGTTTGTAAATGGTTTTCATTCATGGCGTAACGTATGTTCGAGGGAGTCGTGAGAACTCGGCGTGAGCGGGTGTAAGACCTACTGTATCACCCGAAAAGTTATGCTTGTAACACCCCGTCCCAAGAGAGCTCCACAGCATACACCGTAGTGCATATGAGTACCAAGTGTCACACCGTAGTATTTGGAGACTAAAGTAGAAATGAAAGCTTATGGAACCCTGACTCAGGGTATTAAAACCAAGGGTACAATGGTCATTAAGCAAAAGGATATGGAAATTATAATCAAGTAGAGATGGGCCATAATACAATTAAAACAAGTTACCTCGCACAATTAAAAAGATGAGGCTATTTGCAATTAAAGGAAATGTTAAAATATACTAATAGGAAAATAAAAGCAAAAATTCATCGGGTCTCAAAAGTTTGCCCTAGCTAACCCGTAGAGGAGAGGGAGAGAGCCAAGAGAAGGAAGAAGAGGAAGAAGAGGCCAAGAGGCCAAAATCAGGTATGTTGTTGTCTTAGAATCAAGTGGCTGATTCCTAAGGTTTTTGGTATGGAGATTAGATTCTCCTCTTTCGGGACTATGTTGTGCAAAGAGCACATAACCTTTCAATTTGTCATAGTGAGTGTAAAACCCAATTGATGTAAAAGAAACTTGGAATCATCAAAATTATGTGGTTTTAAAAAGAAATGGTGGAACTAGGTTGAGTTCTTGGAATTCCACCTAAGGTTTTGTGTTTTGAGGTCCCAAAGCACCAATTTATGGTTAGAATTGTTTTAGATGAATTCCAAGTTGGTTTTTTGAGGTATTAAAATTATAGAAGTTGTATGGAGTGAATGGGCATCAAAAGTGGGAAAACAACAAAATCTGAGCAAAATTTTGAAGGTGTACTGCACATGAACAGTGTACCGGTACACCCCACCGTACAAAAGTGTACTCAAGACATGAACAAAGGGTGTACCAGACACTCGTTCGTTTTTCCTATTTCGACCGGGCTGTATTTTGCCATAACTTGCTCATTTCTATTCGATTTATGATTCAAGTGGCCAATTAAAATAGACTTCAAGGAGAACCTAAACCTAGCAAATAGGTGCATCATCAAATTCTGATCCTAAGTAGCCTGATCCAACTCACTCAAAGTGTAGAGCCATGTGCAAGAAAAAAATTCTGATTTTACCTGACATAGAGTGTGTCTCTGGGTTGTTTCGACGTAACTTGAGTTTCGGGTCTCCGAATTGGGTGATTCCTGAATAGAACCCTTTAGCACCTTAACTTTAAAAGAGTATAAAGAGCGTGACTAAGTCTAGGACGTACGTTATTAAGAGACGACACTATTGCCGTATTCATTGAACAGAAGTTAAAAGCAGCGGAGGTTGCAATCCAAGGCCAAGCTTAAGCAAAGAGGTGAGTGTTCTAAACTCTCATTTTCCAAATACTAGTGTATTATTATTATTATAAACTCGTTTTTACATCGTATTTCATGGTTTTGAATGCAAACCATTTTCAAGAAGCAAGCAATGAGATAAAAGCAAGCAAAATGGTTTCTGAAGTTAAACCATTTTTGAAAAGCAAGTATCGTTTTAAAATTGTAAAACCATAATTAAGCAAGCAAGGGTAAGCAAATGGTTTTGAATAATTAAACCATTTTTCAAGCTAGGCAAGTAAGTAAGCAAATGGCTTAATAATAAACCATTTTTCATGAAGTAAGCAAATGGTTTTAGCAAACCATTTTGAGCAAGCAAGCAAGCAAAGAAAGTTTGTCAAAACAAGGCCTTCCTGGGCCTAAGCAAGTAACCGGCTGAGGTATTTCCGCATGCACGGTGGTGTTAGGATTTCATACATGCATTGTAGCTTTGCCCTGCTCCAAGAAACTTAGCGACATACATCACGCATTTAAATAGAGACCGTGGCACGCATGTGAGCGAGGAGTACAAGCATGGTACTCTAACTAAATTACGTGATGGCGACACGAGGTCAATTCCACCATATTCACCTGAAAAAGGTGACGCAGACAAAGGTCCTTCCACCAAGACGTTGAACACAAAGTTCCCGCTCACTAAGTGTGAAAGTAAGCAAAATAGGCCTCCATTGGTTGATGTTTTATAAGCATGAGACTTCGCTTGAAAATCAACCATCGGGTTCCCTAGTCGCCTGTGCTTCCGAGTTTTAAAGCAAACGGCTGAGCCTGTGCCCCCGCTGAGATTTCAAACGACGGCTGAGCCAAGCTCCCATGGGATTTTGTTTTCAGCATGCTGAGCCCTGTGCTCCCGCTTTTTATGAAAAGTTGAGAAACTTTTAAAGCAAAGGTTTGTGAAAGGTTTTAAGAAACTTTTCAAGCATGATAAGCAAGCAAGCAAAGAAAAATTATGAGAAGTTTTATAAACTTCTAAGCAAGCAAGAAATAAGAGTTTTACAAGCTTTTAAAGAAAAGCGAAACAAAGCAAGCAAGTACAAAAGCAAGCAAAGAAAAGTTTTAGAAACTTTCAAAGCAAGTAGAAGCAAAGAAAAGCTTCGAAAATATGTGAAAAGAAGCTGTATTTTTCAAATGTTTTCCTGAAAAGAAAACTGCTATAAAGCATACACTCACTCGAGCTCGCTTAACCTTTATTATTTTGTATTTTAAAAACTATTTTCCAGGTACAGGTACGGAAGACGCTGGAGCACAATAGGATTGGTCCTCGACATCGCTAAGTGCTGTGTATTAATAATATTTTGTAAGAAAAATACTTTGAATTTATGGAACATATGTATGTACATAGTTTAAGATGATGGGAATGCTGCTGGTATGTCAAGGCATATATTTTGACATAGTGTAAATTGGATGTATACAGGATTTGAATTTAGACTATGTGCACTGGCCATGCCGGTTTTTCCACGCTTAAGATTTTACCAAATCCTGTTATAAATTAAAAGAAAAATTTTATTAGAGGTTTAAGCAAGCAATACGGCCATTTCACAGGATTTCTAGTCATTAGAGGTAACTGCATTAGGATTTCAGGGAGGCTCGCATGCCCGCCGTAGGGTGGGGTGTGTCATCGTCGCCAAAGAAGACACACTACCATGTTTATCATATAGACTCGGGTCGCGTGGATAGAGCCTGATCGACTGGGATTTGTTGCCCATTGACACTCAGACAGTAATGGAGCCGTTGAGGGCTCGACACTTGTGTCAGCAGGCCACTCAAAGGATGCTTGTCACAATGGGCTATGTGATGTGAGACGAGTCACGAGTGACTCGAGATATATTACCTAATGACATATCGAGTGATGGAGTCAAATCTAAAGCTCTACATGGGCATGGTGAGTCGAGTCTCATTCATGACATGCATATCTCAAAGTGTATTACGTTGTGATGTCAAGACTTTGATGTGTGTTTGATTATGCGACATTGCACGCAGACTTAGCGAGTAGCCCTCAGTAGATTATCACTAATGAGCTTTGCTCACCCTGTCAGGACCCCCTTTCAAAATAGTGGAGCGCTCGAGGAGACGAATGTCCTAGAGGCCGATTTTGAAGAATGCTTCGTCAGGGTTTTTGGTGTTTTGTGTTGGATACATGTATTAGAATGTTTTAAAACTTTAATATATGTGGTATAAGAGTAAATTATTAACTCTTGAAACTATGGTATATAGTTAGTGTATATTGATGAGTATTGTTGTATGGGCCCAAGTGGCCGTTTTTACTCATGTGTATGTCTTCTGATGTTGATATTGGGATAGGTGGTTCTTGGGTAGAGCTCCCCGTACAAAGGAGACTCTGCCCTATTTTCGTGATTAGTGTCGAGTTACCCAACATTCACGAGTATTTCAGGTTGAAGCGGTACCAACCTGACCCTGGGACGGTGTCACATCGGTGTGTTCTCTAGCTCCTGATCACCAAAATACCCGAAATTCAAACTTGCATCGTTAAAAACAATCTCAAAAATTCCTAAAAATTCCTACACTTAATCCAAAAAATTTGAGACTGAAATTTATGGCCTTTCATGGCCTCTAAGCCAATCCCAAGCTATTAAATGACCTTTATGCTAGAAATAATACAAGTAGAAAAATTCTCTATCTCGTGGATTTTGACAAAACTCCAAGATTTTGGTACCCACGCAGAAATTTCTCACAGATGGATCAACTTTCGCTTCAGCCCCGATGAAATTCCACGGTCCGATTTACAATCTGAAAATGAAAAGAAGAAAAAATAAAAATATATCTCTCTTATACCCTCTCTCCCTCTCACCGTTTTTTACTTTTCCTTTTGGTTTTTTTGGTTTTTATTTCTTTTATTATTATTATTATTATAGATACATGATTCATATTATTTTATTCGAGTCCATTTTTACTATGAAACAATTTATTTTTTTTCAGTTTACTTTATTTTACATGAACTTGGGCCTGCCATTTTTTGACTTCGAGACATTTTCGTAAAAATCTTGGTCTCGTCACCGACCCGGCTTATCATCCGTAGTGTAACGTAAAATATTCCGCTTTATCTCAAATTCGACGAACTTTCGAGTCACTAGATTTCATGAGACTAATTTAACGGCGCAATTGGCCATTATCCGAGATCTGTGAGAATTTCCATTTTTCAACCGAAATTACTGCTTTTACCTTCTTTTCTAAAATTCGAATTTTCCCCGTTTCAATTTGAATTTCATTTGTTTAATAAAATAACTATAAAAATATAGTTAAGGTTCAAAGAAAATTAGCAAATTCATTAGTTTTGGTCTCAAGTAATTATTTAATTTCTTTTTTGAATGTGTTAAATTAGTAAAAAAATTGGAACTACATTTGTCATTTTCTTCACAACTTATCGACGGTGACTTCCTTCTTTCATGATGCAATTGGTTCTCAAATATATATATATATATATATATATATATATATATATATATATATATATATATATATATATATATATATATATATATAATTAATTAATTAATTAATTTTTATTTAATTTAGTAAATTGCTGTGTGGGAATTAATATAACACTCTTCTTCTACTCATTTGATTAGGTCTATTATTAAAATAATGAAAAATTTATATAATGATATCCCCGCATAATCTATACAAATTAATCACTAAAACAAGAAGTGGAGACTCAAAATCACAATAAATAATCTCTATTTCAATACAAACTGATCACCATGAAATAAAATCACTTCAAAATTAAATAAATACATTAAATAAGAAAATATACAAATTTGAAAACAAATAAACAAATAGAGAGATGAAAAATACAATTAAGAAGAAAGGAAGAATTAGAAAAAAAACAAACATAGTTCAGGAGGAGGAAACCATGAAACAAATGCAAATTTGTTTGCATGCAAACGCAAACAAATTCCAGAAGATAATGAAATTAATCAAGGAAGGGAAGATCTTCTTTTTAGACATAGCAAAGTGTTATTAGCACATGATTTTACGGAGCTTATCCCAATCTTCTCCCCCGGTCTCTTTAATCTCTTTAATTGATTCGTAGCATGATGACCCTTCTAGTGAAAGTTTCTCAAGATTTGTTAGTCGCAATCCATGAGGAAGCTCTTTCATTTCTCCACAATACCGGATTTTAAAGGTTTTGAGACTACTCATTGCTCATTTCCCTACCATCAGTTCCTCTAATTCATGTAACTCATACGATTCTAATCTTTCAAGTTGAAGGAACCCTTCCGAAGAGCATACCATCTTTTTCCCGACATATGCACGGTAGCATAATCCAAGAATTTGTAGTGATGGCAACTTCTTTAGGATCATTATTGGATCATCTCTTAACTCGCATTTCCACAACTCAAGTTTGAGGAGGTTTGGAGGGTAGAATTCAATTTGTTTCAAGAATTCAAACTTCCGAACATGGCCAATTCATGTGCTGCAGGCATGGTGCGAAAGGCAGCGAGTCCAGAACTAATGTTGTGTTATAATCATATACATTCTTCTTCTCCCTCACTAATCCAATTCCAAGGTGAAGTGATTTAATTAAATGTTTCGAAATAAGCTGGTAAAATGACAACTAATTTAATTTCACTAGAAGCTTCACCTTGAATGGGTTAGACTAAAAATCCTTCTTCAAATATGAAGTGAAACATCAAAGTAAATAAGCCCTAAGCTGAGTCAATTTGGCCATCTCCCTCTAACCAACTCTCCCTCCTTTCAAGCTAAAGTTTGAAGATTGGGTGAGTTGCTCCACACCCACAGCCATTCAAGAGTAACACTTATTTATTTGGGATTGGCTTGAAACTTTGCCTTCCCAACACCCTAGATGTCTCATTTCTGAAATTTCCAAATTGAATATGGTATATTGCAATGAATATCTTCTAAGTCAAGACTCTACAGATTAACCAATCTACCAATGGTCGATGGAAGCATTACAATATTATAAAATCCCCTTATGTACAAGAATTTTAGGTGGATGAGTTCTCCTATTGCTCGTGGGAGCATATGCTTACATCTTGTCTCTCCTCAGTTCAAAACCGTAAGTAATTTAATATGCTCTTGCAAATATGCCCTAACTTTTTTTCCCTATAATTCTATTAAATGAGACCAAAGATCTAAGTTGTGAATTATGCAAGCATTGAGAAATGTCATCATGGATGAGATTTGATGAATAACAAGCCAACTATCACTAATAGGAGATGTGAACCATGTTTTCATGTACCTCAAAAGTTTTATGTCCCTAGTAGCTCGAAATGTGCTAAGGCTCGAAGAGATCATGCATGCAACAAGACAAAACTCCTCCATCTATCCCTAGTTCTGCCACTTGAATCAAACTTCTATGGACCAACTCATGTATGTAGTCCTCTATAGTGTCTTCGAGTGTTTCTTTTTCCCTTCTCTGTATAAAGCCCTTAGCCAACCTTAATTTAATCAGCTTACTTATATCAATCTTAGAGTCTTCCGGGAAGATCACACAATAAAGAAAACAAGACTTCAAGTAATATCGTAAGTCATTGTAACTTAAAGATCTTTTCTCCTGCGATGGCTTGCCTTTATCTTTTGTGGATAATAAGCCTCCTAACACTCAGATAGCGAAGGCAAACCTTCGTGATTTTCTCATCATTTTCTTTCCCACTCCTCTGAACTCACTAGTTAAAGCGGTACGAGTTGTAGTGCTAGTCATCCCTTGAAAAGTTTTTTGGGAAAGAGATGCCAACTCTCATCCTCATTCATAAGACGAAGTTGATAGATATATTATTGGGAAGTGGCATGCAGAGCAATTTCTTTATTGCGACTGGTGATCAATATTTTGCTCCCATCCTTAGCCTTTGAAAAATGTGATCGCAGGCGACTCCAAACTTCATTACTCCATACATCATCCATGACTACCAAGTACTTCTTCTCCTTGAGGTATTCACAAAGCTTCTTGCCAAGCTCATTCTCTCCCATGTCTCTTTTTTCTGTATCGCGGAGAGACATAATACTATTACAATATGAAGCAAAACGCCTCTCTTCTTGCTTTGAACTCCCGTGGACACATAAACCCAAGCTCTACAAATGAAGTGTTGTCGAACATCTTTTCTGATTATAAACTTTTTGGCAAGAGTTGTTTTGCTAAGCCGCCATCCCCACAATGGAGCACAATCGATCTGCCTCCTTCATCAGCATCCGCCACGTTGAAGAGAGATTATTGATCAAGAATCCAAATAGATGAAACAAAGAGATTAACAATAGCACTAGCCTCTAAACACCGATATATGCTAAATATAAATCGTTTATATAGTTAAGGAAGGAACGAAGAAAAGAAAAAATGAAGGAAATAAACGTAGTTAAATGGATATATATAATTTTATTTATCACTTCAAAATAATTTTATTTATTTTAACTCATTAATATAAAAACTAAATAATTTAAGAATTTTTAATTTTTCAAGTAATTTTATTTATATTTAACTTTTTTTAATATTCTTCATTACATACCAAATATTAAAAACAATTTTTTATTACTTTTTTTCTTTCCTAAGTACTTCCAAAGAATCAAATACAACCTTTCTATTTTGATAGTGGTTTCCATTTCTTGGTCTACCAAATTCCATACACAGTGGGCATTGTAATAGTTGATCAGGAATTTTTATCATATGATCTACGCCATACAAATAAATCCTCTCACGCATTTTTGTACAAAGAATGAAAGCGAATCAATAATGTCTGGGTTGATACACTACTAAAACCCGAGAAAATTCAATTTTTCTCGAAAACGGTAAACGGTAATTTCTACGAAAAACCGAAAATTCTCTAGATCTTGGATGACTAAACGGATTGCGCCGTTAAATTGCCTCATGAATCTTAGTGACCCGTAAAAGTTTCACAATTCGAGACAATTAGAATATTTTACGAATTTCGGGTGATAAGTCACTGATTCTTCAGACCTAGATTTTACGAAAAATCTCGAAAAGTCGAAAATGGCTTGAGCTAAAGTTCATTTAAATAATTGAACTGAAAAGAAATAAAATTTTTCGGGAGAGAAACGAACCCGAATGAGGCAATATAAGTTATGTATCTAAATAATAATAATAATAATAATATAATAATAATAATATAATAATAATAATAAAATAAAAAAATCAAATAAAAGGAGGAACCTACTGTAGGGAGAGAGAGCGTCGGGAGAGAGAGAGTTTGAGAGAAAAATTTTTATTTTTTATTTTTCTCTTCGCTTCTTTCTCAGATCTACGAAATCAAGCCAAGTTTTCGGCTTCAAGACCAAGGCGTGTGCTGATCTACGCGACGTAGCTACGCTGCGGATACTCAAAAAAGTGGAGTTTCAATAAACTCCGTGATGTAGGGATTTTATCCTACTTGAAGTTACACTTTGTTTAAGTGTTTTGTAATGTTTTGGTTGGTTTGAGACCTTGAACGACCATTTGATAGATCCCAAAACTTATAATCGACCACGGGAATTCTTTCGGTAATTTTTGGCACTCCATTCGACATCCGTGACTGTAGGGCCGTTTGAGGTGTTTGTTTCATAATTTATCGAAATATTTTTGAAATGAACGGCTCGAAGCAAAAAGGAATTAATAGTTAATGCATGCTTGATGTGTTAACATGATGTCACTGTACGAGGCTGAATATAATTGTGTGTATAGGCCTTTGGAGATTAGATTAGGATTTTGCTCAATTATACGAAATATAATCAGGTGTGGTAGCTATTGGAGATGATCGCGAATTGCTCAAATGAGCAAAATTTGGGTGATGTTTGTTGAATATTGAATAGCTCGTTGAGCTAGTTTGGTGATGGTTGATCCACGTTAAATTACATGTGGTGTGAATGTAATTTCTAGAATATATGCATAATTGATATATTGTATAAAAACGAATAAATTAAGATAACGATTTACATGACCAGAACCTGCACTTGGTGAAATGAGCCAAGCATTTATTAATGAATTCCGAAAACGAACACCTGGCCATGGTTTAATTTCACACGACGATTTTCGAGACCGACGAGACGGCCAACAGATCATTTCAGACGGCGACCATAACTCCAGCTGAAAAAGCCTTCACCAACCAATTCGCCTGAGGGTAGTCTCATATTTTTACCGACATCTCTCGTAGTATATTTTCAAGAACAACAAGTTTTGTTTTGAAAATGATTATTTTCATACATACTTTGCGGCAGCGAGCGAGTCGAGACTCAGAGACATTTTGAACTTACGCACATTCAAGAAAGATCGATTTACTCGAAATGCGAATCAGTTGATTGCATATCCAATTTAGCGGAGAGAGTAACCCATTTAAAGTATTCCACTACTGGACGATAGTTCACCTCGCTGAGGGAACATTTTTTCAGGTACAGGGGTGTTCGAGAAGACTCATTTTCTTAGAGACCGATTTTGAAGAAAGTCGGGTTGTGGCTTTGATGTTTTTGGATGGCCATGTATTAGAATTAGTAGATTTTAATATGTATTTGTATTAAGAGAAATGTTATAACTCTTGAACCACATGAGTATTTGGTTGGGATATAGATTTTGTGAGTTGAACTATTGGAATATAGTTGGGTATATTTGATTTAGTAAGTTGATGCAGGGCCCAAGTGACCATTTTTACTGCGTGATGCTGCCTCGTGATAATAGACGATAGATTTCCAGATTGGATGGGTAGTCAATGGACCCCCGATTTTAGGGCGTCACAACTAACACGTTCAAAACATATTGATGAGAATGGACATGAGCGGAAGAACAGATTCGGAAAGAAGAAGATGAGAAGTGAGAAAAAAAAAAGAACAAATATGAGAAATTTTTGGAATTCTTCTCCCTAACCCAAACGTGTTCCCTCCCTTTTATACAACAATCCTAACAAAACATAACATAAATGGTTATACTCCTAACTCTTTAAATCTGTTGGGATTCCTAATACTCGTTTTGCCCTTAGCAATTGAAATCTCCTCCCCAATTAGCTTCTCAAAATTCCTTTGTCTTTGTTGTTGAAGTGATTTACTAATCTCGCACATGTTGCTCGGTGAGTCAATATTCTCCTACGTGCCGCTTTGTTCTCCAAAACCAAAATTTTACCCACTGCTCATATCACATATATGACAAAAATGAATAAAAATCAATCAAAACTAGAAAAGAAAAGAGTGCAAGAATATTACAATTATGAGCATGTCAGAAGGTATCTTGCTCACCTAATTTAATTAAAGGTCGTTGGTTGGTTTAATATCTTCCCCATCAAGACAGATGCGTGGGAGATGGGCAATGCAGTGCCAATCCTCTCCTGTTTGTGGTTCGCGTCTTTTACTTAACTCAGGACAATCCTCGATCGCTAGAACCTGTAGTGCAGTGAGGCGATGCATCCCTTGTGGCAAAGCTGAAAGTGTAGGCAGTCTTTAATCTCACTTGGAGGAATGAGATTTCCAATGACTTAGGCAATGCTTGAAGTTATGACAACTTGCAATATGTAAGTAGCGCAGGGTGGTAGCAGTTGGCCCGTGGAGCCTAGTGGGGCAAAGTTGTCTAATTTCGGTACTTGACGATCATAAAGGAACTGAGTCTAGTACTACTACCACTACTACTACTGGAGCCTTGAGTGCCATTCTCTTCATCTCCACCCCATCCATTAAATCAAGCCTTTCAATTGTAAATTATCAGATTCTAATGCGGCCAGGTGTTTTACACTTGTTGATAATGATACCAGGCTTGGACAATTTGAAATAATTAATGTTCTAAGAGCATTGAGGTTTTGTATTCCTTCAAACATACTTTCTAGATTGTCACATTCGTCAATCCACAAACAACGAAGAGAAATCAAGCATCCCGTCCCGTTCTCTTTCCCTGGGAAAGTTCTCTGCTTTGTGGTTACCGACAAAAATCTTAGGCTGACTGCTACCCATATCACTCCGGTAATTCTTCAAGTTCTTACATTCCCCAAGTATCAATGTCTGCAAATGGTGCAACTTGCATGCAGTTGGCAGTTTCGATCCTTTTAATTTAGAATAGGGTTTAAATATCTCAAATGTTTCCATCTTACCAATGGAGCTTGGCAGCGCCTCAAATCAGAGTCTCTTAAATCCAAATATCGGATGCATTTGAATCTTGAAGCGCAAGTACTCACAAATGACTTACCAGCAGCCCCTCCATCTTTATAAGGAAACAAAATGTAATCTGATCTTGTCTATTTTCTGAGCAAGTGTTAGAACTTCTTCTGACCATGACAGGAAACAGGCAAACCTCGCTGGAGTGGAGTTTGCATCATTTGAGTGTAGTGATCAAATTGTGCCACTGACTGTGCAAGGTCATGCACCAGATCATGCATTTTAAAAGTAACAAAAATTTACGATCATCCACGTTCTGAAAGAAAGATCTTGAGCACAATTCCTAGCATTATATTCATTACCGATATCTTCCAAGTCCTCGTTTCGGCCGGATGGCTGAATGAGGCCGTGTGCCAACCAAAATTGGATCAACTCATGGTTGCTGAACTCAAAATCTTTTGGAAACAATGAACAAAAGACAAAACATTGTTTTAAGCAAGCCGGAAGTTCATCATAGCTAAGTTTCAATATAGGTAGAATTCTATCTTCTTTAGATTTCCATATCTCATTGTCTCTCATAGATGCCCAAACATGTTCATCTTCCTTTCCGAAAAGGAAGCAGCCTAAAGCTCTACTGCAAGAGGAACCCTCCGCATTTCTTGACAATCTCATCCCCAAGTTTTAGAAGGTTCGAGTAATGCTTACCTTCCCCATCTATAAACGCACATTTTACAAATTGCAAGACAAAACAATCCCTGATGGGGAAGACCTTTAATTCTTGTGGGGAAGAGTTCATGACGGAGGCTACTGACTTTTTTGCGGGTAGTCACCACGATTTACTGCCATCTGCACCACCCACGAGCAGCTCTTTAATTTGAGCCATTTCTCCTCTCATCATTCCAAAATTATCGTCTAGTACAAGCAGGTATCTGCTATTATTTAATGCATTTCTAGTTGGGCTTGCAATTCATCCAAAGGCAAGTCAGGAAGGCCTTTCCTTGGTTGCAGAAACAACTAAGAATCTTCTTTGTTAACTTCAGTCAAATCTTCATCAGATACAAAAACCCAGAGTCTTTGATCGAAATGTTCACTACTCCTTTCATCATTAAAGACCACTTAGCAAGATGTCTTCCCATCCCTCCGATCCCAATTATGGGAATGACATAAACATTTTCCTGCTCATCATTGCTTGGTTGCATTAACATGCTTAGAATGTTTTCCTTCTCCAGGTCCCTTCCAATAATATTCGAAACATCAACGTAGGAGTGGGTCATCTCCCTCTTCCTATTTACCATATTACTCTCCACCACAATCGTTTCGGTGAGATTAAATTTAGAGTGATCAATTCTCATCAATCACATCATCAGCGTCACAAAGGGCGCTTCTTGAGTTCCCTTGGAGCCAATCACTGATCTGGTGGTTATTGGATTTCTGCTCCTCAGCATCTAAGATCACGGCCTGAATGGTTGATATTGTATTTTTCAGATCTTCAAGGTCATCTTTGACACCCCATACAAGAACAACTTCTTGGAGAGCAAGTAAGCCTAATTTTCCCAGGACTTGGTTTGCTAACAGAAAGGCAAATGATTCAGCCATTTCTGTGAAGAAAAAATGAAAGTGGAAGCAGAGGATCTGATGATGTTGACTTGACTTGAACCTCATAGACACCTAGATAAATATAAATTATTAAATATACGATAATTTAATTTTTATAATTGTTGGGCCTAGGCCTTTACTATTTTATCCAACTCCATATATTTAGGGCCAGCCCATTTGTTTAAGGTTTTGTATTAACCATTAACTACTATTAATAGTTAAAGGAGATTTTAGTAGGGATTTTGGAGCTCTGGTCTCCCATTTTTCTAGGCACAGCCGTGGGACAACCTAATCATTAGAAACATATTATTGTTTTCTTTTAATTGTTTTTTTTTTTTTGAACCAACATATTAATAGTTTTCTTAAACAATAAAATTTAATCAATACCAACAAGAATTTAGTTGAAGTTTGAAAATTCCTGTCTTGAAATGCTATTTATGGTCCACTATTTAGGCTTCTAGTAAGTAGATTTTAGAGGCTTTGGAGCTCTGTCTCACCTGCATTTTCCTTAAAGTACAACCTAATCATTAGAGACATGTTATTTGCTTTAAAACAATAAAATTTAATTAATGCTTTGAAATTCCTGCTCTTTTTACATGCCATTTAGGAAAGCACGTCACAATTGAAAACTGAGCAAAGGAAGGGCACAGTGAAATGCAAACGCATATAAAAATAAAAATTTCCTTGGGTCTCCCCCGTCCAAAAAACTGTTTTTTTCCTCAAAAAACTAAGAGAATAAAAAAAGTAGTGAGAACTAAGAGCCCATTGGAAAGAAAATCTCTTAATCTTAAGGATAAAATCTCTTATTTTTTATCAAGAATTAATTATTCCTACTATGATTAATTTTTCTGTAGAAATATGATGAAAACTGGAAATCATTACAAATATCTTTGCGATTTTTCGCCTCGATACTTATCCATAATTAACTTCATATGCTGCAGGATGACCGGTCGGGAACTTAGTGGCCCAGACGCAAGGCCTCTGGGAGCTAATCCATGGGAAGACATCCTCGCTTTCTGAGATTCTCACCGTGGCGCCTAACTTTAATATGGCAAGTGGGCTCGAGTAGTTTTAGAACATGGTCCAGTTTGGTCTCGGGGCCCATTGAGTAGTAGGTCTAAAGACCTATGTATCCATAATGCCCCTTCTTTTCCCTAAGAATTTTGCTTTTTCAATGGGGAAAATACTGTGTTTTAAACCTTGATAGGGAAAAGAAAAGACTGAAAATCACGAGAATATCAAACACGCCAAGGTAGTCTGCCATTGCTGTGCCATGCAGCCACTTCTTCTCAACATGTTCCAGGTCATGATATTTTGATCATTTAATGCCCGCTAAGGTTTCAACCACATGCAAAAACAAAATCCGGAAAGCCACCTCTTTTTTACTACTTCACGCTTATTATTACAATTTCTTCGCTTCTTCCATGCTTCTACAAACTTTTCTTTTTCTGGCGATTCATCTGGTGTCTTCGACCGCTTTCAATTTTCCGTGAGTTTTTCTCAAACTTCGCTTTGTATTCGTCTCTTACTATTTTTTTGTGTTCTCGTTTGTGGAGTATTTTGGGTCGAAAGTTCTCGCTTTCTTCTTGAGGCGAACATCGCTCACTCGGTGGTGTTCTTAGGTTTCAGTTGCTACTGTAGTTGTTGCACTCCAGAGAGGGGGACTTTTTTATCTTTTGGTTGATCCCTTTTTATCTGTTTGTTCGTCTGTAGAATTGCGAGAGGTCAGGATGAGGCTTCCACCAATCAGGTTGGGTAAGGAGGGACCTCCGAAACGCCCCACAACAGTCCCCGCGCCACAGGACTCTGAGGTCCTTCGACAAGTCCCCGCCGCCATCATATTGAGATGTCAACCATCGACTACCTTAACAATGGGAGCTAGTGCATAATGCCATTTATTTTACCCGAGAGCAATAAGGTTGACTTTGCTTCCTTTGTCCTCTTTTGGTGAAGCATTCCTACACTTCACTGGGGCACCTCCGTGACTTGTACATCCGAATATCTTTTAGATTCTTATATCGTAATGTAGTTAAACTTTCTCTACCGCTTGATATTTCACAGAGATTTGTTTTATTTATACTTTAAAGATTGGGATTGGGGGCCGCCTATCTATATCGGGCCATAGCCCTCATCTACAATTTGTAACCGAGCTCCCGAACTCCCCCAAGACCGAAGTGATGTTTTGGTTAAAGGTCCATGGTACGACACCGAGCTCTCTAGTGGCTCCCTTCGGACTTCGAATCGCCTCTCTCATTCCTAGGTTCATTTGCGCCCAGGGACTTATACTCTTCTAGGCCATCTGTGCTTTTTACATGCCCTTCATTTCTGTAATTTTGCGTGTTTTGACATGTTCTTCTTTTCTGAAATTTTTGTAGGTAAACGTAGGCGAGGCCAACTGGTTAGATAGGTGGAGAAGGCCAGTCTGGAGCAAATCAAACGGCTTCTAGAGATCATTGAGGGGGAGCGCAACCACGAGCTCCTCTTATCTGTGAAGAACTTGCAAGAATTAATCTCCAGCCCCTTCCCTTACATAGCTCGTCATCCTCACCATGCCAATGGAGCTTGTTAGGAGGCAAACACTCACTGGCCGACCTCCTGAAGTCAATCTCGGCACTCAAGACAAGTGGGTTCTACTTAAGAGCCCTGCCAAGAACACTCAATAAACCCTGGCCACCTTTCGTCCGACCAACACCTTTGATGAACAAGATTTCTACCGCCCTAAAGTACGAAGAAGAAGAAGAAAGGAAAGATCATGTTTGTTATGCGGGGATTAGAGGGCTTTGGTAGGATTTGGTGGATCCAAAGGCTGGGTGACTCTGGCCGAGTAAAGCAGAGGACAATATGTCTAGCCTCACGCTGATATCCTCGCAATGGATTAGCGTGCAATGAGTGCTCAGGGGGAGACTACCCCCGACTCTAAAGTATCTGGCGGAAAGCGCCAAAGTGTTTAGCCTGTATGAAAGGCTCGCAGGAGCCCAAAGAATAATTGCCGGTGGACTCCTGCATCGAGCCTCCCGATGCCCTACTAGCATTGGAGGGTGCCACTAAGATGCTTCTCGAGGCTTCTGTGCATCGCTGGGGAGATGGATTCTAGCCGTGGGGCCTTGCAATGCCGGGATGGAGTTGTGAGGGAGGCTCCTCAAAGGCATTCGTCGGGTCACTGTTTCCTGGCCAAGCTTGCAAATACAAGCCCCAGCCAACGCCCCGCGTCGGGTGTCGAACCCACCCACAACTGATGAAGTGGGATCAGCCTTCGACGAACACGCCTATTCCTAGTCCTGATGCCACCCAATCAATTATCGACCTTTGGAACCCCTTCAACCAGAGGGACACTTCTATCGCTAATATGCACGACCTCTACCCCACCAACCTTTGCATACCGGTGGTGGCGTGTTCTAAAGAGTACTCCATTTCCTTCCCTCTATTCGACAAAAGTCCTTAATAGCACGTGGGTCGAAGATCGAAATATACCTTCTCAACCACACTTTAATGAGACTACTGAGCCGGGTATGGCTTGTCTTCTAACACTTGATTGTGAGTCTTATGTCATGGATTTTCTCTCTAATTCCTTCCTTCAGAGGGTTGTCACCATTCCTAATATGGCGTACAACATGGGGAGCTTCCACCATAGCCTGAAGATGCCAAGAAGCCGGCAATCTTATGCTCCTCGACCTGTTGCTCCCAAAGGTCTATACCCTAGAAGACGACCTAAGCAAGGCCAAGGCCAAGTCCTACTGGGAGCGGAAGGCCAAGGAGGGTATAGAGAGGGCCACTGCGGAGAATGAGAGGGATGAGGATAAAGAAGAGGCTTAGGCTGCCCGGCTGCGTGCGGTCGCAGCGGGTGAAGCAAAGGCGTGGGCGGAGGATGAGCTAGCTAGGGTTCCAGACTCCCTAGCAGTTGTGGAGGAGGCTAAAGCTAGTGGCTGTGGTCAAGGAACTTCCCTTTTCCTGAGATCAGGCAAATAAAGATAAAAAACCATGATTCAAACCTAAGAACATACACAGTCTCTATGTCGCCATTACCAAGGACTATTATCTAATCCCTAAGAATGGCGCCCAAAACTCAGAAGCAAACTACAAGACATATACAAATTTATGACACTATTACTAAAGACTTATTGTCTAACCCGCAACGGCGCCTAAAACTTTTAGTTACGACCAATTTGATGTATATGTAGTAATGTGGTCGCTGGAGTGAATTTTGGTAAATACTCAAAAACCGATTTGAAAAACAAAAGTAAGTGTACTCAAAACCGAAATGAAAAGTATTACTCAACACTCAACCCTTCCGCAAGTGCACGGGTCATACACAAAGTGGACTCTAGAGTCCGGATATCGTAATTAACAGATTAGGGTTCTCTCTAATTGGAATTTGATCACTCCCGACATTACAAGGGCTCTCACTATTTAGGCGTATCAAATAGGATGGAATAAAATCAATTAAATTGAAACAAACTCCATTTAAACTAATCCTAAAATCTACCAAACAACTACTTAATTTCTAAAAGGTATGAAGAGAGTCACTAGGGGATGAGGATAATTATTTACAAAACAAAGCTTTTGCATTTCCTTGAAAGTTCTAGATTTGTCTAAGAGCAATGTAGTATAACTTGATTTCTCCCATACACCATACATTTACTAGTTAGAGATCCATATTCCTTTCAGGACAAATAGTCTAAATAGCTACTTGTAAAATTTTAAAATTTTAAGATTTGATTGTTTTTCTTTTTCACTTCACAACCATTTCTTAGGGACTCGAAGAATTCTTTCTCCCAAAGACAGATAATGCAAGCCTTCTCTCCAATGTAATGTAGTCTCGTCCCTTCAACGACAAAATTTTCTATCTCCTTGATTAGATCTTTGCTAACACGGATCAAGATCCTTTCATCGTGACTAAGGAGAAACCTCTCGATTAACTAAATTGATACATCATCTAATTAATCACACCATGAGTAAATTAGTGATCTATCAAAGTAACTTTTCGAGTTCATTAGTTCCAAGATACTAACATACCCCTAAGTTACCGCTCTTCACTCAAGAATCTCCATCTCTCGTGTCACCAGAGGGCCTCCCGAAATCGTATAAAGATACACTCTTTTTGGGTATGTTACCAATATTCCGAACAATTAATTATATGAACAAGACTAATTATATAAATTCAAAGATTCAAACCCACAAAATAACCGAAAAACTCGCAAACTGGAATGTTCAACAATTAAACCCCAACCCTGTAGGTGTTTAATGTTTCATTACTGATTCCAATCATCACCAATCAAACAAAAGTAAGAAAATGAAGAAAGATATCAAGAGAAAGAAGAGAAAAACCCGCATTTGAGCTTAAATCTTCTCCTCAACAAGAATAAATTGAATATCCGAGTACAAGACCGAAATCTCTTCAATGTAAATAAAATCTGCTCTAAGATCTATTAAAAATAAAAAATCATAAAGAAAACTAAGAAACGGGCGCTTAGAGAGAGAAACCATGAGAGAGAGAGAAAATCCATATTTTTAGCTTCAATCTTTGTTCAACCTTAGGAATCGACCCTATTATACAAGACCAAAATCTCTTCAATAGAAATTAAAATCGCTCTAAAACTACTCTGGGGTAACGAACAAATCAAAATCTACGAACCGGGGAAAATGGCGCCTAGATAGAGAAACCCCAAGGAGAGAGGCTCTCCACCTTCCCGCCTTTACCTAAAAAAACGAGTATATATATGGTCCTTGGGTGAAACGGGCTTGAAATTAGGTCAAAACTCAATTTTCAGCCTCTTTTTAGTTTCGTGAAGCGCTTTTGGTCGCGAAACAGGTTTTCTGTCGCGACACCATTTTCGTCGCGATCTTCTTCGCCGACACTATTTCTCGTCGCGACACCATTTCCGTCGACAAATTTTCGACAAAGAACTCGGTTTTTTCTTCTAACTTGTCGAGGTCATAACTTCTGCTTTAACTCGGATTTGGGCGCAGAGTACTCAAGCAAAGCTCTTTGAATGTAGAATGCAGCCATGAGGGAATTTTTGAACCATTTGATGCTCCATATGGTACAGAAAATTAATCTTCCCAGTAGCGCGAGATCTTGACTCTCTTTGGAAATAAATTGCTCATTTCTTTGCCAAATCACTTGTTTTTCATCAATAATCCTACAAAACCAATTTTAGAGAATTTTATGAGTTTTACATGAATATGGATATAAAATGCACAAATAGCATGTAGTTAACCAAATATAAGAGCTTGCAATTTTATCAAACACCCCAGTCTTGAAGTTTCGTTATCCTCAAGCAAAGAAAAGAGTGTTGCCGTCCTCAAGCAATGGAAGAGAAGAGTTCATTTCACCCTTTATTTAACCAAAACTCGAGTAATTACAAGGTTTGCAAGTGGTATGTGATATGTGTCTCAAGAATTACCCTTACAAGGAATATAGAGAATATGATCAAGATAATTTGGTCTATTTTAATAGTGAATTAATCTCATAATAGGACAAATTAGATCATGGTTTTCACTAGTGTGTGTGTGTGTGGTCTTCCCTTATCCAAACAATTGCAAGCTAGATGAGTTTATGAGAATTGAGATAAGTATGCGGATCTCCTAAGATAATTTATTTATGTTCCATAGGCTTGCTCTTATCACTCTCTACTAATGTAGGCATACACACAACTCTCGATCAAGTAGGTCTTTATGCTTGTAATGTAAGGCTTGGGTAAGGGGTAGTTGAGTAGTCATTTTAGGCTAAAACTCTTACCCAAACATACATATTTTTCTCGCATTAATGTACTTACTCCATCCGGATTCTTACCATCGCAGCTATTACCCTCAAACACCCCAAAACTGCTTAGGTGCATCCTTCCATACCCTCATACCACTTTTCTCGCACAAATTCTGCATTCTTCAACAAACACCAAGAAGCCTTTTTTCTTTAAGACAAGGTTATTAGAGTAGTGCAATGTCAAAACACCCTTAAGCTTTCTAATTAACCCTTAGCGAGCTTTAAATCAATAGCTCCCAAACCAATTGGCCTTAGGGTATTAGGGTGTTGAGACACCCTTAGATTTACTTGCTCTAGGGAAGGAAGGCTACGAGGCTAGACTCACTCTTTCCTTGACTTTTATTGTATTTTTGCTTCTTTACATAATTTGATTTTTTTTTTTTTTTTTTTGACAATCTCTTGATTTTCAACTTAACTCATTTCACTAATTTGGAGTTATTTCATTGAAAATAACCCCCAAACTTGCTCCTCACCACATTTCTCAATTATGTTCAAATCCTCATGTTGCGGGTGAGTTTGGTTCTTTTATTGAGGGATAGTGATGTATAGGAAGGTTATTAATAAAACTTGGTTTTTTTTTAAACAGAATTTTGGCTTTTTAAGGCTCAACATCTTGGTACTAGAGGAATATGCATTTGCATATTAATAGGGTTAGCTTGAAAGGCACAATCTTTCCAAGGATGGCCTATATCATTTCTCAATTGTTGTGTTGCCTAGGATTTCACCTCAAGTGATAATTAAACAAGTTCTAGAACCTATGGAGATCAAAATTAGATGAATTCTCATAAACCTTCTCTAACCCAAGCAAAAACTGCTTTTCAAGGGTACTTAGTGACCACGTGCATGGATTTTGAGAAACCAATGACTAAATAGCCTATTTAAGACATAACTCATTACATTAAGTCCTATTATCTCTAATATTGTCCATATGCCAAGGGTTCATTTATGGTCCCATTGACATCACAACAACTTCAAGCAAAACTCAATTAACTCAATAAACTCTAACTAAAAAAAAAAATTATACCAAACTAAGTGATGTAAGTTAGGAAGCATCAAACAAAGTCATTATCCAAAAAAGCACTGCAGTACTTCATCCTCAAAGTTGTCATTTGCAACATGTGGGTGTGACATGATAACTAACCAAAAATAAACACCCCCAAACTTTGAGATGAACATTGTCCTAAATGTCTAGCAATGAGCAAAAAGGAAGCACAATAAGTAAAAGAGTAATAAAGAGAGTTGGGAAAAGTGAACTCCCTTTGTAGTCTCAATTCACTTTGAATAGGAAACTTGATGATTTTCTATTACTGACATTGGTGTACTACCCTCTTGATATACTCTTTTGGTTTCTCTTTGGAGCCATGAAAGTGGCTTTGGCATTTTCTCAAACACTTGGTGTGCACCAACTTCCTTCACCTCAAATTAGTGAGTTTTGATTCTTCAAAACCTCCTTCAAGACATGCAAATCACTCCACAATCAACAATGATCCACAAAGAACCCAAAACAAACAACCAAGCACAAAATTTTCTTCCATTGTAACTCCTCTTTGATGCTTGGAATGATGGATGGAAAATCAATTCAAATAAAGGTAAGTTTGTGGGTTTGTGATGGGTTTTGAAGCTTGAAGATGAGGAGATGGATTGGGGAGGAGTTTGGACAGATTTGAGTGGATGAGAGATGAATTTGAAAGTGGTTTGAAGTTACAAGGGGTTGAGGGAAAGAGTATGGCAAGATAGAGTATAGCAGGGAAGAAGAAAATGGGTTTTAAAGGGTTAAAGCTTCTGTTCAGGATCGGTGGTGCTGGTCACGTCAAGAATTTCCGCTTCAAGACTCTCTATTTTTTATCCAACTTGTTATACTCATATCTCCTTCATTTTAGCTCGGAATTGGATGTGTAAGGACTCGTTGGAAAGCTCTTTCAATGTAGAATGTGCTCATGGGCTGAGGTGAACCATTTGGAGCCTCAATCAATACAGAAAATCAGAATGTTCAATGCTGTCCAGCAGATGATTTCTGACTCTAGGTTCCTCCTTTTGCTTTGTCTCTTGCCCATATATCACTTGCTATCCTTCAAAAGTCCTTCATGCTTATATTCTCTCAAATTCCTCCAATAGCAACCTTAATGCTTTCATTCATGCTTAAAACTCATCATCTCTTGTCTTCACCTTCAAGCATTATCACATGAACCCTCCAACTTTATATTTTAGTTCAATTTTGGTTCGTTTATCCTCAAAACCCTGAAATTTGATGAATTATCTTTTTTCACACTTCAAGCATTATAATTACATCAACCACTTCCAACTTCTTTGCCTGCTCTTGCAAACAAGCTCACGGACAACATGTTGAGCTTCAAACTTATCTTATTCCGAAAACACTAACAACAAAGTTAAAACACTCGCCGAATTTTCATCCCATAAAGAAAAATAAAGAATAAACAAAATAACTAAAAAAATGGAAAAAGAAAAGAGAATGGATAGAACTCTTATTACTTTAGCCAGTTGCCTCCCAAGAAGTCGCCCGCTTTTAGAGTCCAAATAGACTCATTGAAAGTATCAGTGCTTCCATTTGACCAATCATTCATCTCTGGAAAGCACTTCCTCTTCATAAATCATTCAGCTCAAGGATGTTTTCTTTCAAACTTTGAAGAGGGAAAGAACCAAAACTTTAATTATGGCTGGTGGTTCAAATGCACAATTTATTCAAAAACAAATTTCCCTCTATGCAGAAGTAGATGTAAAACATTTATGCTAAAGGGGGAGGTTCAAACTTGTGCCCTTTGATTGAAGCAGCCGCAAAATTTCGCACATGGCTCTTCGTTCGCTAAAGGTAATGGTCAAGTGAAGATTGAACTTGCTTTCTCCTCACCCACAAGGCGCGAGCTCCCTGTTGATGTCAATCCATGCTGGCTTGAGGAAAGAAGTGGTCTTCTTAGTATATGAGAATTTTGTAGATCCCCCAATGCCCCAAGTCACAACCATAAAGGTGTGTCAATCTTCACCAAGACGTTTTCAATAGCCACCACTGACTTTCTTCTTCATATGTCAATTTATCCACTAATGACTTTTCATTCTCAAGTTGTTTAGAGTGCCTTTTTCAATTTCCATCTCATTTCACCTCTTCCACAAATTTCAGATAGGAAATTTCGCACACCGCTCAAAGGAGTATCAGCACTTTGGGATTTGGCAAAGTGTTACTAGGAGAGGTCCTAGAGAATTTTCCTTGAATGCTCGACCAAGTGTCCTATTCCGAGTTTCCCTACATTTTTCAATCTAAAGACTAGTGTTGACTTGGAAGGCATCTAAATCTAGAAATTTCGCTTCATGAAGATTAATCATCTCTTGTTCACTTCCATGTAGATAAAAATCTCGCTTCCTTAACAGAGACAACTCTTTCTTCCTCTGAAATGCAGGATTTGAACTCCTTGATAAGGCAATACTCCTAAGATTCCATGTGTGAGTCATTGTGAATTCTTTGGTCCAATTGATTAAGAAGTAGTTCAAGCTTGGCTTCTATGGAGGCAAATCTATCTTCTATTGAATGTTCCTCCATAAGTACCAACAAATAAGAAGAAAAACAAAAGAAAATAAACTACAAAATACTAATAAAAAAATTAACTAAGAAACAACCACAACCAAAAGATAAAATAAAAATAAAATTGCCTAAATTAGCAAATTACCCGTTCTTCAAAATGTCAACTTCCAATGAGAGAAAGTGAACCGTGCCAATCCCCGGCAACGGCGCCAAAAACTTGTTGACCAAACCTAAGAACATACACAAATTTATGTCGTCATTACCAAGGACTATTATCTAATCCCCGGCAACGACGCCAAAAACTTGTAAGCACCACAAGACATATACAAATTTATGACACTATTACCAAAGGACTATTGTCTAATCCCCGACAACGGCGCCAAAAACTTGTAAAGGATGACCAATTTGATGTATATGTGAAAATATGGTCACGGGAGTGAATTTGGTAAATACTCAAAAACTGATTTGAAACAAAAGTAAGTGTACTCAAAAACTGAAATGAAAAGTATTACCAACATTCAACCCCTTTCCGCAAGTGCATGGGTCATACAACACAAAGTGGACTCTAAGAGTCCTGACATCACCCACGAGATCGGGGTTCTCTAATTGGAATTTGATCACCCCGATTACAAGGGCTCTTCACTATTTAGGCGATCAACAGATGGAATAAAATCAATTAAATTGAAACAAACCGATTTAAAACTAATCCTAAAATCTACCAAATAAACAACTACTTAATTCTAAAAGGTATGAAGAGAAATACTAGATGAGGATAATTATTACAAAAACGCTTGCATTTCCTTGAAAGTTCTAGATTTGTCCAAGAGCAATGTAGTATAGCTTGGATTTCCATACACCATACATTTCACTAGTTAGAGATCCATATTCCTTTTCAGACAAAATGGGTCTAAATAGCTACTTGTAAAATTTGGCACTCTTTTAAGATTTGATTGTTTTTCTTTTCAATACTACAACCATTTCTTAGGATCAAGAATTCTTGTTCTATAGACGATAATGCAAGCCTTCTCCAATTGTATCTCGCCCTTCAAATCTAATAAAAATATTCTTATCTCCTTTGATTAGATCTTTGCTAACACGGGATCAAGATCCTTTCATCAGACTAAGGAGAAACCTCTTATCAACTAAATTGATACATCATCTAATTAATCCTCACACCATGAGTAAATTAGTGATCTATCAAAGTAACTTTTCAGAATTCATTAGTTCCAAGATATTAGTCCAACATACCCCTAAGTTACCGCTCTTTACTCTCAAGAATCTCCATCTCTGTGTCACTCGTGAGGGCCTCCCGGGAATGCAGCAAAGATACAAATCTTTTGGGTATAAGCTACTACTCGAATAATTAATTATATGAATTAAGATCAATTATATAAATTCGGGATTCAAACCACAAATAACCGAAAAACTCCAGAATCCGAATGTTCAACACTGAACCCCAACCCTGGGGAGGTGTTTAATGCTTGGCCATCGGATCCCAATCATCACCAATCAAACAAAAAGTAAGAAAATGAAGAAAGAAATCAAGAGAAAGAAGAGAAAAACCCAAGATGAGCTTAAATCTTCCCTGTCAAGAAATAAATTGAACATCCGAGTACAAAGACCAAATCTCTTCAATAGAAATAAAAATCGTCTAAGATCTATTAAAAATAAAATCATACGAAAAACTAAGAAAATGGGCAGTTTAGAGAGAGAAAACCCATGAGAGAGAGAAAATCCAGATTTTTAGCTTCAATCTTTGTTTGAACCTTAGTGAAATCTGAATCTCTATTATACAGCACCAAAATCTCTTCAATAGAAATTAAAATCTGTTCTAAAACTACTCTAAAATCTAAAACAAATCAAAATCTACTTAAAACCTGGGAAATGGGGCGCCTAGAGAGAGAAACCCCATGGAGAGAGGCTCTCCAATCTTCCCGCCCCGCCTTTACCTAAAAAACGAGTATATATATGGTCCTAGTGGGTGAAATGGGCTTGAAATTAGGTCAAACTCAATTTTCGCCTTTTTAGTTTCCTTAGCTATTTTGGTCGCGACACAGGTTTTTCTCGTCATGACACATATTGCCGCGACACCATTTCCCCGTCGCGACATCATTTTCTCGTCATTAACATCTACTCGTCGCGACACCATTTCCGGCCGCGACAAATTTTCTGACAAAGAATCGGTTTTTCTTCTCTAACTTGTCGTGGGCCATAACTTTCGCTTTTTAACTCGGATTCGGGGCGCAGGAGTACTGCTGGAAAGCTCTGAATGTAGAATGCAGCCATGGAGGGAATTTGAACCATTGATGTTCCATATGGTACAGAAAAATTCAATCTTCCCAGTAGCGTCGTGAGATTCTCTGCTGACTCTTCTTTGGAAATAAATTGCTCATTTCTTTGCCAAATCACTTGCTTTTCATCAATAATCCTACAAAAACCACTTGTGAGGAAATTTTATGAGGCTATGATTATGGATATAAAATGCACAAAATAGCATGTGAAATAAACTCAAAACATAGATGAGTTTTGCACTCATCATCCTCCCTCAAGTCCCAAGACGGCAAATACAAAGAAGCCATGGAGGAGGACTACCATAAGGCTTTAGAGCTGATCTTTGCCTATGGATATGGATGTTGTATGTTCAAACACAACATATGTGGAGACCAACTAAAAGTTCCTAACGGTATACCCGACTCTTCCAAAATTTCACTCTCAAGCGTTTCTTTCGTGGACCCGTAGGTGCCCTCGCCTTAGTAGCCACCGAGTCACCGAGGGCGGATCGTATGTGCCGACTAAGGAACCTAAGAGAAGTGCCCTCGCCGGTGACTGTGAGCTTACTTTGTCCTTATTTTCTTTTTCTCCTTTCTTTGTTGTGTCGCAAGGGGCCCCATTGGCTACTGATAATATATATATATATATATATATATATATATATATATATATATATATATATATATATATATATATATATATATATATGAACTTTCATGTAATTATTGACACCTATCTACGTAATAATGAAATATGATTTTCTTTTTTACTCATGCAATGTATCCCTTTTCTTTCACATCCTATTCATAAATCTTGACTAGGATAGTTGCTTTGGGATTTCAACGTTAAGTTTTATAAGAGCTAGAAGCTTGTATGGTTCACACCTAGGTCAACAGGCGAGGCACCATTTTTGGGCCTTAGCTATAGCTAACAGGCTAAAAGTCACTACTATGCTTAGACGTGTGCTAGCAGGCTAAGAGCTAGCCTAGTCTTTTGAAAGTGCTAGCAGACTTAGATCCACATATGGTATTTTGAAAGTGCTGCCATATTTGGTCTTTTGAAAGTGCTAGCAGGCTTAGAGCCACATCTGGTCTTTTGAAAGTGCCAACAAGCTTAGAGCCACATCTAGTCTTTTGAAATGGGGATTATTCCAAAGATTGAAGGAAATACTGCCTTTAAAGAACACTTGATTGGTAATATTCCAAGGATTGAAATAAAATACTTTAAAGGAAATTTTATTGATAACCCCCTTAAAGAAAACTTTACTAATAATACCTTTTAAGGTGCATAGCATTCCATATTCTAGGCACAAGTGCTCTGGCTCTGGGTTTATTTAATGCGTACGACCATGCTAGTCCCACACTTGCGATCACATATGGCCCCTCCCAATATGGTTGAATTCACAAACTATCGGGTCGCCCACGCTTTCAAAGACCCTTCAAGACTAGGTCTCCGACTCGGAATGTACGCGGATTTACATGCTTGTTATATAGGTTTGTCAGTCTTTGTTGGTACGATGCTATACACACATCTGCAACTTCGCGGAGCTCGTCTGTCATATCTAAGTCTTTGGTGACGACTTCAACATTGGCTTTTTCATGGATTTCTGTTTGAAATGTGGGTATACCAATATCCGTAGAAATTATTGCCTCCATCCCATAGGTAAGAGCGAATGGTGATATCCCAGTCGGCTTCCGACTGATTGTTCTCTAGGCCCAAAGAATTCATGGTAGCTCTTCTACCCACTTTCCCTTAGCCGAATGTAGACACTTTTTCAAAGCCGTCAAGAGAGTTTTGTTAGATGCTTCCGCCTGGCCATTGCTCTGTGGGTACCACGGGGTTGAGTACAAGTTTCTGATTTTCATCTCATAGCAAAAATTTCTATATACTTTACTATCAAACCATGGCCTATTTTCAGTTACAATCGACTGAGGTATTCCGAACCGACAGACAATATTCTTCCACACAAATTGACGACGCTTCGCCTTTTGATGAAGTAAGGCTCATTTATCCATTTGCTAAAGTAATCGGTGGCAACCAACAATAGCTTTTTCTAAGCTAGGGATGTAGGTAGTGGTCCAACTATATCAATTCCCCACTAAGAAAAGGGTCAGGGGCTCATGATGGTGGTTAGATCTTAAACCGACACCTTGAGATTACCAGCCTTTGGCAAAGTGGGTCCCACTTTTTAACGTAGGCGGGCATCCGTCACCTCATGGCACACACACCTTATAAGCCCTATGAACTAAAGTTCTACTGCCTGCATGGTTTCCGCATATCCCTTCATAGAGTTTTGCTAGTATATACTATCCCTGCCGAGGGGTGAGACACTAAGATACGACCCGTCCAGAGACCGCTTATATAATTGTTAGTTTACAAGGGAAAACCTAGCCACTTAGACCTGAATCTTGTAGGCTTCAACCCTATTATCCGGCAGCTCTCCCGAGCTCAAATAATGCATTATAGGGGTTAGCTGAGAAGGGGATGCTTCGTCTATCTGACTCACCTGGTCGGTTGTAATAGACAACGCCGACCGTAGTGCATGTGAAGGAACACCGTTTCTTTTATCGGGATGGATGTGGTCACTATTGCCAAAGCGTCTGCCTTTTCATTCAAGTCTCTTGGGATATGTTCGAGCTTCTAAGCTACAAAACTTCCTAGTCATTACTTGAACAGACTTACATACTTGACCATGCATTGTCTCGCGTTTCGTATTCTCTGTTGACCTGTCCTACTACCGGTTGAGAGTCACTGAGTATGATGAGTTTTTCTGAGGATACAGACTTTGTGAGGTCGACTCCAGCTAGGATTGCTTTGTATTTAGTCTCATTATTAGACACGGGGAAGTCTAGTCGTATGGCTTGCTCTATCCTTTCCCCAGTCGGGGCTCTAAGTTGTAAGTCGACTCCAGCTCCTGTTTGGCAAGAAGTCACGCCCACATTAAGGATCCACCATCCAAATAAGTATCCGGTCCATATCTAGTTAGGGTAGTTCCGTTAAAACTGGCCGCATTCCGGCTCCTTCAATGCTGCGAGGTTTATACTGAATATCTAATTCACTTAGTTCAATTTCCCATTGTTCCTGATAGGTCAGTCTTGTGTATAGTGCTTCGCATGGGGAGATTAGTCAGCATGACGATAAGGTGTGCCCTAAGTACGCAGCTTCACTCGTATTACCTGCTCGAGACGGGTATGGTCAGGTTTCGCTTCAACAGATTTGGTCACGAAGAATATTGGTCTCTGCTTTCGGTTTTCATCTTCTTTGAACAAAGCTGCACATGCTAAGGCCTCCAACACCGCCAAGTAAAGGTAGAGTGTATCGCTTGCTCTAGTGCTGGCCAGAATTGGCGGTTCGATAAGATATTGTTTGATCGCCTCGAAGGCTTGGTCACATTCCTCATTCTAGTCGACCCTTTTGGCTCTCCTTAGGGTGATGAAAAATGGTTTTAACCGGTATGCGAAATGGGATATAAATGCTCGAGAGATGCCAACGGCCGCAAGAAGTCACGTACTCCTTTCCTGCAGGTAGATTCGAGAGTCCATTATAGCTTCGAGTTGAATGGGATTGGCCTTATCCCTCTATAAAGTCACTATGTCAAAATCACCGAATCGATTCCAAATGCACATTTCAAAGGGTTAAGTTTCATGTCATACCTCCACAATAGCTCAAAGGCCTCTTACAGATGCTTGGTGTGGTCGAAGCGTTGTTTAGATTTCACGAGCATGTCGTCGACATAGCCTCCATCAGGTTGCCCACCGGTCCAATGTCTTAGCCACTAATCTTGATAAGTCAGCTCAAGATTCTTTAAGCCAAAAGGCATCACATCATAGCAGTATAACCCGTGTGGTGTAATGAAGGTCATTTTCTCTACATCAGGCGAGTGTATGGATATTTGATGATACCCAGAGAATGACGCCCAAACTCCGGGTCCGCTGACTAATTCATTAACCTTACGGAACACTCGTGGAATGCCTGTCGTGACCCGACATTTCTCACGAAAATCGGGTAGTAGTCTCCTTGTATCGGGAGCTCTACCCAAATACAAACCTACATATACTGCTCCAAACAAGGCAATATATCCAATATATCCAATATATCCTAATCACATGAGTAATAATGCTACTGGGGTCTGGCCAACGATACTATAATACATACTAACTAAGAACTAACTATATACTCAAATAGTTACAAGAGTTACACATTTTTCACTTTATACAATACATATATTAAAATTAGACATTTCAATACATGTATATATCATCAACCAAAGCCACAACCCGGGCTTCTAATCCTCAATCCCCTAGGACGAGCCGTCCCCACGCACGCCCTCGTACCCAGAAAATAACATACCCGACAGGTGAGCTAATGCTCGCAGTGAATCGCCCTATGGGCTACTCCACCTAAGTGCAAAGGCAATGTTCCAATAAACATACATTCAAGTAAATGCATGATCCTACTTGAATGTCTACATGACTAACTCCGCATCCCGAAGTCCTCACGACTTCTACACTCGCTCTTAAGCTCAGACATGAGAATTATTGCTTTGTTAAGTGGACTACCCTCCGATGTATATCAATTGGACCGTCTCCGACGAATGATATATTATTTGTTTGTGGACTACCCTCCGATGAATATCAATTGGGCCGTCTCCGACGATTGATATTTTTAATTTGGACTACCCTCCGATAATTAATATTTTGTGACAACCCTCCAATCCATTTTCTAGACTTCATCTCACGCACCCACTCTATAAATTGTATGCTCTAGCGCATATGGAATGCATGTATGCTAATTCCAATACAATTTAATTCACATGTAAATATATAAACATACATATATTTACAAAACAATCAATCTACACAATCATGTCATGTAAATTCTCATTTCATACATCAAAATTACTCACTTGGCTAATGATCAAACACGAGCAATTCAACTCTGAATCACTCCGATCAAACACATTAATTCACAAAATATATATTGAGAATATCAAGCTGGAATAGTGAAACCTCGGTTACCATTCCCGTAGTACAAATCATCGGTTCACTTAGTGAACCCGCAATTCACGGCCATTCCCGGCCTCTTTCACATCAAAGCATGATTTATTTCACAAATTTCATGATTTACCAACCAAACAGCCCCTAAAATAGCTACGGGCTGCACCTTGGCTCCAAAAAAATTGTATCAATTCGATCCCATGTTTTGGGATCGATCAAACGGCCGTTCAAGGCCTCATACCAACCGAAACATTGAAAAACTCTTAAATAAAGTGCAAAAAACCAAAGTATGGAGAAACTCCTACCTCTCTAGTTTGAGGAAACCCCTAAATATCATTTGCACTCCACGCGAAGCCCTCTCCGCGTAGAGCAGCTTTCCTTCTTGCCTCAAGACTCCGCGACACCGGATCGTATTTAGAGAGAAGGAGGTCCTTCTCTAAATTCCGATTTTCGCTATGCGTAGCTACTGGTTTTCAATTCACGTTTTGCTTCTTTGAATTTGAGAAGATGAGCACTATACATTATCTTGTCTTCTTTGTGACTTAATTTTTCCAAAACATGGTCATTCCCATACCCGCTTTGACATTCGGTGCTATCTCGGCCGACCATTTCATCATTTCTCTACTCATGCCACTTATGGCACATGAGTACGTGTTATATGTGACTTTCGTCACACTGAATCGCTTTACTAAGACCGAAATGCGATGCCTCAAAACGTAAACCCGATTGTCTCAATTCTACGAAACCCACGCGCGCTAGCTTAGATTTCACGAGACGATTCCAACGGTGCAATCTGTTTCATCATCCGAGATCCAGAGAATAAATTTTGGATTTTTAACCAAAATTACGATTTTGCCATTTTTCCAGAAATTGGAATTTCTCGGGTCTTACAGAGAAAGCATCCATAAATGACTGTATTCCATGCCTAGCTGTGACATCAATAATTTGGTCTATACATAGCAAGGGGAAGCTATCTTTTGGGCATGCTTCGTTGAGGTCAGTGTAATCTATAAACACTCACCACTTACCCCCCCTTTCTTTGGAACCACCGCCATGTTGGCTATCTATTCGGGGTACTTTACTTCTCTGATGAAACCTGCCCTCAGCAAGTTGTCTACTTCCTTCTAAATGATCTGATGGGGATCTGGGTGGAAACGCCTCACTTTCTATCTTATTGGTCTGGTCGCGGGGATAATATTTAGTTTGTGAGAGGCCACCGTCGGGTTAATCCCAATCATATTTGAGTAGCTCTAGACGAATACATCTATATTATTCAACAAAAGATGAGTCAGAATCATTTCTTTCTTCATTGGATTTAAGAAAGCTCATGTAAGTGGAACTTTTTTCACCAGTTCAACGCATTTTTCCAGGGATCCATGCCCAACCTGATCCTCTTCACCTTAATCCGCAACACTATGATTGCTACTGGGGTTTGATCTTCGAGGGGAGGCTTTTCGCTTGCTCTTCTCTCCCCCCTTGTCCCCACAGATGATAGTCAGATGGCTACTGTCGTGCGACCAAACACCGCTTTAAAAGGTCAATCCGCCCCAACGTTAGTCAACAAATAGCTACGCTTATGGTAGGCTGAAGGATAGCTTACTGAGTAACTGTGCTTCCCATTATGCATGCTTGTAGTTTGGTTTCGACGATTGAGAACATAACCTATTGAGTCGCTAGTTCGCTTTGCCAGGAGCGCGATTACATCTCCTAAAGTTATGGTAGTTGCACCATTAAAACTATAGAGGATTCGCCTGGCTAAGTTCACCATACCTAAGGAAAGCTTCATCAACGTGAAGGCGAGTAGTTGTCACCGCACTGCTAGGATCTATTAGTACCTTATGCACATCAAAACCAAGTATGAGAGGAGGTCAAAGGCATCATAGTAGAGTACACAACCCTGCTGAAGACAGTGAGAAAGGATGAGCAATAATAACCACAATTTGATCGCCAGCAGGATGAGCTGAAGCTGCGCCAGAGCTTCAAGACCATACTTGGATCTATTAGCCATAATCGCCCCGATCATCACATTTATATCCTTAACTGACTGCTGCTTTCCGCGTGGAATGAATGGTAGTTTGGCGGCGAATCCCACATAAGTAAAGCAGGACTTGATAACTCGAGGTTGTTGAGAGTCTTGATGGTGATGATAATCTATGTTAAGGACATCTTCGCATCATACATGCCGATCCGATTCAATTCCATAACTTGATTCTTTCATCGTATATGCGCTTTGAATCTGCATCCCTCGGGACGAGCCGCATCCACTCCATCTCGTCTTTCCGCAGCCTTATCCGGCCTCTATTTACCGAATGTGAAAGCCTCAGAAAACCAAGTTTCCCAACTTCTCTATAAAGAAGGTAATAGTGCTTTCCGCCATCCTTAGAGCTACCCCTTCGAGAAGAAAACTTGTTAATGCCTGCAATCTAAAAAACAACAATGGCTGAAAAATGTAATTAAGACAAAAGGAGATCCATTTAGATGGAAGAGAGAATAAAGAAGGGAAAAATACAAGGCATGATGATAAGACATCAGTGTGCCCCGGTAGCCTCAGAGGTAGACCCGTGGTTATTACTAATAATCCTCCATTTCTCCTTCCATCAATCGGAAGACGACTTAATAAAATAAAATAAGCATAAAAATAAAAAATAAAATTATTTATATATTTAACCCAACGGAGATCCTTGCATTCTGAAATATGTTTCTTAAATTAAAAATAATAAATGAATAGTGAAGTTAGAATCGTGTTTGTAGTTAATTTAATAATAAATTCATTGTTGTCAATTTTCTTTCGTCTTTTTTGGAAATCCTAGTTGTGACACTCCAATTTCCGGAGATCAAAATTTGTACTTTTTTTTTTGAAACAGTGTCTATGACAATGTTCATGTACAGTGTCCATAAACAGTGGCCTAAATAGTGCACAACACAATGCACTCGTCGAGGTCCGCCGCGGTGCACACTAAGCCGCGACACCGCTGGGGCATGAGCCACGGGCCGTCGCGGGCGCGGTCGGAAGCGCCGCTTATGTCGCTACGCCGTGGCACTCTGATCGTGACACTACCGCCTCGCCTCAACCCTATCGCGACACGCTCGGGCTGTCGCGACATGGACCTAGCCTCCTCTGTCGCGATAGGAAATTCTCTGTTGCGACACAAGGTGGAAAAACCCTATCGCGACACAAGGCCTCCGGCCTTAACCCTACTTGGTCCCGACACGATCCCCGGTCGCGAATTCAATGCCCAGCGGGACCCATCGCGATAGAAACCCCATCGCCACCTTGGTCGCCCGGGCCCCAACTCCAACCCCGTCGCCGGCGACAAGAACTCCGCCGCAACACCCGGGCCAAGAATTTTTGTCGCGGCACGCCGCGCCACGCCATCGCGACGCGACGCTCCACCGCCCGTGCAAGCATGTCATGTGCACAAAGGTCTTCGGCCCCGGGCGCCCGCCTACACGCCCGTCGTGACAGACTTTTTATCACAATCATTCAAATGGGCAATAGCCCATTCTGGCCTCTTGCATCTCCAATTCCCTTTTTTTTTTTGTTTCAACACACCCTAAAATTAACAACAAAGGCCCTTGGAACTTGGAAAACTCGCCAAATGTATTTGTCGTACAAAAACAAGTTTAATTACAATTTGTCTTTAATAAAAATTACATAAACTGGGTTTTCTACCAAAAATTCATGAAATACAAAACAAATCGTAACTAACATTTTCTTCAAAATTGAGGTCTCGGGTGCGTCCCCTCGCCCTGTACACCTCCGGTACTTGAAATTATTTTCCCACAATGGGGTGAGCAATGCCCAATAGTTGTATTTTCCTACATGGGTTACTCCTCACCTAAGTGTTTATGTAATGGCAACCACACACACATTCAAGTAAAATTATTCATTTTCCTACTTGAATGTCTACATGCCCTCATGCCTTGAGTCATCACCGACTCCCACACACATGCATTTGCCATGTATGAGAAGTTATTTTCAAAACAAAGATATTTGTTTTATTTATGGACAACCCTCTGATATCTTTTAGTGGACATACTCCGATAAATAACTTTGTGGACAACCCTTCGATATATTGTAGTGGACATACTCCGATAAATAACTATTGGTCAACCCTCTGAAATCATGTCATGCACTTACACCTACTATTCGATGGTGCCCCCGTGCATATGAATTGCAATATGCCATTTTCATGTCAATTCATGTTAATATATCATTCTTGCATATACTAACATTCTTACCACACAATTAACATGTTATTCATCTTTAGCAATAACATGGAACAACACACAACCAACATGTTATTCAACATTAGCAATAACACAAAAACAACACACATGAGCCCACTAACAGTCTGACAATCAGTCTCAAGACTGTCCAAAACAATGCCAAGAGCTCACTGACAACCCAACACATTCATAATCCATTCCTGACTCCGTCCAAAACAGTCCCAAAACTCAAAGATTCGCCAAATTGGTTTAAATGTATGGCTTGGCTCCGCCCCAAATACACTAACCATTTGGATGGCTCTTAGCCAAAGACTAAACCAAGTAGGAGAAAAACCCCTACCTCTTGGAGTTTGTTGAAACTCCCTTTTTCAATCTCTCTACTAGCCTTGAATGTGGAGGGGAAGGACTTTCCTTCGTTTCGCGAAAAATCTACGTCGATCGTCAGAAATCTGTATATATGTAGAGCCTTTCTCTCTAAAAACTCCTTCTTCTCCTCTTTTCTCTTCTTTCTCCCCCTTTCTCTCTCCAATCCACCGAAGTGTTCCTATTGGCTCAAGTGGGGGACCTCTCACTTGCCACATGTCACTTTCTTATTGGTTTTCTTGGATTACCCTTATCTACTTATCCTCTCAATTTGGATTTCCATCAAATCATGTGGTGACACCTATCCCACATGGGCCCCACGTAGACTTGTGTTTGACTAAGTCCTCCTCTTGACACATGGCTCCATGTTGGCCATCCAGTCAAGTGCCAAGTGTCACTCGTCACCCTTCGTGCTTCGAAAAACGTGAAACTCCGACTGTCTCGAAATTCAACGTGGCAACTAGATTTCGCGAGACAATTTCAACGGTGAAGTCTGTTTCGTCATCCGAGATCTAGAAAAATTCATGGATTTTGGCCGAATTTACCATTTTACCATTTTTCTAAAAATTTGAATTTTCTCGGATTTTACACTAGTGCTGCACTTCTTCTTTCCATTTCCGTTAGTTTTTTTTTTTTTTATCTTTTTTGACCTGAAATTGTATTTTCCATTGTTCGCCTACTCAAATTTGAGCTTTCTCTCTCAATAAAGTGTTTTCTTCTACTCGATCTGAGTTTTCATTCGATTTTTCCTTTGTTTTTCGTGTTTTTTTTGTCAACTTGTTACGGCGTGTGGTTGTTCATTGGTTTTTGTATGGATGATTCGGATAGCAACACTGCTTTAATCAGATAGAGAAATCATAACAAATTCATGATCGTCAGTTTGGTTCATTAGATATGAAATTTCAAGTATTCTAGGCATTTTAGGATTACCAATTGTGTAGGTCTTAAGCCACTTCTCCTTGCTATTAACTGTTATACTGTGTCATCCTCTGCTATTTTTACTATTTTGATTTCTGTGTTTGAATGAATGAAATTTCTCTTCTTTTTTTTTGTCAAAAAAAGAATTTGTAGTGATGCTTAAGTAATTAAGTCAATGGTAAGTTAATTATCTATTTTTGAAACATATTCTTGATATTTTAGAATATTACGAATATATCAAATTATTTTTCTATGAAAATAAAAATTAAGCAATAATTAATTTTGTAAATATTTTTACCTCAACCTTGTCTGTTGAGGTGCTCCAAAAGACAAGTTTTAATTTTTCTTAGTAAATGTAATATGATTATTGTAATGGAGTTGCCATGTGCCAAGTATTACTTAAATGCCAAGTGCCAACTAGGACTCGTGGAATGAATGTAGCATTAAAAGTTATTACATATAATTATTATTATTATTATTTTGACATTTAATAATGCACATCACGTGAATGTGTAAGATGACTTAAAGATGGGGGACGGGGGCGGGGTCCCGGTCCCAATATTTGTGGCCCCATTATTGCTTTAAATCATATTTGATTAATTTACACATGAAAATAAATCAATTATGGACAAATTATCGATTAATTATATTTTTAATGAATTTGACTTCTAGTTTAGCTTAGTCATGCTTTCGAGGGATATAATTATTTAGGCAACAATTTTGATGATGTGGTTTCACCCAAAAAATTTGTCTGGTAATGTTTATAATTCACTTTTAATTATATATATATACATGTTTTTTGGTTATACAAAATATATACATGTTAATATATTAGTATTAATATTCCCGCTAATAAGTTATGTCTAGTTTCAACATAACTTTTATAAATTTGATTTTTTTTTACAAATTACAAAAAAAAAAATATTGTGATATATATCAATATAGAGAGAGTCATGCCAAGGAAATTTTAATTTCTAAAAACTAGGTGGAATTCATATTTAGGTGGAATTACCAAATTGAAATTCTAATTAATTTTTCTTAATTCATATTTAGTTTTATGAATTGTTTAGGTGGAATTTATATAACACTCTTCTTCTATCCTTTGAAGAAATCTTTAGGCATGATTTTTTCGTAGTTTATCAAGCTTGATTTGGCTTGCTTACAAAATAATGAAAATTGTTTAATGATCCTGGCCGATCTTTAAAATTAATGAATGAAAAAGAAGTTGAAACTCAACATCAATAAATCATCTCATTCCAAGACAAACTGATCATGAAGTGAAAATAAATATATTAAATAAGAAAAACCTACAAAATTGAAAACCACAAACCAACAAAGAATGAAAAATAAGCAGTATTAGCACATGATTTCAAAGACTGTAGTCACCAGAACTTTTTGAGTCGATGGAACGTCGAAGCATCAACCTGCTAGCAAATACTTGCAAAACAAATAAGAAGACGACGGTGGTGTGCCACCGCCCCTCCGATGCCTAAGTTAGATTAGGGAGCCTCGAGAATGAAAGTTTCAGTTGACTCCGTATGGTATGTCGTACCTTCTTTGGTGTGATTCTTTTTTGTTTTATGGAGCAAGGAAGAGATCCGCTTTTCATGGAAAGTGGATGATTTCCTCCCAAAACAGAAGGGGAAGGTGGCGCTTTGTTCGCGCGCTATGAGTTGTTCTTCCCTTTTTGTAGCCATGTCATCCGTATCTTCTTGCCTCAAGATGTGTTTAACCGTCCTAAGAGTGGTTACGCATGCATCTCAGGGCTGGATACTTGGCCATTCTAAGAGAGGTCATCTGGGCAAGTCAAGCTAGCCGGGAGAAGGTTGTACCCGGATGCTATGCCCCCTGTTCGGATGTGTGTTCGGACCTATCTTATAAATGGAGATGATTAGGCTCGTGGGCTGGCCCATTATATCGTGGGTTTCAGTCTATGGGCCCTTTCTATGGGCCTTATGGGCTGGAAGATCTAGGCCAAATCCTAAGGTACCCACAATGCCCCTCCTTTTCCGGGCTGGGGAGGTCCTTCTTCCTCAAACAGGAAAAGAATATGTTTGGGAGTTGTCTAATGTGGGAATCAGTGGGTCGTTAATGCTGGGGTTTTTCCATGTGTGCATTACCGAGGAATTTCCTATTTTCGACGTCCCATTTAATGCAGTTGTTGGGGGATTCGATGAAGCTTAGGGTCTTTATAAAGGGGTCTCAGGGTGGCGGGTTTTGTTACGCCGTCGGCCACTATTGGTTTTGCAGTGGATAGGTATGGTTAGGCACTAACGGATGTTACCGACACTGTACCATTCCAGCAGCTTCATGGAGAGGGCTTGTGGAGAGGGTTTTGACGTGATCTTCAACTATGGATGTGATCGGGAGCCGTAAGGACTGGGCTAGTGTTTGTTGATGTGCGTTCTGAAGAGTACTTTTGATCGTTGCATATCTTCTTATGTGCCCTTGTGCGCTGTTATGTTCTTGGGTTGTTCGAAAGCTCGAGTGGGATCCTCTACAACCAAGAACACTCCTTCGCAATTTCAAAGGGGCTCTTTGTGTTTCTTTCCACCTTCATCAAGGCCACCGTTGTTAGGCTCTGCTTCCACTTTTTCCTCTTTCTTGGTCTCTGCTCCCATTTTTTCTCCTTCAGTAGTCGCAATGTTTGGTCCGGATGGATTGTAGTATGATCACTTAGTTATAAGTTTCGATGTGTAATGTTGAACGCCTTTTGGTGTAATTAATAAAATTACATTTCGTTGATATTCTTGTGCCTTGTTACACTTCTTATTTTATCGCACCCGGGTTCCCGGCCAGAGGAACCGATCATTCCTCAAACCACAGGCTTGCATGAATGTTTGGAATGGGATCCTTTGGTTTTTCTTGTGATCATAATGGAATAGGCTGGCCTTCAACTAATCTGCTGGGGCTAAGGGCCCATGAGCATGGCCCACTTTCATTCACTGTGCCCTAGTGAGTGAGGCGTCGTGAGGATTCAAACTGGTGGCGGGTGATGAGTCAGTGGCGTATTTAATGCGTTCGCAGACCCTAGGCGCTCTATGTATAGGGGCCATCATTTGATTTCGCCCTTTCGTGTACTTGTGTTCTTCTTAGTTATCCTTTCTCCTGCTTGATTGAGACTTTCTGGGGATATTTTGGTGTGAAGGTGCGTGTCTTTGGAAACCGCTATTGCTGTGCATATTCAAGCGCTTGTCAGTTTTTGTTTCACAAGTACGCGCAGTTTCGGTTTTTGTTCATTGACCGTTTGTCGTCGGGGCATTGTCGGCTATAAAGTAGGATGGGGGGTGTTAAGGGTTATGATTATAATCTGCTAGGTCTGGGTGAATGTGGTTTTGCCTAGTGGGTTTGTATGTGGTTTTGCCTGTTACCATCGTGGTATATGGCTTGGGTTTGATCTTTTTTTTTTTTTTTTTTTTTTTTTTTTCTGCTTGTAGAATGGTGAGAGGTCAAGAGGGACTTCTGGGTCGAGGGCGGGTCCACGGCGAGGACGCCGAAGCATAACTCTGACGACATCATCTCCCTCTTTGTCAATGGAGGAGTTGAGAGTCTATTGTGAAATCCCAGATGATGCTCCGGGTTGGAGTTGTTAGAGGGGCGGTGTCTACTCGTGACGGAGTGAGGAGGGGAGCAACACGACCTTGGGTGTGTTTTAGAATAGTGGCGGTGGACCGGCTTTCCGGTGCACGCCCTTATCGCGTTTTGCATTTACCCAGCGCCACGCTTATGTCCATCCAACACCATTCGGGTTACGACGCCGGGGATGTTGTGTACTCGACAAATCTTTACGGTGGATTTTATCGTTGGTAGAGGTTTTGCTTTAGCATACGCGGGGAATATCATAAGGTGGTCGGATGTCCGTGTCGGCCGCAGCTTGCCGGTTGCGATTTGTCTGGACTCCCGGCTTCGCCTAAGATTGAGAGCGAAGGGTGTGTTCCGGGTTGCAGACCAGAATGAGTCGGTTCCCCTGGGCTCCCATTTGATATTAACCGGATGAAATCTTTCCCAGGGGTGCATGAATGGACGGTTGCAGTGTGTCTCCTAGTGATGCATGAGTCTCGATATATATTTTTTATGTGTAATTTATTGCTAGTTGTTTGCACAGGGAAAAGGTGAAGGGGAAAGTTGGTGAACTAGGTAGAAGGCGGGTTTGAGAAAATCCATAAGCTGATTGGAATTTCAAGGGAGTGCCATCATGAAGGTCCTTGGCCCTCGAAAAATTTGGGCGGCGTGGCGCGACCAGCTCCCGACCGCCAATCGCCCACAATTGTTCTGCAGTTAGAAGTTGTAGTCGGGAGCACTTTGTTGCTTGGATCTTTTTACGGCTAATTTGGTGAGGAATTCCCGGCCCGAGGATCGAGAGCTGGAATTTCCGGCCGAGAACTTCAGTATCCATTAACCTGCCCATGCGACCTTCCTTTGTTGGTGAGGGAATGCGGTCTGTTCGACGGCGCCTAGTCGAATGAAGAGGGTAGCGCTTGGAGCACCTCCCTTACTTAAGAAGAATACTGATCGACCTCGGCGAAAGCGAAGGGAATATGCGGGCGCCAAGTTCGGTAGGGCGAATGACTTTGTCCGTGGGGTCAGGTGGGTTCCCTACGAGTCTAGTCATCCTCGCCCGGGAAGAAGAAGGAGGAGAATGATATGTATGGGCTAGTGAATCAAAACTTTTTGATAAAGGATACGTGGTTTTTTTAATTTTGCTGAGTCCTTTCTTGAATTGTGTAACTTGCTTTTGTTGAGCCAAGTGAGCGTAGATTGCTGATGTTGCTAGACTCATTGGGTCGGATAGGTATTTAACTTCTTAGTGCCATCCGGGCCTTGATACGAGCCAGATAGGCCTTGACTATTCTAGGTCGGACGGGGCTTTAATCATGTAGCGCTATCTAGGCTTTGGGGTGAACCAGTTAGGTGTTAACCATGCTGGTGCGGACAGGGCTTGAGTTGTGTAGTGCCATCCGAGCTTTGTTGTAGACCAGCAAGGTGTTAACTGTCGCTGGGCCGGGCAGTAACTTTTTAGCACCGTCCGGACTTTCATTGGGACCAGTTAGGTGCTGACTATATAGGACCGGATAGGATTTTTTTGTTGTACCATCCGGACTTGAATGCTAACTGGCTCGATGCTTACCGGGACGGATAGGTCTTTATTGCGCCATCAGGACTTTTATATGGACCAGTTAGATATTAACTATACTGGGCCGGATAGGTCATTTATTGTGCCATCCGAGCTTTTATATGGACCAGTTAGATATTAACTATATTGTGTCGAATAGGTCATTTATTGCCTCATCCGGTCTTTTATATGGACCAGTTAGATATTAATTATACTGGGCCAGATAGGTCATTTATTGCGCCATCCAGTCTTTTATATGGACCAGTTAGATATTAACTATACTGGGTCGGATAGGTCATTTATTGCGCAATCCGGTCTTTTATATGGACTAGTTAGATATTAACTATATTGGGCCGGATAAGTCATTTATTGCGCTATTCGGGCTTTTATATGGACCCTGGAGGAAAAGAAAAATGGACAAAAATATGTGTAAATACCGAATCATCCTTTATTGACAATACCTCTTAAGATGTGTGGCATTTTTCGTGCAGGTACAAAAGAGTTCCATCGGTTGTCTAAGCGTAGATACGGTCGATTAAAACTGTGTTACAAGATCTGGTCCTTCGGTGGGTTGGAACTTTACAGTAGTTAGATTCATTTGTATTTTCGAATACTTTTCTTAGGACCAGGTCTCCCGGTTGGAATATTCGAGGCTTCACCCGCTTGTTATAAGAACTTGCCAGGCGGCGTTGGTCTGCTAACTCTCACAGTTCATCAACCGTATCTAGATCCTTGATTATTAACTCCGCATTTCCCTGATCGAGCACATATGTCCGAATGATAGGCATACCAATTTATGTCGAGATTATAGCTTCCATCCCATAAGTAATCGCAAAGGGAGATATACCGGTTGGTCTGCGGGCGGTAGTTACGCCAAGCTTCCCAAAAAGTACCTCGGGAGTTCCTCAGCCCATTTACCTTTAAGTAGAATCAGCCCAGTTTTTTCAAGGCGGTCAACAGGGTTTTATTAAAGGCCTTTGCTAGGCCATTGCTTTGTGGATATGGTGGAATACGACATTCTTCAATTTCCGCAGAAGTTCGATAAACCAGGTTGTCGACCGGGGCCCGTTGTCGACACGATTGATCCGGGACGCTAACCGGCAAACAACATTCTTCCGTATAAACCGAGTAACATCCTCGTTTTGATTGATGAGAAGGCCCTACTCTATCCATTTACTGAAGTAGTCAGTGGCTACCAACAATAATTTCTTCTGAGCCGGGGCGGTGGGGAGCGGACTTACTATATCAATCCCCCATTGAGCGAAGGGCCAAGGACTCAAGATGGAAATCAAATCTTGCACTGGTGATTTTAAGACGGGAGCTAACTGCTGGCAACGGTTGTATTTTTTTGTATAATTGGTAGCATCGGCTCTCATGGTTGACCAATAGTACCCTTGAGTGTGAGCCCTGTGGGCCAAAGTTCTGCCGCCTTGATGATTTCCACATATTCCTTCATGTAGTTCATCTAACACTTCATCGTCCCGTCGGCATTAGGCATTTCAGTGCACCTGACGGTCTGTGGATCGTTTCAACAATCGCCCGCCGACTATGGAAAATCTTCACTTGATTTGAGAACCCCGGGCTTTTATTCTCATTAGGAGTTCTCCCGCTGATGTAGAGTATTATGGGGTCCATCCATGAAGTGATAACCCTCATCCACCCGGGGCTTTACTGAGAGAGATCGAGGCAAACGCATCGATAGTATAAAGAATATTGTTTCTGCTATCGGGTGTAGGCGGCAATGGGCCAAGGCATTCGCTTTCTCATTAGAGTCCCTAGAGACATGCTCCAGCTTCCATACCGAAAAATTGCTCAAGTGTTGTTTTACCCGAGAGACGTATTTTGCCATTCGGGGATCTCAGGATTCGAATTCTTCGTTGACTCCGCCTGACTAATTAGCTGGAATCACTTAAACCGTGGAGCTCATCGGGCGGATACGAGGACCGCTAGTTCAATTCGATAGGAGGGCTTCTGCATCGACTGATTGTTAGGAGGCTTTGAAGCCTAACTCGGGATTGCTTGTTCCGATTCTCGTCCTCGCCTGGGGGATTTCAACCCGCAGACCAATGCCCGCCTGCTTATCTTGACGCCCATCCACATCTGTCCACCGCCGAAATTCTCCGGGCGCATTTCAAGATGGGGATTCGCTATGAAGTTAGCTAAAACCTTTCCTTTTTTTTATAGCCTTGGCTTGTGCTGATGTCATAATTGCTTAGTTGCTGCAGGAGTCAGTCACACTTTTCTGAACTGGAGCCTGAGGTTCTAAAATAGCTTGAGTCGGTAGGTCGGGCCTCTATCCTCTCTCGAGTCATCATGAACTTGTGAACCGCCCGCACCGACCCTCGAATGCACACTTTGAGGGGTTGAGTTTCATGCCATATGCCCTGAGGATATCAAATGCATGGTGTGATCCTGGCGCTCCTTGGATTTTATCAACATATCATCGATGGTTACCTATGTCAGCGAATGCATTAAACATCTGCTACGCCTTCCAGGGTGGCCCGCATTCTTTAACCCAAACGACATTACGTTGTAGCAGAAGAGACCGTGTGGGGTAATAAAAGATGTTTTCCAGATCGCGGTGCATGGGGACTGAAGGAAGCTCAGAATGCATCTAGAATGACAACACGCGCCAATGACTTCGCCAATGATCCGACGGCGCGAGGTAGCGAGCCGTCCTTAGGACACGCGTCATTAAGGTCCGTATAGTCTACACACACTCTCCATTTGCCCTCTTTCTTTGGAACTACCACCACATTGGCAAGCCATTCCAGGTATTTGACCTCTCTGATAAACCCAGCTTTTAAAAGGTTATCCACTGCCCTGATGATCTCGATGATGGGTCCGCCAAGGAAACGCCACTCTTGCTCAATGTGTCTATGATGGGACAACATTTAACTTGTGGGAAGCATGGACGAGGCTTATCCCAGTCATATCTAAATGGGTCCAGGCGAACACATCGGCGTTAGCTTGTAGTACTTGTTACAACCGGGCCCTTTCCTCCTCGTTCAGGAGGGAACTGTGGGGACCCCCTTACCCAACTCCGACCTGCTTGCGGATCCGAACCGAGTCCGATGCCACTAAAATCACTCAAAATCATATCTTTGCTAAGCGATTTCAAAAATTTGGGCAAGCCATAAACATTTATTTTAAACAAAATACATTTACAATGAAGGCATTCAAGCCTTTTCAAAATGATTTACAAAAATAGATGTTCAGAGTTCAAATTGTTTTACATAATATCAATATCCAAAAGAAAACATGAAAGGAATGCACATGCTCTGAAAGCATACCCAAATTTCTTCTTTATGACTCAACATTCCGATCTTGGGTCCGTCGACTATCTATCACTTCTAAGACTCGCGCATTGGTAAACAATACTAAGCATTTTCATGCTTAGTGGTTCTATACAACCATTCCTCGGCCCGCCAAATCAATCATGCAATTTAATAATTCAAAACTTCAATCTGATGATCAATATAAATATTAATACATATACTTTGTTGTATATATACAATAAATTATAGTTCATTGATCATCCCATAAATACATTTTCATAATCAATATTTCGCATCTCAAATCAATTCAATTATGCTCAATTCCGCCATTTCGCAAATCAATTTAGCTTCAAATTCAATCTGCTAGCATCAATTCGCTATGCGCATCAATTCGCCAGCAAATCACCCGCTATGCCAATCAATTCAGTTATGCCCTTAACGAATTTAACCTATGTCTTCGACATAAAGGATAGTCAGAGTCACCTAAGACAGCCTCGCGGCCGCAGCCCAGATCACATGGTTTTATAACACAAGACGTCTACCGGGTCACGACCGTTGGTAACAATCAAATAGCGAACACTACCGACACGGAACTCGCCGGGTCGATCGCAGTGACATCAATAGTTCGCAAAGATCGCGTATTTGACCCTATTGGTATACCAATCCATCTCACGCGAACAAATCCATAACATCTATTATGGCATGCTCAAACTTTATAGCAACATAGTACAATATGTACGCTTGTATAAACGTGGGGCTATTTTCAATAACCATGCAATTTTCTATATGCAAAACATTTCACAATCACTTTTCTCAAATCAATTAAATCAATCAATAATGCTTCTTGTAACTTTTACTCCATTCTAAAAAATTTTTCTTCCTCCCTGAAACAAGGAATGTGAGCCTACAGTAACAAACATTTCAAATTGAAACGAGAACATGGAGCTAGAACAAAACATCAAATTGAAATGAGGATAGATTTGTAAATGTAACAAACCCAAAAATTTTGCACTTTGATTCCAATCCTTGGAATCTCAATCACAGTTTGGCTTTTCCTCCTCGTCAGTCCTATTCCAAAACCATTAAAGAATAATATTATTCATGCGTACTAGTAGTTTTGGTTAGATTGATTTGTGAGGTTAGTAAGGAGTTCCACTTAAACAAGCTATATATAGATGGATTCTGACTCAATGGGCTTTCCATAGAGTCAAAGATCAACGAATCGAGTTCAGACGAAGGAGTTATGACCTTCCGAAGTTGGAGGTCATACACAGTCAAATCCTGAACTGACGAGCTGACCTGACCTGGACTAGCTCAATCTATCACCTCGGTTAAACATATTCTATCCTCCTTGGTCATATTAATGTATTCTTGACTCAATGGGCTTTCCATAGAGTCCAAGAACACCCAAATCGGAGTTCAAACGAAGGAGATATGACCTTCCGGTCGAGGTCAGCGTAGTCAACTTTGACGAGTCGACCTGAACTGACGAGCGTACTGAAGTGACGAGCCTATTCAAACACCGGTCTGACATCTAACATCCTCCTTGGCGGCATATCATCGTATTTCTTGACTCTCATGGGCTTTCCATAGAGTCCAAGAACACCCAAATCGGAGTTCAAACGTAAGGAGATATGACCGGGTTATACGCGCGAACTTTGACGAGCTGACTCGAATCGATGACCATCGCTGACGACCTTCTCTGGGCTTGACGACCACCGCTCGACGACCATCGCTTGACGACCATCGCTTGACAACCACTGTTTGATCGACCAACGCTTGACGACCTCGGTTTGACGAATTAACGCTTGACCCACCGGCTTGACGACCACTGTTTGACGACAACTGTTTGACGACTTCTCACCCATTTGACTGTTTAGAGTAAAAAGACCATAACTTGGTCTACAGGAGTCCGAATTGAGAAATTCAAAAGCCTAACATCAATTTGATTGATTTGGCTACAATTTCACAGAAGGACTTACTGCAAAATTCACTTTATTTCTGACCCAAAAACCCATTCTAAGGTCCGGCTAGTTGACCCGAATTGGCGTAACCTAATCTCGACTAGATTTAGCCGGGCCGACCTCAGTAAAAGGACTATAACTTAGCTCAGAGGTCAAACATATCAAGCCTAACATCAAGTTAATTGATGTGGGCTAATTTATGAGAAGGACGCACTACCAACACCCCTTCACTTCATACCCAAAAAATCACTCTGTTCATAATGCTACACTACCACAATGTGGCAGCTTCCCATGGTTTAAAATGCAACCATACATTCCCCTAAGGCCAGATAACCACCCAACAATCCTTAGGGTAGAAGATGACCAAAGTAGGGGAAGACCTACCTCTTGGAGTTGTCGAAACTCCCCGATTCCGGTCTCTACTTACAGCTCTTGTCACGTGGAAGGACTTTCCCTCTTGCTTTGCCTGGGACCTATGGCCCGATCGTTGGGAAATCTAGAGAGAAGTGAGAGCTTCTCACTCTAAAATACCTCCATTTTTCTTTTTCCTTCTTATGGATCACTTAAATCATATTTTAAAAAGGAGGAAACTCTCCCACTTTTCTAAGTGCCACACGCCTTTCCTTGGTTTTTTTTTTTTTTTTTCTTTATCTCTTTTATATTTAGGTCCCTCTCCATTTCTCTTATTATTTTTCATTTAAGCCTTATTTTCACTTAGACATATAAACTTATTTACAATTGACCTTAGGTCCTCATTTTCACTAATTTCCATATTTTTCTTTTCACTCTGGGTTTATTTCCAGATTCAATAATCATTTAATCAATATTCGTCTGTACCTCAGAAAATACTCCAGTCAAGCCCAATTATACCCGGAATATATAATAAATTTTATTATAAAAATTCCAGGGTATTTTTGGGGCGTTACAGAACTAACATATGTGCACTTATCCGGCCCGCCTATGAGCATGGACTCCAGGGGATCTATCACAATTGCTCCTCGTCTAAAGAGGCCGTGGCAAAGGAGTTATGATCGCTATGTCAGTTGAGTTTCGCAGGGTGAGCTATTGGGGCTTTCACCTTTCTCACATTCCCCAAAGACCGATAAGGTCGATAATCCCCGACGAGCAAATGCACTGGCTACCCCGGGAGGCCGACCGCCTGGACAAAAAGAGTCGATTAGCCGAAGTAGTTTGGTGGTAGGCCGAGGGCCTGCCATAGCATGCAGCCAAGCGCCCGCCCAAGACGGCGCGGGCGGCTCCCAAGTCCTCAACCACTAAAAACGACACTTGCTGAGTTACTAGCCCTGCCTTGACGGAAAGGACAATATCACCCATCAAGCCAATGTGGTGCCCCGCGAACCCAAACAAAATCTCGCCAGAATCGAGATGACTAATGGGATTCATCCGCTTGAAGGCCGGAGGTGCAATGCTACCCACACCGCCAGGATCAACAAGCGACTCTCGCAAGACATCAAAATTATTAATACACAGCAAGCATGAAGCGCATCATAATGAGTGACGACTTAGTCATTTATAGAGGAAATGATATGGGGTCATCAATCTACTTAAACTGGCCAGGTCGCTTATCCGGCACTAATGGTGTTTACCCGCTCGACGGGAGGCTACACCGGCATTTTTCTTCTCGCTTTGGATTGGTACTCATCATCGGCTCCGCCTCCCAATATGAAGTTGATGGTATTGGGGTCACCAGTCTGGGGCCACAAAGAATTGGCTCAACAATTGCGTGGGTAGCTTCGCTCCCACCTGCCTGCTCCCGAATACCTTTCCGAGGTGCCCAAATGATCAATCTTTCTACCAGGAATTTCAGGCCTTGGCAACGGTTTGTTTCATGGTCGTGGTCTCTGTGGTAATCACACCTCAGGGATCGATTGCGTTGGTCCAAATTTGCCCGCATTGGTGGGGGCCATTTAAAATTAGGGTGATCCCAAATTAGGGGTAGAAGCCGGTCATAGGAGATATTGAGAGAGGAACTGCAGGTTCCTCTTTTTTCCTCGACTATTCGGGAGCGTTTTTATGCTTGTTCGCCTTTTCTGTCTGGTCGACCTTGTGGCTACCTTACTATTTTAGTAGTTATCATCACCTGTCCGTGAGGCGGTCTGCCATTATCCCCAATGTGGAGTATTGTTTGCCACCGTCTGAGTTCTTCCATTGGCGAATCGAGGATAGAGTTGAAAGAAGGAGTAGTCGGTCCAAAGCTTCTTCGAAAGTTTTGTAAGACCGCATCCATGTTGTACACATCAATTTGCTGAACGGCTTGTCCAAATCTTCGGGTAAAATCTCGGATAGACTCGTTCTCCCGCTTGAGGATGGTTTGGAGTGAGCTGATGTTTCCTTTTTGCCAGACTGAGCATAAGTATTGGGAAACGAACACAACCCACAATTCACCAAATGAGTTTATGGATCCCCTCGGGAGTTTGTGGAACCAGGCTAGAGCGAGTCCCTTCAGGCTGGCCAGGAATACCTTACATAGTAGACGATCGTTTCCTGCACTCAGAATCATCGCCTGGTTGAAGTGTAGCATATGGTCGTACGGGTTCGGAGGAACCATCGTACATAGCAAACGGGGGTATGACAAAGCCACATGGGGCTCGTAACTCAAAATGTGTTGGCCTAGGGGTGAAGACAACATGTCCTCAAGCCCCCGGACGGTAGAGAAAGACACCATATGTGGGACGGGGGCTATCCCGAAAGAAAGAAGCACAGACGGGAATGGTGGAGCAATTACCCTGGGCTACGCGGGAACATGATCTAGAGGCGGTTAGGAATGACATGCGTCTGCGCTAATGTCTCGCCGTACCCGTGGCGCGCGCTCTTGACGGTCCGGTTGGATCGGCGCGGGGGCCTCTTTTGGATTAAACCTCTGCGTTGTTACTCGGGGTGGCAAGCGATTAGGGCGGTGGGCGCGAGAGAAGACAGTCGTCGTCTGGCCCGGGATCGCTTTCGTCGGGATGGCCAGTTCCTTGCCCTTATTCGGATGGATTTGGAGGTGTGGTGGTAGGCCCGGTTGGATTTCGCGGGTTCGTGGCGTTCGTTCTCTTGGTATCGCGGTTGCATGTTCACATAATTCGGCCATTTGTCTGGCCTGTTCCTCTTTCTTCGCTTCCATCTCTTGGCGCCAGCGGAGGAACTGATCTTCAATAGGCTGGTTTGCTGGGTTACCCGACATGGCGATAAATTCCGATGATCCGATGGGATGATCGGGAACTACCAAAGTTTTAGGAAATGGGAGATCACTTGAAAGCTGATGTGCCCCGAGCTCTGTCGCCGATGAGTTTTCTTGCCCAGTGCGTTCCCACGGTGGCGGTGCCAATTGTTGTCACGAGAACTTTACGGCGAGTTGATGGATCGTGAGCATCAGCACGCTGTAAACTCTTGCAAAACAAACAAGAGCGATGGTGGTGTCTGCCGCCCAGCCGATACTAAGATTAGATTAGGGAGCCTCGAGAATGAAAGCATCAGTTGACTCCGTATGGAATGTCATACCTTCTTTAGTGTGATTCTTTTTTTTTTTATGGAGGAGGGAAAAGATTCGCTTTTCATGGAAAGTGGATGATTTCCTCCAAAAACGGAAGGGGAAGGTGACGCTTTGTTCGCGCGCTATGAGCTGCTCTTCCCTTTTTGTAGCCATGTCATCCGTATCTTTTGCCTTAAGATGTGTTTGACCATCCTAAGAGTGGTTATGCATGCATCTCAAGGCTGGATACTTGGCCATTCTAAGAGAGGTCATTCGGGCAGGTCAAGCTAGTCGGGAGAAGGTTGTACCCGGGTGCTATGCCCCTTGTTCGGATGTGTGTTCGGACCTGTCTTATAAATGGAGGATTGAGCCTGTGGGCTGGCCCATTATATTGTGGGTTTCAGTCTATTGGCCCTTTCTATGGGCCCTGTAGTTTGAGGATCTAGGCCAAAGCCTAAGGTACCCACAAAGACCTTTTAAATTTCACAAAAGAACATATTCCTAAGATAAATGGTATAATCTTCATGGTACATATAAAAATGAGTATAAAAATTTGAAATGATTTTTAAAAACTATACACTTATTAATAATCAATCCTCACGGGAAATCGAGTTTGATTTGAATTTCATTTGTTTAATAAAATAAATATAAAAATATAATTATGTTCAAAAGAAAAAATTAGCAAATTCATTTGTTTGGTCTGTGAATTATTTAATTTTTTTTTTCTTTTGAGTGTTAAATTAGTAAAAAAAAAAATTGGAACTACGTCTATCATTTTCTTCGCAACTTATCCACAATGACTTCAGGATGCAATTGATTCTTTTATATATATATATATACTAAAACTATTGGCCATTAGACTTTCATTGTCCTTTAGGGTGACAATGGCATAAACCATGTCCGAAGATGCCATTAGAGTGAAGGGGGAATTATGATTACAATTAGGGAATGCAATTTTAAGATTAATTTTGTGACGCCCCAAACCCGGGGTGTCCGTTGACTACCCGTCAACCTGTGGAAAACCTACACGTCTCGCATCTTGAGACCCATACCTAAGTAACAATGGCCTCGTGGGCCCATAAACAAATACTCAACCAAATACACTCAACCAATTATATTACAAGGTTCAAGAGTTATACATTACTTTTAAAACAAATACATATTAAAATTTATAATTCTAATACATATTTTGCAAAAACATCAAAGCCACAACTCAGCTTTCTTCAAAATCGGTTCCTAAAGCTAAAGTAAGTCTCCTCGAAACGCTCCACGTACTTGAAATGATATTCCTCGACAAGGTGAGCTATTGCCCAGTAGTGGAATCACCCTAAATGGGTTACTCCCCACCTAAGTGCATATGCAATGATCCAAAGAAAACACACACTCAAGTAAATACGCGATCCTACTTAAATGTCTATATGACCAACCCATGTCCTGAATCCTCACCGACTCCCTCACACTTGCCTAAGCCATGTATGAGAAAATATCATTTTCAAAACAAAACTTGTTGTTCTCGAAAATACACTACCGAGCTTCGGTAAAAAGATGGGACTACCCTCCGAGGCGAATGTGTTGGAGAACCTTCTAAAACAATACATGGGCTCCTCCAACGTGTAATTGTAGGACCATCTCCCAACACCATTCTACGGAAAATCATCCTCTAAAATTCCTTTCGCAACCATGTTCGTTTTTCAGAAAATTCATGTCATGCACACACACCTAATTTCTAGGTTACCTCGGTGCATATGAAATGCAGTATGCCATTTCAACACAATTTGTATAACACATGCCAATACATCATCATGCATATATTGACATAAATTAAATCACAACAACATATTTATATTAATTCCTAAATCTATTACACCAAAAATTAGCTCATGGGCTAATTAACAAACATGAGCAATTCACCGATTGGAATTACTCAACCAAACATTTTCTCCTATTTCGTGAATACTATTCATGAGCAATTGAAACCCTCGGGTTCTTGTTCACGACCAATCACCTATCTTCGGTTCCACTTTGAACCCATGAAATCCATGGCCATTCAGGCCTCCTTACACACCAACACACAATTTATTTAATAAATTATGAAAAAAAAAACACCCAAAACAGCCCATACCTGATCTGAGGGCGTAAATAGGCTTCAAAAGTCAACAGTCGGTCCTAAGTTTTGGGATCGATCAAATAACCCCTCACGGCCTCCAAATCCAACCTGATCATCCACAAAAACACTTAAACAAAGTGTAGCTCAAGTAGGATAAAACCCCCCTACCTCCACGAGGTTTGTCAAAACTCCTAAAACTAGTATCCACCACGAAGCCCTCGGCTAGCGTGAAACAGCTTTAGCTTCTTGGCCGAATTAGGCAGTCAGATCGCCGGGATCTTAGAGAGAAGTTGCACACTCTCTCATTAGAAAATCAAAAACCTAAGCTACTGCATCTCCCCTCCTTCACGTTTTCTTTTGGCCTTTTTCATATCTAGGAGATGACACTATACACTCTTTTGTCCTTATTATCATTTAGAATTCAAATAATACCAATCATGTCCCTAAGCTTGGATTTTTGATATTTGGCATCATCTCGGCCGTCCATTTCCATCATCTCTCTACTCATGCAATATGTATCACATAAGTACATGTTATAGGTGACTTTTGTCACATCGCATGTCAGATTTTAAGGCACAGTGCCGTTGCCTCGGCGATGCAAATTCATTGTCTCGATTGATGAAATTCGACGTGGTAGTGAATTCGTGAGAATATTCAACGGTGAAATCCGTTTCATCATCAGAATCTAGAAAAATTCAGTTTTGAAATGGCCGTTTGCCCTTTAGAAAATTAGAATTTTCTCGGGTCTTACAAATTTTCAAAACCGTAGTTAATGAATACGGTTTTAAGGTTAATTTTCAAAACCGTAATTAGTAAATGCGGTTTTAAAAAGCAAAAGAGACTAATTTAAGGAATATTTTGAAAAGAAATATATATAAATTATTTTTTTTAAATGAATTACTTTAATATTAAACTCTAATTATTGAACTCCAAATAATTCTTGGGTATACTTTAAAAAAAAAAAAAAGACTTCTTGGGTATTATTGAATAGGCCACCATATGAGAAGGAAAAATATATAAAGTATACCCCATTAGTCAATTATTGAACCCCAAAGTGAATAGGCTATGATTTGAGGTGGAAAGACATATCTTAATCTCTTCGATTTCCAGCCTGAACGAGGTATATTGCAATAAACTTCACATGAAAAGATGATGGAGAGGAAAGACTTCTTGGGTATATGATTGAATAGGCTATGATATGAGGTGGAAAGATATATAAAGTAGATCCGTTATTCAATTATTGAATTACTAAGACTCGTTGATATTATTGAATACATCATGATTATAATGATTTTCTAAGAGTTTGGGTCAAAATGAACTTATTATTTTAAAAACTATTGATTATATGTAACATCTAAAATAGCCTCTTATTTTTTAATTAAAGCGGTAGTTAGAAACTACAACTTTTAAATTAAATTAAAAAAAAAATCTAAATATTTATGGGGAAAAAGAAGTTTGCAAAGTTGAAATTAATATATATTTTTTAATAAAATGGGTTATTTTCAACCCAAAATCCGATTCTAAAGCAAAGGAGGGAAGATTATTGCACATTATCCTTTAGTGTTTCTTTTAGGGGGGACCATATCAATTGTCATATCCAAGATAAGATTCCCTTATATATTCTTTTAGGGAGGACCATATCAATGGTCATGTCCAAGATAAGATTCCCTTATATAGTGTTTGATTCGAACAACGAGAGAAAAGAAAAAAAAGCAAGAATTATTTTCTTTAGTTCTTTAATAAAAACCATTTATTCCAAACATTAGTTGACGTAAGAAAGTTGATTTTTTATCATTTTGAACTTAAAATCATTCATTTACATCTTTTTTTTTCTTAATAAATTAGTTCTTCCACGAAAATTTAGGTTTTATTTTATTTTTTGTAATGTCACTGTCTTAATACGACGTTTGGTTTATTATCTTCTTAGCGGCATTTGATTTATTATCGTCTTATTACAATATATGGTTTGTCATTGACTTATTACAATATGATATTGCTTGTTCTCTTATTATGGCACTTTTTTTTGCGTAGAGGTGTTTCAGACAAGCAAGATGAATTCGATTAGTCAAAGATATAAAATTATGATAGTCAATATGTTAAAGAACTAGAGACGTAAATATTTAGTCGATATATCATCAAATTTGTAGGATTTAAACCAATTTATTATGCTATTAATCTGAATATTATTTAACCTTATATGGTTTTTAACTATTTATATCTTATATTTGTGATATATTACAGATTTAAATCTATAATATTATTTTTCCTTTCAAAAAAAATAAATAATAAATAAAAGACATTAAAGAAAATAATTACTTAAAACTTATATATTCTATATTATTTAAATATTTATATTGATGGTTCAAAATAAATAAAATTATTTTGAAGTAATAAATAATAAAATTGATTTGAAGTATCAAATAAAAATAATATACCTATATTATTTAATCTTTATATTGATGGATTAAAATAAATAAAATTATTTTGAGAAATAATAAATAATAAAATTGATTTGAAGTATCAAATAAAAAAATAATATATCAATTTAGTTCTACTTCCTTTTCTTTCCTTTGCTTTTCCTCCCGATTTTCTTTTTCCTTACATTTTTTCCTCAAAAAACCAAACATAGCCTTAGGAATAAATGGAAACGAGAAAATTCAAGTTAAATGTTTATTAATTCATTAAAGTAATGAATTGATTATTTGCTTTCTTGAAAATTTCACTCGATAACAGTTTTGGACCTTTTAGTGTATTTTGTTGTTGCATTATAATTATATATATATATTCAATCGGTCTTTGGTCTTTGATTTGGTCTTTTTTATCTAATTATATATATATATATATATATATATATATATATATATATATATATATATATATATATATATATATATATATATATATATATATATATCTGAGGCCTCTAACGCCCAATGATCTCAAGTTCAGAAAGCCTTGATAATACCAATTATGATACGTGGTAGAGTTTATAAGCTGCTGCGTTTTATCCAGGCAGTATAGAGATTAGTCTTGGTGTTGTTTGGATTAAATGCGTCTTTTGTGTGTGTACGGACTCGTTTATGACACCTCCCTTGCGTTTTATCCGACTTGTATAAGGATTAATCTTGGTGTTGTTTGGATTAAATAGTCTTTTTATTATTATGCAGACTCGTTTATGACACACCTAAATGTTGAGGTGATCACGACCTTCGGATGCTGCGTGGAGATATCTGTAGCGAATCAAATATTCTATTCCTTCCTGAAATTTGTATGCAATCGTCAGGATTCGATGCCCGTGGTCCTATGGAATTCACAATACCCAGTGTTATCTCTTTTGGTAGGTGCGACCTCATCTAGGGCCGGCCATCTCAGCTGTTAGTGTTGCACCTCGCCTTGAAGACTGCCACGCTGCTTGTTTGTCGGGGAGTGAACAGCCGGGGTGAAATCTTCTTGAAATCCCAACTCGGTGAGTGGACTAAGGTGGTCTATGAGGTTTCCAAGTCTTTTCGGGGACCGTTCTCTGTCTTTCTTTGGGGACCTCTCCCGGTCTCTTTGTCTCTTAGGACTCTGTCCCTGTCACTTGTGTCCAGCTTTTCCTCTCTTTATGTTTGAAGAGCTTCGCTGCTTGGATATGAGAGCTTCCTGCGCCGTTAATAGACTTCTCGCTTTAAGCGAGAGCACCTCGACCATGCGCACAGGAGTCTTTTTGAGATGAAAACATCAAATATTTTGAGGCACAATCCTAGTCAAGCGATGAATCACGGTGATAAGCAACTTCGCCGGGTATATCTACTTTTAGAGACTCGGCATTGAACCTCTGGACATAAGACCTCAGGCTTTCTTACGAGCTCTGCTTTATGGTCAGTAGGTGATAACTTGGCTTCCTGTATGTTCTGGCTCCAATGAAGTGGGAGACGAGCTATGGTGAAACTCCTTTGAATGAGGAGATTGGCTTGATGGTGGAAGCTGGTTAAGCCAAGCCGGCGTTGAGCGCACAGCGTGATCGCTTCGGCACGGCAGTCCCGATACCCATGTAGCTTCATCGATTCTTGTAAGTGAGGTGATCGGCGAGATCTTTGACACCATCGAGCGCCTCTGTTGCTGTTTGTCCCGAACATAGGCCGGAAGGGAAGTGGGCGCCGGTAGTAAGCGGAACTCGTCGTTGTACGGGTGTCCATAGAGTCAGGGGCTCGACCCTTCACAACTTCCTACATGCGACTGAGCTCCTGTTGGAGGCCCTTGAACCTCTGCTCCCATGATCGCTCCCCCATTCCTTGATGAGGGGGGTTTAGTTCCTCGTTTCCGGTGTGCCTCCCGAGTGTTGCTTCGTTGCCCTCCTCTCTAAGGGCTAGGTGTGGTCCGTGCCCCCTGGCACCTCGAGGAGTGCCGAGGTGTGGTTGCCCTTCGTGAGGGGTGATGTTATGGCCTTCCTGAGTTTGTCGCGCCTCTGCGGGTGTTGCACCTGCCTGGTGAGTTACTCTAACTCTCCTATCAGGCGTTGGTTGGTGAGGCGGAGTGCTTCTACCTCATCCGTGTTGGTTTGCATTGTTTCTAACGTGCCAGGAGGTCGGTTATCTACGTCGCCTGGCTAGTCCTGCATTGTGACGCCCTAAAGCCCGGGGGTCCGTTGACTACCCGTCAACCCGCGGAATACCCATGAATGTCGAGTGACCCGACATTTTTCACGAAAATCGGGCAGAGTCTCCTTTAATGCGTGGCATTTGAGCCGAAGTGTGCGTTGACTACGTCGACCATCGAATACAAGTGAATCTTCGGGTTACCCGATACCTTTCGGAAAATCAGGCTGAGTCTCCTTTGTACGGAGGCTCTACCCAGAATGCCCAGTGCTGCATATACCGTCATGGAGTCCAATATGATTTTCAACATAAGAGTAAAACTGACCACACAGGCCCATAAACAATACTCATCACAATATACGACTATATCCAATAGTTTTAAGAGTTAGTAAATTACTCTTATACAACATATATTAAAATACTCAAGTTCATACATATATCTCGTCATTTCTGGGGCGAGCCGTCCTCCTTGCGCTCCACGTACTGTAAAATAAAGGGGGTCCCACGACGGGAGGTAGCTAAAGCTCGATGGGAGAATCGCCCAAGTGGACTACTCACCACCTAAGTGCGTGCAATGTTTCAAAAGAAGTAAACACACATTCAAGCAAATGCATGATCTACTTGAATGTCTACATGTCCAACTCGGATCAGTCACTACCGACTCTCTCACTCGCCTAAGCCTTGTATAAATTATTGTTTTATTAGTGGACAACCCTCCGATGTATATATATCAATTAGTAGCTCAGCGATTGATATATTGGTGTTTAATGGACTACCCTCAGATGAATATCAATTAGGCCGCTTCGACGATTGATATTTTTAGTTTAATGGACTACCCTCAGATAATTAATATTTTAGACTACCCTCGAACCATTTTCTCTAGACTCATCTCATGCACTCACTCTATAATCCTAGGGTGTTCGATTGCATATGGAATGCATGTATGCCGGTTCAATACAGTCTAATCATGCAAATATATAAGCTTATGAATATACTCGCATAAAAATTAAATCACACAAACATGTTATGTAATTATCATTTCCGAACATCAAAATTAGCTCACTTGGGCTAATGTTCAAACATACACAGTCGATTCAAATTACTTAACCAAACACATAATTTCACGAAAATACATTTTTACATGTCACTATTCACAGGAACGGTAAAACCACTGGGTTTCTTGTTTAACACTCAAATAAATCGTTGGTTCACATTGTGAACCCGTCTTTCCCGGCCACTTCCGGCCTCAAACCCAATCAATACATGATTAACGACCAAAACACAATTCCACACCAGCATCCCACTTGGAGTAGGCGTACGGGGTGCTCCATTTTAATAATTTTATATTAGTCGATCCTGAGTTTGGGACGATCAGCGACCTAATGGCCTAAATCGACTCAAACATCGACAAAACACTTAAAATGGGAATAAAACTCAAGTAAGGAGAAACCCCTACCTCTCGGAGTTTGAGTAAACTCCCTAAATCCGGTACCCACGCGAAGCCCTCTCCGCGTAGAGCAGTTCTCCTTCTTGTCGAATGCCAGAAGCGGTGGATCGCGTATTTCTAGAGAGAAGTGCTCTCTCTATAAATTTCTCTCCGTCGAGAAAGCTCTGGGGAAATCCTTTGGTTTGCAAATCACGTTTTTGCTCTTTTGATTTAATGAAGAAGATCACTATTTACAATTTCGTCTTTTAGTGACTTAAATCTTTTCCAAAAATGACGTTTATGTCCCTCTTTTCCCAGAATCGATACTCGGTCGTCCATTTTCATCATTTCTCTACTCATACCACTTATGGTACATGAGTACATGCTATATGTGCCTTTTATGGCATCGAAAATCGATTCTGACACGACGCGTGCCTCGAAACCGCGTGTCCTTTCAGGCTATCTCGAGAATTTCACGAGGAAATTTTACGTGCTAGCTAGATTTTGCGAGACGATTCCAACGGTGCAATCCGTTTTGTCATCCGAGATCAAGATAATTAATTCCAGATTTTTAACCGAAATCACAATTTTGTAATCGAAATTATGATTTTACCCTTACTCCATAAATTGGAATTTCTCGGGGTCTTACATTCTCCCCTCCTTAAAAGGAATTTCGTCCCGAAATTCAGGACAATCTCAATCACTCACATGCATATGCAACATGCATTCTACCATGCATGTATTTCGTCATTTAATTATTAAGCGATTGAGCCAGATTTCGGCCGTTCCTAAACAGAAGGATAGGTGGCCCATCGTGTCCTCGGCTCCGCGTTGACTCCTTCGCACTCCACAGTGCCGCCATAGCACTCTCACTAGCCTCACGGTCTTGCGTCACAAAAAACTACGATCCGCGGCTATCAATGCACACTAGTCCGCCTCGAAAGGTCCCATCGGTGTCGACCTCAATCTATCCCAATCCACCATGGTACGAGATCGGGTATGCTTCGAGTATGGAGGCGTGAAACACTCGTGAACACGACATGCTTTGGCGGTAATGCTAGCCGATGCCTTAGCGGTGCCTATCCTTCAGGTATCTCGAAAGGTCCAATCTGACCATTCCCCTCTTAGGCATCACCTTGAGAAGGCGTGATCTGACCTCGAACTCTAAGGGTCGGCGTCGCACATCCGCATAACTCTTACGCACGCTCTACGGCTGTGAAGGCGTTGTCTATCAAGCTCACCTTTCTCCACGAACATCTACGATGGATCTGGGATACATGATGGGCTCTCTTCACCGGTCCTGACCTATATGATGACACACGCAGCGCTCCCATACGATGCCTCATACGGTACCGTTCATTTCGCGATAACTATTGTTGTAAACCAAATTCCATTAGAACAATTGCTCCTCTACCCTTATGACCGGACACATGCTCTGACGTGTCCTCCTAACACATGTATATAATCCGCTGCTTGTATATTACCTGACCCTTACTTGGTGTGTAGCGTAACACCTCTCCAGGTGCAATCGCGACAATCCAATGAATGTCAATCTAGTCCATGTCATAGATGACATCCATTTAGAGCCCTTATTTCAACCAACGCGATGCAATTCCAAGGGAGTATCCAAACCTCCCGAGTCTCAGGCTCCTATCACTCAATTCTAAGTCTGCGTGATAACCATGAGAAGAATACGAGAGATTCCTCCTCATAATCTGAGCCTATCGAGGTCAACTCTCACCCTACATCTAGGGAAGAACATCTATACGGCTTCTCTAAAGGCCTTAACCTCTAAGCCCCAGATCAATGTCGTGTCGGGTATGACAACCGGCCTAGAGTCTCAATTACGACAACTTGGAAGTGGTTGTCGACTCATCGTGTCGACGACAATCCCAACAGCAATGGTCTACCACCTAGGTCCACCACGCTTAGATGCGCAACTACGATCACGTCGACTTTAACCCTGCGGCCCCTCGCTATCTGTCTTCTTGGGAGTGCTTGTGTAGCACCCGGCCAGCGGTTTCGACCCGTACTAGGGTGTGGAATGGCCATATACTCTCATCCCTCTGACTTGGCCCCAGGGCTGCATTGTCCTAAAGTCTTGGGATCCCTGTTTCTGGGGCAATCCCATCACTCATGCTCAATCCTGGCCCTACTCCTGAAATTAGTGTGAAGCAGAAGTCTTCTGCCTCTTCCCCGAACTAGAAGAAAGATGATCCTCCCTCTTGCTACCAACACGTATCAGGAGTGTTCAGTATCCTCATTCTACATGGTCGAAGTGCGTCCCAACCATGGAGTCCATGTCCCATAGAAGCGAAATCTACAATCTTTTGCCCGAATAGACAACTTGGCCCATTCTTGAATCTCTGTAATACCGGTAATCCAGAACTTCGTATCTCATAGATTGACATTTGGTCTCTACTGACTCATCAACACTGTCTCGACCTTCTGCGGGTCGACACTCGATCTTGACACGTGTCCCAAATCTCACCTCGATGCTTCAAACTCTCACTGCGAACTGCGTCTGGTGATGGTCTCTCAAGCTGTAACACAATCCTCAAGTGATACTCATGCTCCTGCATTTGAGAGTAGATCAAAATGTCTGCATCCATAGAGAAGCTACGATAAAGCGATCTAGATAGGGTTGGAACATCCCTGCATGAGATCCATGAATCAGCGCTAACGCATTAGATCCAATCAAATGGCATCATAGTAAACTCAAAGTGCCCATAAAAGCGTCCTAGCGAATCTTAGAGATATCTATCTCCCCTAACCCTCAATTGATGTAACGGTCACGAAGGTCTATCTTGAAGTAGACTCGCTCCTCTGATGGTCGAATAAATCATCAATCCTCGCATTGTGGGTGGAGTGCAGATCATAACCTTGTTCAATTGCACGTAGTCAATGCGATGAGAAGGGTCTTTTATATAACCATAAATAGAGCAGAGCCTCATGGTGAAGTGCTCGGTCTAATAGACCTTAATCCAGTGTCTGTTAATTTTGGACTCACGAGTTCTGGAACTTTCAATAGGTGCCATCTGTCTGCGGAGTCATAGAGATGGAGTAAAGTACCGGTGTGACTTTCGATACCGAAGTCTACTACCCTCCGTGGAAGTAGTCCGGGTATAGCTCATGCAAAAAACATCACATATTTGCATACTCAAGGTAGATCCAAGTGGTCGATCTCTCCTAGATCCTCTGGGTAAGGCTCGAGCCCGACCCGCTAAATGACTCTGGCACTTGGACTTAGTATCGCATGCGTGGCAAAATATACGTGCTTGTCTGAAATACCATACAGTATCGTCACATATAGGCGTGCCCTCCCTACGCTCACAATCGATAGCATTGTATTTGGTGGCAGTCATCCCGAGATGACATCGAACTCGACATCTCCGTGATCCTCGGGTCCGCTATGAGTAGAGTCCCAGAGATCTCTAACTGCCAAACCTCGACATATCGTACCTATTCTCGCCCAAATCCCTAGCGGAGAACTCAAAATACAGTGACTCCCTCTATGGTCTCCTAGGGTCATACCCATTCCACCATATTTGGGCCTCCGCACAAGCTAGGAACCTTGACTAGTCTAATGGGATCGCGTCGGAGGAGTATCTCCACCAGCCTCACTGGCACTCTAGATCTTCCTTGAACCATTGTTCATTACCATGGATCTCCTCCCCTGTGAAGGTCGGAGGATGATGCGTCCTAAACCTCTGGAGGTTATACGGATCTGCTTGTCTACCTGCCGTGCGATAGCATTCGTTTATGTACCTACGGCCCTCGAGCAAGGCACCGTTGATCAAATCTGGGCGGTGGTGAATGTCGGTGGTGCACGACCGATTGCCGAGTGGATGTCCTCCACGTCTTCGTCCTCGACTAGCCATCTACGTATTTCAAATGGCAACAAGAATCATTTACTTTTCATCTCAGTCTAACTAGCAAAGCACATGCCAATTACTAATAGACTTCTGACCATGGGCCCCGACCAGTTCATTTCTAAGTGGTGCTAGAATTCTAGCCCTCGAATTCATTTATTTCGATAAAATTCTAAGCTTTCTTGTTCATTTCAGTATCCAAATCTCTAAGGTCATAGTTCCTAACCTTAGCATTCACCCTTTTTCCCTATACACATTACACCATGCATATAGTTTCCTACGCAACTACAGCGCAATCACGTTTTCAAATGGTAGTTAATACAATACAGTATCTCTAAGGCATAAACACATCCCCGAGACACTAATCATACACATAACTCAGTGTATACTCAATCAATTTTGCATTTAAAATATTGTTTCCAACAAAATTTTATTTTCGAAAATTTTATTTTTGAAAATTTTATTTTTTCGAAAATTTTGTCTAATTTTAATTGATTTTTTTTTTTTTCCGGAAAATTTGTGATGAACAGTGTTCATGAACCGGGTTCAAACGGTGACTCAAAAACATCACCGAGTCGAAAACCAGGTCGAAAAACCAAGCCAGGTGCACGAGCACCCAGCTAGCCTAGTAGCACGCCAGTGCGCAGGCGCCAGTGGCGCCACGCTGGCCGTGTCATTAAGCGAGCTGGCGGAGTGTCGATGGCGAGGCCCCCTGTCAACCTAAGCCGCGATATCGGCCGTTATTAAGCCGGCTCATGCGCGGCCTAGCGCACCGTGCCTTGATGTCGCGAGACCTCCATGGCGTGTCGTGCGCCTGAGGGCTGCTTAGTGTCGTGGCCACAAATTCTTAGATGTCGTGGGCGATTGCCCGTGATGGCCAGTATCCCGAAATTTGGGCGTGTTGTGCAACCGACCAAAACCGCCTCCTGCGGCTGTCACAATGCAATCTGTTTGTATTGCGTCTGAGGTTTCCTCACTAGCCTTACAACTGTTGCAATACAATACTTGTATTGCAACCTGACTCTCCATTTGCCCTTCTTGCAATACAATCCTCGGCTTTTCCTTGATCTCTGAAACCTCTTAGATAACCATCAAGCCTTCTTCTCTGCAATACTAAATTGTATTGCAATACAATTTTCATTACCCACACAACTGCAATACAAACTTCTGTTGCAACTTCAAACTCACCAACCTGCTTATTACAATCATTTTCTTACGATACAATTGGCGTAGCCCACTTCAAATTTTCTGCACTAAATTTTTTTTTTCGTTTTTCATTATAATTATTTATTTATTTTTTTCCAATTATTTCCAGCAACTGGAAAAATCACTAAAAATCATCATCAATTTTTTTTTTTCATTTTCTTGTGCACTCAAATAAATTTCTAAAAATTTATTTTCTTAACTCTTCAATTTCACACCTTGTAAAATCTAGAAAAATTATTTTCTCCTCCTCTTAACCAAATAATTTTATAAAATTTATTTTCTTTTCAAGTTTTTCCTTTGAAAAAATTTTCTCCTCAAATAAATTTATAAAATTTATTTTCTTCATTTTCATTCGATTTTATTTGCTTTGTACCACTAAATATTTTCTAAATATTTTCTACACATTCATGTGCTAATCACCAAGCACACATACTTTATAACACATTACAAACCATGTTATAAACATCATTGACATAACATACAACTCATGTTATACACGCAATCACACACCAAACACCAATAATCCAACAAATCACACAAAACACTTCAACACACGTGTATGTAGTGTCCTAGTTTTGTCCCGTGATTTTTCTAGGTAATCTCATACCTATTCCTAGCATCGAACCACCCAGTGGTGATGCTCTCCCACTCAACTATGGCCTAGCCCCAATCCTCAATCTATAGGTTTCCATATACCTGCTCCATCAAACCACCTGGTGGTGATGGATACCCAAACCCAGAGCTCCCTAGGTATTCGTATGCCTAGAAACACGATACCAGGCTGTGGCGCACCAAAGCAGGGTCCGTTGACTACCGTCAGCCCGCGGAATACAAGTGAATGTCGGATTTACCCGATACCGCCCAATCAGGCGAGTCTCTTTGTGGAAACTCCTGCTAATCCTGATACCCTGCAAATACTGTCCCCAAGCAGTCCCGATATGATTTTCCAACATGAGTAAATGACCACGGGCCATAAACAATACTCATCACAATATACCAACTATATCCAATAGTTTTAGAGTTGTCTCTTATACATATTAAAATACTCAAGTTCTAATACATATAAATCTCGTCAAAGCCAAAGCCTGTCAGGCTTTCTTAATCTCAGTCTCTAGGACGAGCCGTCCCCTCGCACACTCCCTGTACCTGTAAAATAAAGGGTGGTCCCACGACGGGGTGAGCTAAAGCTCGATAGGAGGAGGAATCATTACTAAGTGGGCTACTCACCACTTAAGTGCGTGCAATGTTCCAAAGTAAACACACATTCAAGCAAATGCCAGTCCTACTTGAATGTCTACATGACCATTTCGGATCAGGAGTCCTCAGAGCTCTCTCACAATCGCCTGAAAGCCTTGTATGAGAATTGTTGTTTTATTAGTGGTTAATGCCTCTGATGTATATATATCAATCGGGCGGCTCCAACGATTGATATATTAATTGTTTGTGGACTACCCTGGGGTATGAATATCAATTGGGTCGCTCAGACGATTGATATTTTGGTTGTGGACTACCCTCCCAGATGAGTGTATTTTAGACTACCCTCGAACCATTTTCTCTGGACTCATCTCATGCACTCACTCCTACTAATCTAGAATTGTTCAGTGCATATGGAATGCATGTATGCCAGTTCCAATACAGTCTAATCACATGCAAATATATAAACATGAATATACTCGCATAAAAATTAAATCACACAAACATGTTATGTAATTATCATTTCAAACATCAAAATTAACCACTTGAGGCTAATGTTTCAAACATACACAATTCGATTGAATTACTTAACCAAACATATAATTTCAAATACATTTCGTGTCACTATTCTAAGGAATAGTAAAACCCTAGGGTTCTTGTTCCAACGCTCAAATAAATGTTAGGTTCACATTGTGAACGCGTCTTTCCGACCACTTAGGCCTCAAGCCCAATATCAATACACATGATTATGACAAAACACACAATTCCACACCAACATCCCCGTGTCGTGGGCGACCACGGGGTGCTCCCTTTGTCTCAATTTTATATTAATTCGATCCCAGGTTTGGGGCCAGATCAACTGACCCAATTGCCTAAATCGGCTCAAACATCGGCCGGCACTTAAAATGGGAATAAAACTCAAGTAGGGAGAAGCTACACTCGGATTTTAATTAAATAAAATCCAGGTACCCACTTGTAACCCTCTCAGTAGGCGGAGTTCTCCTTCTTGTCAGAAAATGTGACGGTCGGATCGCGTATTTCTGAGAAGGGGGCTTTTTGGATGCTCTCTCTCTCTCTAAATTTCTCTCAAATCGAAAGCTACTGGAAGTCACTAGTTTGCAAATCACGTTTTTGCTCTTTTAATTTAATGAAGAATATCACTATTTACAATTTCGTCTTTTAGTGACTTAAATCTTTTCCAAATGGCGTTTATGTCCTACTTTCTAGAATCGATACTCGGCACTGCCGATTAGTCCATTTTCATCATTTTCTCATACCACTTATGGTACATGAGTACATGCTATATAATACCTTACATGGCATCGAAAATCGATTCTGACTTGAACGCGTGCCTCGAAACACGTGTCAACTCAGACTATCCTCTCGGGAATTTTCGAAATTTTTCGTGCTGGCTAGATTTCGCGAGACGATTTTAATGGTGCAATCCGTTTCGTCATCCGAGATCTAGATAATTAATTCTGGATTTTAACGAAATCACAATTTTGTAATCGAAATTACGATTTTCATATTCGTAAATTGGAATTTCTGGATCTTGTTATCTGGGAGCTCTACCCAAATACAAAACACACGCATATAGCACATCCCAAACATCAATATAACAATAACATGAGTAAAATGACCACTTGGGCCCATGAACAATACTCATAAAACATATATATCCAACTATATCCAATAGTTTCAAGAGTTCAAATTTTACTCTTATACAACACATATATTAAAATTAGAGAATTCTAATACATGTCATACATCATAACCCAAAGCCATAATCCGACTTTCTTCTAAAGCTCAGTCTCTAGGATGAGCCGTCTCCTCGTACGCTCCTTGTACCTGTAAAATAATATCCCTCGACAGGGTGAGCTAATGCTTTCGATAGTGGAATCACCTAAAGTGGGCTGCTCTCCGCTAAGTGCATATGCAATGTTCCAAAATAAACACATATTTAAGCAAATGCATGATCCTACTTGAATGTCTAGCCCGGTCATCTTGTACCCGAGTCCTCATCGACTCACTCACACTTGCACAAGCCTCGTATAGAAATTATCCATGTTTATTTGTTTGTGGACCCTCCGATGTGTATATATCAATTGGGGCATCTCAGACGATTGATATTATTTATGGACCTACCCTCCGATGCATATCAATTGGGTTGTCTCCGACCGGAATATTTTAGTATATGGACATTTACCCTCCGATCATTTTAGTCTTAGACAACCCTCCGAAACCATTCTCTCTGAGCTTCGCCTCGTACACTCACTCCTATCATCCTAGGGTGCCCGGTGCATATAGAATGCATGATCAATTCCATTCAGTCTATATCACATGTAATATATAAACATGCATATATTCACATAAACTTTAATCACATAATCATGTTATGCAATTTCACATTCCATCATCAAATTAGCTACACATGGGCTAATGATCAAACACGAGCAATTCTACTTAAATTACCCGACCAAACACATTAATTCACAAAAATCATTTTATGAACACTATTCTCGGGAATAGTGAAACCCTCGGTTACTATTCCTGAAAAATCACTAATCGTCGGTTCACTTTGTGAACCCGAATTGCACGGCCATTTCCGGCCTCATACACGTCAATGCATCATTCACTGCTTTTGAGTTGCACCATGGCACTCCAAACGGCCGTGGGCTGATCCGCAGTGTCCCACATGGAGCCCTCAAAAATCAACGTCTCGGTTCCAAGATTTGGAACCGATCAACCGGCCCCTCACGGCCTCATTCAACTCAAACATCCAACAAAGCTCTTAAACAAGACGTAAGAGCCAAGTAGGGAGAAACCCTTACCTCACGGAGTTTGTGAAACTCCTTGCATCCGGTACACCTACGAAGCCCTCTCTGGCGTCAGCGACTTCCGCACTTCTTGTCGGCCTGTTGCGGCAGGGCGGATCTCCCAAAATCTAGAGAAGAAGGAGGTCCTTCTCTCTCTAAAACCTCCATTTTCCGTTTGCGACTCACGCCCTAACACCTACGTTTTTGCTCTTTGTATTTCAAAACAAGAGGATGACACTATTTGGATTTCGTCATATTATCATTTAGAATTTTAAAAATGACATCTATGTCCATTCTTTTCCCAGTTTTGACATTTGACACTATCTCGGCCGTCCATTTTCATACTTTTTCCACTCATGCCACTTATGGCACATGAGTACGTGTTATATGTGACTTTCGTCATATCGAAAATCGTTTTCACGGCACGGCAGCGATGCCTCGGCGTGTAATTCCAACTATCTCGAATTCAACAAGGTCGGCGTGACTAGCTAGATTTGAATGATTCCAATGGTGAAATCCGTTTTGTCATCTGATATCCAGAAAATAAATTTTGGATTTTTAACCGAAATTACAATTTTGTAACCGAAATTACGATTTTGCCCTTTTTCCAGAAATTGGAATTTCTTGGGTCTTACATGCATCCTTGGAGGATTGGCGTTGCTCCTGCTTGTGTTTTGAGTTGATACCATCAGTTACTGAAAGATCAGCTTCATTTGTAAAGGAACTGTCGTTCCCACATACGGTGCCAACTGATGATGCTTTTTTCAACCGGAATTGGGTCGGAGCGTGTTGGGGTCGTTGGGCCGGGCGGGGCGTTGGGCGATCCACGAGCTTTGAATGTGGGACTCCTGCAAAAGCAAAGGCAAGGGCCGCCCATGGCGCTCAGATACTAAGTCGATTCCTCCACGAGAGAAAAGATAGGCGCCCCAAGGGCGAATGTTTTACTGCGTACCTTTCACAGATAAATTGGCTTTGGTATTTATAATATGTTTTCCCGAATTTGATGGTGGTAAGGATTCTTTCCATTGGTGGGGTATTTTCTACCTTTATACGCTATTAGTTATTAAGGGATAATGAGAGCCGAGTTGTGAAGATTATCCTACTTCATATTTGTGAGATTTGGTTTGTTTTAGAAGGATAAATCGTTATTGAGATTATCTTACTTCCCTTCTTTTGATATGGTTGGTTTGATTTACGGGTTATGGGCTTTTCATTGTCCCATGCTGTTGGCTCTTGGGTAGGCAGATTGAGCTTCCTTCTGGCGAGCACGGGACTGGGCGTTTCACCGGGCTTGCCTTTTCCTTGGGCTTTAGCGAATGGGCCTTCGCACCTATTTTCAAACCCTATCAGTTGCCTAAATAATTATATCCCTCGAAAGCATGACTAAGCTAAACTATAAGTCAAATTAATTAAAAATATAATTAATCGATAATTTGTCCATAATTGATTTATTTTTCATGTAAATTAATCAAATATGATTTAAAGCGCAATAGTGGGACCACAAATATTGGGACCCAGCCCACATCCCAATGCTAGAGTCATCTTACACATTCACGTGATGTGCATTATTAAATAATCGAAATAATAATAATAATAATAATAATAATAATAATAATAATAATAATAATAACTTTTTTAATGCTACATTCATTCTGCAACTCCATTACAATAATCATATTACATTTACTAGAAGAAAGAATTTAAAACTTGTCTTTTGGAGAACCTCAGCGAAACAAGGTTGAGGGTACAAATATTTACAAAATTAATTATTGCTTAATTTTATTTTCATTTGAAAATAATAATTTGATATATTCGTAATATTCTAAATATCAGAGTATATGTTTTTCAAAAATATATAAAAATTAACTTAGAATGAGTTATGTGATTGGTTTGTAAAATCCTTACCATTGACTTAATTACTTAAGCATTTTTTTGACAAAAAAAAAAAAGAAATTTCATTCATTCAAACATAGAAATCAAAATACTAAAAATAGCATAGATGACACAGTATCAGAGCTAATAGTAAGAAGAAACAATTTAAAACCTACACAATTGGTAATCGTAAGATGCCAAAAATACTTGAAATTTCAGATTTAATGTAACATACTGACGAATATGGATTTGTTATTATTTCTCTATCCGATCGAAACAGTGTTGATGTCCGAATCATCCATACAAAAGCCAATAAATAACCATATGCTGCAACAAGTCGATGAAAAAGACACAAAAAACAAAGGTAAAATCCAATGAAAACTTAGATCGAGTGGAAGAAAACACTTTATTGAAAGAGAAAATTCAGATTTAAGTGGACAAACAATGGAAAATATGATTCAGTCCAAAAGGATAAAAAACTAATGGAAATGAAAGAAAATGCAAACACTAAGATTTTCAAAAGATGAGAGAAATTTGACAGCGTGGTTATTATTAAATTCACTACAAACCTGATTCTAACTTCACTATTTATTTATTATTTTTTAATTTAAGAAACATATTTGAGAATTTAAGGATCTCTAGTTGGGTTAAATATATAAATAATTTTGTACATTTTTATGTTTATTTTAATTTATTAAGTCGTCTTCAGGTTGATGGAAGGAGAGAAATGGAGGGGATTATTAAGTATTAACCACCTGGCTCTACCTACAAGACTACCGGGCCGCTTCCAGTATTAGCAGCTCTATCCATCATGCCCTTGTATTTTTCCTTTCTTTATTCTCTTCCATCCGTAAATGGATCTCTCTTACGTCTTGAAATACATTTTCAGCCATTGTTGTTTTGAGATTGCGGCATTAACAGGTTTGTTAAGGAAGGGTAGCTCCAGGATGGCGAAGCTGCGTACCTTCTTTATAGAGAAGTTGGGCCTTGGTTTTACGAAGCTGACCGGCCCAGTAGAGGCGGATAAACTCTTTGAACGAACTAGAGTGGATGCGGCTCTTCCTGAGGGATGCAGATTCAAAGCGCATATACGATGAAAGAATCAAGTTATGGGTGAATCAGATACGAAACGCAACCCATGATGCCGAAGATGTCATCGACGAATTCATCCTTAACATGGATCATCATCGCCATCAAAGACTCAAGAACCTCAAGTTCCTCAAGTCCCTGCCTACTTGTGTGGGATTCGCCGACAAGCTACCATTCATTCACGAGCTTGACAGTCACGTTAAGGATATAAATGTGATGATGGGGGCGATTATGGCTAATAGATCCAAGTATGGTCTTGAAGCTCTAGGCTGGCCTTCCCGGCTCATCCACTCTTTGGCGATCAAGTTGTGGGGCTGGGAGAAGCTGACCCCCTGCTTGTTGATGAAGGAAGACCAAATTGGAGTCTCCTTCGAACCACACTTACGCCGTACGAGATCAAATTAAAGAGGATAATAAATGAAAATTAATGATTTGAAGCGATTAAAAGAATCTAAGTCCATTTCATTTACGAAAAATTCGAAGAGGTTTCTTGGAAATCTATAACGTTCGGACCGAGCCATCGAAGGGTTCCTTTGTCTGGTGAGAAATGGAAAAACCCACAGCGAGGAGAATAAACGACACGTTTTGGCACGGGGTGTCTAGTTAGTAATTGGGAGCTGGCGCGTGACCTTTTCCCCATTTTATTAACATCACGGTTTTAAGGTTCTAGAAAAGACAAATTTTATCTGAAGTGGTACCAATAATATTATTGGTTAATTATATAAGTTTCTACAAACACATGTTTAACTACATATAAAGTATTTTAAAATAATATTTTTTTGAAAGAAAATTAATTTTATTGCCCCTGCCAAAAACTGCAATAGATCGATAGATTCAATATATAAATTGCTAAAACTCATAAACAAGAAAATAATATCTAGATTAATAGTATACTAAATCAACGTAAAACCTATAAATTTGATAATATAGTGATTAAATATTTAGCTACTTCCCTCATTCTTCAATATATAATGGCAACCATAATATGATATAGTATTTGATTGATTGAAGCTGCTTTAGTTAGGAATCACTCCCACATTTAAAAACGTCACACAATATAATATTTATGTTTTTATTTTTATTTTATATTCATTCACTTGCATACCTCATCCTTTAACACTTTTTTCAAGCCTCAAGGCTATTTTTTCTTTAATTATAATTTTTTTAATAATATGAACATATATTAAATTAATCAAGTTTGAGTTTCTATGATAACAAAATATTGTATCATTGTAATGTCTAACGAATAGAGTTACAGCTGGTGCGGCAGCCCCGTCACAATCTAGACTAGCCATTAACCATTATTAGGCGGACTGTCTCACGAGAAGTATCAGTCTAAGCGCTAACAAAAGAAGCTCTCTAGAGCCGCCATAGTTAAGGCCCAGATAAATGTTATCCATGAGGAAGGTGCAGTATTATGAAGAAACTAAGCCAATAGATGACCCTGTATATTCTTTCCTCCCGTCAACTCCTAATGTGGTTATTTGCGCCCACTATGATGCACCGTACCACGCTCCGTATTAATCCGCTTTGATGTGCATAAGGTAATTAATAAATCCCAACAAAGACATGACTTGTTGCAACTATCACTTCAAGCAGATGAAGCTTTCTTTAGTATGAACTCAATGGCTTAACTTCCTAGCTTTATAGTCGGTGCAACTACCAAACCCTTAGAGATGTCGCGTCCCTTCAGAAAAGCCAAGCTAGTGACTCAATAGGTTATGTTCTCAACTGTCGGGGCACCTCAGTGGCCTTACAACGCCGTAATGGGACGAGCCTGGTTGCACTCGATCAAAGCTATCCTCTCAACCTACCACCAAACGGTTAACTATTTGACTAACGCTGACAAAGCTGACTTTAAGCAAATGTACCGGTCGCACTAAGAATGTTATCACTTATCTATGTGTGAACGAGACGTGGAGAAGAGCACCGAAAGCCTCCGAAAATCAAACCCCCGCGTAGCAATCATAATTTGCCGCCCAGATTAAGGCCGAAGAGAAGGATCACGGGTCAGGATCCCCTCTGATAAAGTAATGTTGGATTCGGGCCGAGAAAAGTTCACTATATGAGTTTTCTCTTCAGCCCAATGAAGAAAGGGAGTACTAGACTCATGTCAATAATACAGCATGTATTCATTCAGAGCCACTAAATATGATTGGGATTAACCCGACGGCCTCTCACAACCAAATATTATCCCCCGCGACCACAACATAGTAAGACGTAAAAGTGAGGCTGCTTCTCCACCTTAGATCCCATCAAATCATTTAGACTGAAGTAGACAACATGCTGAGGGTAGGTTTCATCAAAGAAGTAAAGTACCCCGAATGGCTAGCCAACATGATGGTGGTTCCAAAAAAAGGGGGTAAGTGGTGAGTGTGTATAGATACATCGACCTCACCTTAAGCATGCCCAAAGATAGCTTCCCTTGCTATGCAGCAGACCAAATTGTTGATGTCGCGAATGTGTGCATGCAATACATTACCCCTTCAGATGCACGCTCCGGGTCATCAAATTTCATGCACCCGCCTGATGTAGAGAAAACGACCATTTATAATTGTCATAGGGGTTATACTACTATGATGTGATGCCTTTTGGCTTAAAGAATGTTGGGGCAACTTATCAAAGATTGGTGATTAAGATATTCGGACCGCTGTTGGGCAACACAATGGAGGCCTATATCGACGACATGCTCGTGAAATCCAAAGAACGCTTCGACCACACCAAGCATCTGCAAGAGGCCTTTGAGTTGTTGTGAAGGTATGACATGAAACTCAACCCTTTGAAATGTGCATTTGAGCCGTTCAAGCAAGTTTTTAGGCTTTATGGTGACCCAGAGAGGGATAGAGGTCAATCCCATTCAACTCAAAGCTATAATGGACTCTCGTGTCTACCTTCTAGGAAAGAAGAACCGACCGGTCATTAGCATCTGGGCTGCTCATATCCCATTTCATGCTATATCGTTAAAACCATTTTTCATCATCCCGAAGGGAGCCAAAAAGGCCGACTAGAATGAGAATGCGACCAAGCCTTCACACTTTCAAAATATTTCATTTAAACTAGCGAATTCCTCGCCAGCACCGCAGCAGCGATACATCTTTAATTTTACCTAGCGTGTCGAGGTCTTCAATATGTGTAACTTTAATTCAAAGAAGATGAAACCGAAAGCAGAGACCTTTCAATATTCTTCGTGACTAAATCTCTATCTCGGCTGAAACACCGTGATAATTCAGTTTCGAACAGGTAACACTAGAGCTAAGAAGCTACCGATACTTCCGTGCACACCCTATCAGTTGGGTAGTTTACTCAATATCCCCGCAGAAGCAGTCATACACAAGACTCGACTTCCATCAGAAGGATGCGGCAACAATGGGGAAATTGAACTAAGGTGGTGTTTGTTTTTTTTACTTAATGCTGACTAAAACTTTTTTCGAGCTTAATGTTGAATAGTACTTAATAGCTTTAAGTATTAAGTTGTTTGTTTTTTAACATTGGGCAAATGGTAGGATGGCAACGGATGAATTATTTCAGTTCGCCGCCTAGTTTCAATGGGGACGTGGCTCGTTTGATCAGAATTTAAGTTTCTAGCTTGCTCAGTTTATTTTTCAACCGAGACTTTAATCGGGACGAAGTTCAGGTATTGTTACATCCCGCCCATTCCGATTATATTTTAAAATAATTTTTTAGTTATTTTATTTATACTTTAATATATAAATAATAATAATAATAATTAGAATGTTTTTTAATAAATAATTTATAAAATCATAATATTTTTTATTTTTATGAATATATTAATTTTTTAATCTAATAAAATAAAGCAACTATAAAAATAAAAACAAAAATCAAAATGCAAACGGGGCAGGTTTGGGAATTTTCATATCCCCGTCTCCGGGTCCGTTTAATTTTTAAATGAGACAAGCCAGAATTGGAAGAAATAATAAGCCGGCCTGATAGTCATCCCAAACCCTCACATTGTCATCCCTGTGATTGTATTGCTAGCTCTTCTCCTCAAGAACGATAGAGTTTTTTCTCGCTTAGTAGAAAAGACTTTTTTTCAAATAAAAGCCAAGATTTCAATTCTTTTTTATTAAGAACTTTAAAAAATTTCAAGAATAAGTCATAAAAATTTAAAAACAACAGTTTCAATGTTGAAAGCTAGAATAGCTTTCAAGATATCAGACGCCCCATTTCCTCTTGGGGGTCCGTTGACTACCCATCAACCCTTGTTAAAATACATGGATGCTCAAGTTATCCGACGCCACTGCAAAATCAGGCAGAGTCTCCTTGCAATGAGCCTCACCTAAATAAACATCCATTAACTGGTCCCCATGCAAATGAATATAATCACAACATAACACACACAATCATATAAAACAATACCTAAGATATAGGATACTGGTCTCAGAAACCAACTGATATAACAATGAAGGTGTTAAGGAATGATGGTTTTTACTACAAAAATGAAGAGGACAAACCTGAGAGGTTCTAATACACATAATCAGAACCAACGCTTCACAACTCCAGCCTGAATCCTCAACTCCAGACTTGTCATCCTCCCAATACGCCCCAGACTTGAAACAATATCCATATAAGAGCAATGTCAAGAGTAGAATCGCCTAAGTGGCTACTTCACCCATAAGTGTAATGTTCCAAATTAAACACACATCTGCCAAGCAAATGCATGATCCTACTTGAATGTCTACATGACTAACTCGTATCCCGAAACTCATCGATTTCCTCTCACACTCGCCTAAGCCTCGTATGAGAATTTTTGTTGCTATGGACAACCCTCCGATGTATATATATCAATCTTGGCCGTCCACGATTGATATTATTTGTTTGTGGACTACTCCTCCTCATGAATATCAATCAATGCCTCCGACGATTGATATTTTTAGCTGGGACTACCCTCCCATAATTATATTTTTAGACAACCTTCAACCGTTTCACTCATCTCATGCACTCAATGTTGTGTCCTAGGGTGTTCAGCATATGAATGCATGTATGCCAATTCCAATATTAGCCAATTCACATGCAAATACATAAACACAGAATATATTCACATAAAAATCTTTAAAACTCCACACAATCAAGGTGTACTTCTCAATTTATCACATCAAAAATTAGCCTACGTGGAAGGTTAATGATCAAACACAAGCAATTCAATTTGAATCACTTGACCAAACACATTTTCACAAATTATATTTTGTGAAATCACTGCGTAAACAAAGAAACCCTCAAGCATCGCTCCTATCAAACACCAATTACCTGCCTCACTCAGGAACTCAAGCTCTCAAGCCACTCCGCCTCAATCAAAACAATACATGATTTATGGAACCATTCATCACACATGAACCCAAAACAGTCCGTAAATACCAGAGCACGACTGCTCGCGGGGTCTCAAATCCAAGCATTCGATTCCAAAAGCTTGAATCGATCAAAACCGCCGCTCAAGGCCTCAACAACCCAAACATTTATTGTACTTAAATAAAGAATAAAACCCAAGTAGGAGAAACTCTACCTGAGTTTGAGGAAACTCCCAAATTGCACCACGGGGTTCTTCGCGTAGAGCAATTCTCCTTCTTGTCTCAAGATCACACTCATTTGACGTCTCGTATTTTTAGAGAAGGAAGACTTTCTCTCACTCAAAACCTCAAAACGAAAATGGCTACTCGGTTCTTCTTCCTCTTCCCACGTTTTCCCTTGTTGAAGAAGACAAACACTATTTAGTGTTTTGTCTTATTATCATTTAAATCAATTCCCATTAACACCCGTTATGTCCCCTCTTTTCCGCTATCACTCAAGACTATCTCTACTGGCCCTTTTCATCATTTCTCTACTCATACCACTTATGGCACATGAGTACATGTTGTTATATGTGCAGACTTTCGTCAGATCGAAAGTCGCTTTTTTATCAAGAATCAAACGCGATGCCTCAAACAGCTTAACCCACTCTGACTCCACAGTCTGCCACCTCTGAAACAATCTACATGATTTGTTCCAACAACCCATCTTCCATTCCAAAGAACTAAGAATCACCGACTCTTTAAACCCCAAAACCACATAGTAATTAAATGCTCTTCTCGTTCCCCTATTCCAAATTAATTTCGTCTTACAATTAAGTCAAAAAACAAACACCGCCTAATTTGTTTTTCTTTTGAGTGTTAAATTAGTAAAAATAAAAAATAAAAATAAATAAAAATAAAAAATTGGAACTATGTCTATCATTTTCTTCACAACTTATCCAAAAAATGCTTCGTAGATCACTGCTTTTGAAAACCTGATTGCCGACCGCCACAAAATTCCGGTTGGCCCAATGTAAAACACTAGTCAGGAATGAATCGACGATCGAACCAAGGAACCTGATGAACTAGCCGGGTTCTCGCCGAATCCTCTGAGCGGTTCGCTCCCACAATTTTTTTTCCAAGTTAAAGCTTAGGGTTTTAGACTTATTTTGGACCCACGATATATATATATATATATCATTCAAATTCCAACCCAAAATTTATTTAGGACTAAATTCACAATCTAAAATTATTCGGGCCATTAGACTTTCATTGTGGACACAAATGTTGGCATAAATCCATGTGGGAAGATGCCATTAGAGTGAAGGGGGAATTATGATTACAATTAGGAATAAATGATTTTAAAGGTTAATTTTCTGTAAATCGAGTCATTAAATCATTTTTGCTTTACGCTAATTTTTAAAATCTAATACAAGAATTTCATGAACATTTTGAAAAGAAATCTATATGAATTATTTTTTTTTTAAATGAATCACTTTTAACATCAAACTCTAATTGTTGAACTCCAAATAATTCTTAGGTAGCGTTTCTTAACTATTTATATCTTTGGATTTGTGATCTATTGTAAGTTTGAATCAATATTACTTTTCCTTTCAAAAAATAAATAATAAATAAAAAAACATTAAAGAAAATAATTACTTAAAACTTATATATTCCTTATATTATTTAATCTTTATATATTGATGGATTAAAATAAATAAAATTATTTTGAAGTAATAAATAATAAATGATTTGGTATATCAAATAAAATAATATATCAAATTTAGTTATATTTTCTTTTTCTTTCCTTACTTTCCTTCTTTCCTGCTTTTTTCCTTATACATTTTCCTCAAAAAAAATAAAAAACAGGTTTCATAATACAATGGAAACTGAAGAAAACCAAGTTAAAAATGTTTAGTAATTCATTATAGTAATTTGATTATTTTGGCAACAGTGGCCCCCATTTCAAGAACGCTGCTGACCTTGTGGTGTATTTTGTTGTTGCATTGTAATAATTAAGTATATCTAGTCTTTCAACCTAGTCTTTTGGTCTTTGATTCGTCTTTTTTATCTAATTACATATATATATATATATATATATATAGGTATATATATATATATATATATCATTGAACACGAGGTGAGATGGTTGGGATATCTCTAACTGCAAAAAAAAACAACAGATCTCAAGTTCGAGTCTTGGTATTATATCACGCGGTTTATGCATGAGATGAGACTCCTCATGCTCAAAACCCAGTTCTTTGGATCGACTCCCTCACATGCAATGCCATGGAAAACCGGGCCTGGCTGGTGTTTCACCCACTGATTTAAAACTGGTCGATAACCCTCCAATATTCACTTGAATTTTTTTATCATATCCCATGTGTTGTTCATGGGTCATGGTCTTTCAGGTCACACCTCAGATCAAGCCGCCTCCGACATTGTTACGGGCTTTTCACCGGTGATCATGCTCAACCGTACAGAAATTTTGGTCTTTCACCCGTGGGGATCTAATTTATCTGCCACGCCAAACACACGTAATTTATATTTATTATTGTTTATACAACCAGAGGCCCTTATTTGATGTGGTCCCATTTCCAACCACCACACATTCACCAAGAATGGTGAATAACAAGACTATGCACTCCGTCAATCAATTTTTGACGATGTGACCGTACATGAAATGCGCCATGTCATTTCACAGTACAGTCATGCTACATGCAACATTTATACCCCTGATAATTATTATACTGCACATAATTTATATTCATCACAATTTCCATGTTAATACATCACGAGCAATATTATTAACATGATTTTTATAATGCAATAGTATATTATTAAGATTTTTCCAACACACATAAAATGGCCCAAATCTCTAAACCTACAAAATGTGGCACCCCTTGACTCCTTCATAGTTCAAGCCACCAATTATCAGGATACCAAAAACACATCACAAAATCCGAAGACATCAGCCCCGGATCAAACCAAACCCAACCCACCAAAGAACAGACTATCCGCAACCACCAAAAAATTTCCAATATCCAATTCCAAAATCTTTGACTAAATCACACCCAGCCACGGCCTGAAACAACTCATGCCATTACATGGCTTTTAGCAAAATATTCCAAGTAGGAAAATTTTCTATCTCGTGGAGTCATATGCATTTAGAAACTCAAGATTTTGGTACCACGCCAAGCTTAAGGATGCATGATCAACTTCTTTTCACTCCAACGAAAAACCGATGACTCACCTCCGTGAGATATTAGAGATAAATGAAAACATCTTTTCCCCTTTCTCTCTCTCTTCTCCTCCTTTCACGCCACCACCATTAGGTGCCAAAATGGTCCTTTTTCCATTTTGACTTTTCTAATTTCTTTTTCTTTTTTTTTTTCTTTTTTCTTATTTTTTATTTTTTATTTTCTTGTTTTATCTTTTCCTATTATTTCCTCCACTTGACACTTGGCTCAATATGAGTCATTCACACAAGTGTACCACATGTCATGCCACGTGTCACTTTCCTAAGGTGCCATGTAGCATCCACGGGATCATGTCATGTGTCACCCGATGCCTCGAAAAACATGAAATTTCGACTGTCTTGGAATCCGACGAAATTCGATGAGGTAATTCAGATTGAGAAGATTTTACTGGTCTGAAGTCCATTTTCACATCCGAGATCTAGAAATTTCCTGCCAACCTAAATTACCATTTTACCATTTTCTTTTCAGAAAAAATTGAATTTTTCCCGGATTTTACACTTCAATCGCTTTAATTGATTCGTAGCATGATGACCCTTATAGTGAAAGTTTCTCAAGATTTGTCAGTGGAAACAATCAATGAGGAAGCTTTTTCATTTCCACTACCAATTTTCAGGTTTTTAAGACTACTCATCGCTTCCTTTCTAGCCTTTACAAGTCTCTCTCTAATTCATGTAACCCATACACCCTATTATTTCAAGTCAAGGAACCTTCAAGAACATACCATCTTTTTCCCCGACATATGCATGCTGAGCATGCTATAAGAATTTATAAAGGATGGCAACTTCTTTAGATCATCATTAGATCATCTCTTAACCTGTTACTTCAACTCGAGTTTGAGGAGGTTTGAAGTGTAGAATTCAATTTGCTTCGGCAACTTCTCAAACTTCCCGAACATGGCCAATTCATAAAGGTAGGCATGGTGTGAGAAAGGCATGAGTCTAGGAACTAATGTTTTGTTATGATCATGAGTAACATTCTTCTTCTCCCCCACTAAACCAATTCCAAGGTGAAGGTGATTTAATTAACGTTTTAGCAAATGTTTGGGAAATGACAACCAAGACTCGAAGAGCAGTCAATTTGTAGCAATATCCAAATGGATGAAAAGGTGGGAACATCTTGGCACATCAGCTTCCTAAGCTGGGTCAATTTTCCTAAGTCATCTCCCTCTAACCAACTTCCCCCTTTTAAAGCTAAAGTTTGAAGATTGGTGAGTTGCTCCACACCTAAGTAGTCATTCAAGACAATAATTCTGTTATTCGATCGCTTGAAATCCGCTCCCACACCCCAGATGTCTCACTTTCTACACTTCAAATTAGAATACGATATATTACAATAATATCTTCAAGTCAAGACTTTGGTGAGCCAACCACTACCAATGGTCATTGAAAGCTTGGCGTAGCTTATAAATTGCTAAATAATTAATTTTGTAAATACATTCAGATTCTTCAACCTCATTATTGAGAGCTCCATAAAAGACAAGTTTTACCTTTTTCTAGTAATGTAATATGATTATTGTAATGGAGTTGCTATGTGCCAAGCATATTACTTAAATCTCCAAGTGCCAATCTAGTACCGTGAATGAATTGTTATAAGACCCAGAAAATTCAATTTATGAAAATATTAAACGGTAATTTCGTAATAAACCCAAAATTTTCTAGATCTCTGACATCTAAACGGACTTCACCATTGAATCGCCTCACGAATCTAGCTACCACGTCGATTTCATCGGACTGGTGACAATCGTGCACCTCTCTCATGTTTTTCGAGGTGCCCAAAAGTGCAAACGAGTTTAGAGACCCCGAAAAACTAGGATTTCCCAAGGAAGGATAAAATGGCAATTTTGGTCCAAAATTTTTCAGATCTCTGGATGACTAAACTGACTTCACTGCCAAATCGCTCTCGAATTTTACAACCACATCGACTTCGTCGACCTGTGGCCTGGATTTCACATTTTTCGAGACGGGTGCCTGATGACACATGGTATGTTGGGGGATGCCACATGGCACCTCAAGAGAAACGACACTTGGCATTAGGGCATGGCCTGTCAACAGCCATGTGAGAACGGTACATTCCACGCCTCATATTAAGCCATGTGTGATGATGTCATAAAAAGCAGGAATATTATGAAATAAAGAAAAGATGGAAAATGGGCAAACACCATTCGTTAAGGAAGGAGAGAGGAGGAAACTTCTTCCTTTTAGTCTTCACACGATTAATGCTCCAAAAAGAGGAGAAACTAAAGAGAAAGGAGAAAATGTATAAAGTTTGGGAAAGAAAAAAGCTCCAAAGAGGATGAGCACAAAATGAGGAAAAGAAGGAAAAGAAAGAAAAGCAAAAAGGAAGGAACGCAAAACGTGTTGAGAAGAATGGAGGATGCGGGCTGGATGTTCTTCATTTTGGGAAGAGAAGGTGCTCCTTTCCTCTCAGGATTAGGAGATCCGTCGCCGGATTTTCACACAAGAAGGAGAGCTGCCACTTCCGAGAGTGGACAACGCTATAGGTATCAAGCCAGGGGAGTTTTTGACAAAACTCACAAAGGTAGGGTTTGTCCTACTTGTTTTATTTTCGGTTTAAGTGTTTTATTGATGTTTGTGCTGGTCCTAAATCTGAACCACAAACAGTAAATTTTAGGGTCGTGGTGGGCAGTCCAGATGTTGTGTGGACTGTTTGGGAGTTTCGGATCATAATTTTTATTCTAATAAACAGGCTTTGGTGAGTAGTGGAGACCGAAATGGACGGAATTGGGTTCCACCAAGAGAACCGATAGGAGGAGGGCTGCCCGTGGACAGCTCCACTTGAAATTGCTGAACTCCAGAAAAACAAAGCCCCAATAGATGAAATGGACCATAAATGTCTATGTTTTGGGCATGAGACAATTGTTTGATGGTGAGTCGCTGGTATGTGGAAATAGATAGGTTAAGACATGGTTATATCGTAAAGAAACAATGACACACAATTATTTGGAATTAAATGAAGCTATAGGTTTATTGGAGATGATAATGTACCGTCATGAGCAATCGTGAATAGAGCAAGAATACATGTGTGTGCAATTGCAGTTGATTGAAAATATGCATATTGACATATTGTAGAAATGGTTTTGAAAATAATGGCTTTCATGCGCACCGGGTAACTCAGAAGTTAGGTGAGTGCATGACATGATTTTTGTAAAACTTATTACGTTTTATAAAGAATTTCACAGATGACGACTTATAATCGTCGAGGCCAACGTATCATTTCGATGAGGACCATGACTGCGAAAGCTTTCACCAACCACTCCGCTTCGGAGGGTAGTCCTATTATTTTTTTGCTCTAATATTAGTATGCCAGAGCTCAAGAACAGAACAGGTTTTGTTTGAAAATGATTATTTTCTCATGTACATGGCTTGGCAGGAGTGAGTCGCAAAGAGGACTCGTGACATGGGGTGACTGGTGTAGACATTCAAGTAGGATCACGTATTTACTTGAGTGTGTGTTTATTTTTGGAGATTGCATATGCACTTAGGTGGAGAGTAACTCCATTTAGGTGATTCTAATACCGGGCTGATAGCTAACTCGTCAAGGGACTATTTTTTTCGTAATGTGGCTGCTTCATGTACATTGCTTCATTAATTAAGTTGATTTTGAAGAAGCCAGTTTGTGACTTTGATGGTTTTTGGATATAACATGTATTAGAATTGTAGATTTTAATATATGTTTGTATAAAAGTGTAATCAACTATTGAATTATCAGATAAATTGAGGTTATTAAAAGATATTTGTTTTGCGAGTATCGGGTTTATGAGCCCAAGAGGCATTTTTATCAGTATGAGTCTCGCGACACGACATATAGATTTTCCTCGCGGTCGATCGCAGTCAACGAACACCCCGGGTTTGGGGCGTCACAGAGTTTGAGAGACATGTGATGTGACAAAAGTCACCTATTACATGTACTCATGTGACACATGTTGCATGAGTAGAGAGAGAATGAGATGGATGGCTGAGATTGTGCCAAGTGTCAAAAATCAAGAAGAAGGGACATGATGGGATTAATGGAATGTTTAATGAGAATAAGACAAAATGCAAATAGTCTTCTTCTCCAAATGAAAGGAGACCAAAACGCAAAAATGGCTGGAATTATAGCGCTGAGGAGGTTTTTTAGATTTTAGAGAGAATGAGCTCCTCTCAGATTTCAGTCGCTCGAATCGCCTTCAGCTTTCAATGAGAAAGAAGTAAAGTTGTTGTTCTTCAATGCCGGCGAGGGCCACGGTGGACACCTATTTGGCAGAAGTTCACAACTCCAAGAGGTAGGGATCTTTTCCTACTTGTGTTATTCTTTGGCTAAGAGCCATGTAAATGGTTGGGGATGTTCTAAGGCTTGAATTAACCGTGTTTTCGGTCTCAAAAACTTTGAACCGAGTGGAGAAAATCCCCATTGTTGTGGCCATGAACAGTGCCAACCCGAGGGTTTCACTGTTTGAGTGATTCAAAATGAATTGCTTGTGTTTGTTAATTAGCCCATGTGAGCTAATTTTGGTGTTATTGATGTGAAATTAATAACATGATTTATGTGGATTAATTATATTAGTATATCCATGTTTTATATATTAGCATGAGTTTGTCAGATTGACATAATGCATTCCATATGTGCAATCGAGGCACCTCAGAATATTAGAGAGTGAGTGCATGACATGAAAGAAAAATAAAAGGAAAAAATGTTTGTGTAAAGGAATTGACACGAAGATTTCTCCTCAAGAATTGTCATGGAAAGTCGTCTGAATAGATTCATGCTCATGATATGATCACAAGGGCTTATTTCTAGCAAGCATCCAAATTCACTGAGTGGGTATGTCCAATATTTACCAATCTCAGTAAGTTTTATAACAAAGTTTGATTTGAACCGGATATTTTACCGCACTGGCTTAGGCACATGTGAGCCTGCGGGAGTGCACTCCGACAATGGATCAGCATGCATATTTGAGCAGTTCATGCATCGCTATAGATGTGAATGTTTTGCCATGGAAGGCACTTGTAGGTGGGGAGAACCCATGCAGGAAATTATCACCACGCGGCCAGGCTCATGTGACGCCCAAAACCCGGGGGTCCGTTGACAAACCCAACTTTCGGAATACTGTGAACGCCTGACAACCCACTACCATTTGGGGTAACGCGTAGTCTCTCAGGCCAGCAGAGCTCTACCCAAGGTACAAACTTGTCCCAATAATCAACAATGACCACATAGGGTCTACATGTGAGTAAAATAATGGCCACCTGGGCCCCTACATCAATACTCACAAAATATATCCCATACATCAACTATCTACAATCGTTCAAGAGTTAATAATTACTCTTATACAACATATATTAAAATTATAACATTCTAATACATGTATACAACGAAGATCCCAAAGCCATAACCCTAATTTCATTTCTAAAATGTGGCCTTTAGTGAGGCTTCGCCCCGTGCACACTTCGTACCTGAAATGGTGATCCCTCGACAGGGTGAGCAAAGCCCAGTAAAGATAATTTCCTACCTGGGTTACTCCCCACCTAAGTGCACATGCATGGCAAACAATCACATTCAAGCAATTTCATGAACCTACTTGAATGTCTACATGACCAACCCATGTCTTGAGTCCTCACCGACTTTCTCATATACATATGCCTGCCGAATGCGAGTAAAATCACGCTTTCAAACAAAGCTATTTGTTCTGAAACACACTACCGAAGTTTCGCAGAAAGTATCGGACACTCCTCCGAGGCGACGCGTTGAGAACCCTCCAAACAATTCATGGGCTCCTCCAATGCAATTGTTGGACCATCTCCCAACACGATTCTCCTAAAATCTTCATCGAAATCTTTCACAAACATTTTCATTTTTGTTTCATTTCATGTCATGACTTACCTTAATATTCTAGGGTGTCTCAAAGGTATACTAATGCATGATGCCAATTTAACACATTCATGCTAATATATATTCATATGCATATATATTAAATATACTTACTGTAAGCTTTGGTGAAATTCCACTGAAAATGGCAAAATCGTAATTTCGATTATAAATTGTTAATTTTCGTTAAAACTGTGACTTTATTCTCTAGATCTTGACGATTTAAACGGATTTCACTGGGTTGAATCGCCAAATCTAGCTAGCACTTAAAATTTCCGTCGACTTCGAGACAAGCTTGAATTCTTACACGCTGAGGCATCACGCTTCGTGTCAGAACGCTTTTTCGATACAACAGAAAATCACATATATAAATAAATAAGCAGCGTGCCATAAGTGGTATGGAGTAGAGAAATGATGAAATGGAAGGCCGAGATAGAGTTCGAATGTCAAAACTCAAAAGAGGACATAAACGCCATATTTTTAGAAAGTTTTTAAGTCACTAAATGCCAAATTAGTCAACAGTATCATCTCTCCCATTTTAAAGACCAAAAAACGTGATTGAACCAGAATTTTCCTCCAGTAGCCATTTTTTTGAATTTTTTCTTTAGAGAGAGAAACTTTCTAAAATACAAGAACCGACCGTCTAGCCTTCTGATGTGCATGAAAGTTCTGCCTATTTGAAATGCCTACGTGGTACGTATTTGTGAGTTTTGGTATAAACTCCGAGAGGTAGGGGTTTCTCCTTACTTGGCTTTACACTTTATTTAAGTGTTTTTCGATGCTCATCAGCTTCGAGGCCTCGAACGCTCATTTGATCTCGCCCCAAAGCTCGGGACCGACCTGTTTGAATTTATTGGAAACCCAATGGTGAAACAAAGGGTTGTTACGAGCTGTCTGGGTGTTTTAAATTCATAAAAATTTTCTTTAAATCATGTTTCTGCTTGGCTTTCGAGGCCATGAGGGGTCAGAGCGACGGGTCCCAAACATGGGACCGAATTGTAGAATTCTTTGGAGACTTTTTGGGTCGCCCGTGATGTTCAGAACCGGTTGGCCGTGGTGTGGGGAAATTAAGCATTAAATCGTGATGTCAGTGCTATGAGACCGGGAATAGCTATGGAAATCGGGGCTTCAAAATTGAACTAATGTAGGATGAGTAGCCGCCTGCACCCACTTGGTTGTTCAGATCAGAAATGGGCCCCTGTTTGTGTAAAATGGACCAAAATGTCCATGTGTCAGTGCTTGAAATTGATGAAATGAATGATTCGAAATCAGGTGGAAATAGATAGGTTAATACATGAAAATACGTGTTAGTATAATGATATAATTATATAAAATATAATTGTGTCATAGGCCATTGAGATGAATTCTATTATGTTAATGCATAAGCTTGATGTGTTATCTTGATGTCACAATTATATGAATATAATTGTGGGTTTAAATACTGAAATGGAATAGCGATTAGCTCAAGTGATATATTTGGGAGTTGATTTGATATTGTTGAATTACATGTGTGGATCTTTAAATTGATAATATATGCATATTGATATATTGGTTGAAAATGATCAAAATTAAGATAATACATCCTTATACGCACTAGTAGCCTAAATTAGGGTGTGAGCGATGACATGAAAAAAATTGAAAGAAAAACGAAAATGTTTTTGAAAGGAATTTCACAGGATGATATTCCGAGAATTTGGCCGAGATACAATGTATCATTTCGATGAGATCAGCACTGCTTTGAAGCTCTCACTCAACCAATTCACGCTGAGGAAATCCTACATTTTTACCGAATATTTTCAAGGGCAAAGATATTTTCAAGAACAAATAGTTTTTGTTTTGAAAACTGATTATTTTCTCATACATGGCTTAGGTAAAAGGAGTCACGAGGACTCGAGACATGGGATGCAGATGTAGACATTCAAATAGATCAGTGAATTTGCTTGAATGTGTGTTTATTTGGAACATTGCACCGCACTTAGGTGGAGAGTAGCCCATCTAGTGGCGATTCCACTATCAGCATTAGCCTACCCCGTCGAGACATCATATTTTATGTACAGGGAGTTGGCGCAGAGACGGCACGTCATAGAGGCTGTTTTAGAAGAAAGCCGGATTGTGACTTTGGTTTTGTGATGTATACATGTATTAGAGTTTTAGAATTTTAATATATGTCAGATAAAAGAGGAATTGTTTAAATTTCTTTTGAAACTAGCAGGATATATAGCTGATTCATAGTCAGGTATGCATATCGAGTATTGTTTGATGGGCCCATGGGCCGATTGATATATATATCGACTATATAGACTGCTGGGGATTGTGTTTATGCAGTTTTGTATCTGCAGAGCTCCCAGATAAATGAGACTCGTCGATTCAGTGGAGAAATGCTCCAGTCACCCGACATTCACGAAAGCCCCGCGAGTCGACCTGTGTAGTCAACCCGGGAATTTCCTGGTTTCAAGGCCACAGCTTGCACGAGCTTCAGTATACTATCACCTAGTGAGCTCGTTGGGTATCCATCACCACTAGGTGGTTTGATGGGAGTATAGGTACATGGAAACCTATAGATTGAGGATTTGGGGCCAGGCCATAGTCGAGGAAGACACCACCACTAGGTGGTCTCGTCGAGTTAGGTATGTGATTACCTGTAAAATCACTGACAAAAACTAGGACACTACGTGCACGTGTGTTGATGTGTTTTGTGTGATTTGGTGAATTAATGTGTGAATGTTTGATGAATGGTATGTATACCATGTTATGTGTTTGGATATGTGCTTAGGTAAATAGCACACAGGGAAAGCTTGTGAGAAATTATAGTGTATAAACTGGAAATGAAATAAATTGTAATCAAATTATTTGGTTTATTGGATGGCAAAATAGAATTTTTAATAAAATTTTAAGGTGTTAGAACATTTTGGAGCTATAAAGTGTGTAAACTTAAACGCGAATAAACAAAATAAATCTTAAATTTATTTGGTTTAGAGGTCAAGAAATTCTAATTTTAAGGTTTTACTGTTGCAAAACTCATAGTAATTAAATAAAAATAAATTTTACTAAATTTATTCAAGTTGTTGGAAACAGAAGAAATTTTGAAGCAAAGAAAATAAATTTTATAAATTTATTGGGTTATGAGGTGAGAAAATAATTTTATAAGGTTTTATATGGTGTAAAATTTTAGAAAAAGGGGTTAAATAAATTTTTATAAATTTATTTGAGTGTCCAAGAAAATGAAAACATTTAGTCATTTTTAGAGAGATTTTTCCAATTGCTGAAATAAAATGAAAAAAAAATTTTAATTATAACGAAAAAAAAAACGAAAAAAAAATTGTGCAAATTGACTGGCTACGCCCGTATTTAGACAGAGAAAGAAAATTTTTGTATCATAAGGTCGTAGATCAGGGACAAGTAAGGAGAAGCCTGATTGTATTGTTCAAAGTGAGTTTTGCATGCAATACACTAGTTTGTATTGCAGGCTGGGAGGAGTTGTATTGCAGGATTGTATTGCAAGAGAAGGGCTGCAGAAAATTGTATCGCAATACAAAAATTGTATTGTGACAGCAGAGGCTGGCGCGTGGGTCAGATAAGGGGAGCATAAAGACATCATAGGCCACGATGACAAGACATCGGGCATAGCAGCGGCGCAGGGGCGCTGGCGCGCAGGTGTGCACGGCCGGCAAGCAGGCGCGCCGCGAGCGCAGCGAAAGCATGCGTGGGCGCGCGGCGGCGTGCCTCTGGCGCACTGGCGCCTCGGGCACGCGGCCAAGATGGTGTCAGGCACTCGTGCACCTGGGCCACGGGGTCCGCTTTGACTTGCATTGCTTTCCAGTCGTATTTTAGACTTTGTTCGTGAACCCTGCCTATGAACACTGCTCACATGAATTTTTTGAAAAAATAAAATAAAATATTTTAAATTTAATTAAAATCAAATAAAATCAAATAAAAATTGATAAAATTTTCGAAAAATAAAAATTTCAAAAATAAAATTTTTGAAAATAAAATTTCATTGAAAACAATGTTTTATAATTGATCGCTGATTACTCTAGAAATGCAAGGACAATGCATTTACACTGATTATGTAGATAAGAGTATCTCGGGGCGTGTGGTTGGAGGTTTCTTGGGGATACTGGGATGGGATTTAACCGCCTATGTATTGAGATTTGAACTCATGTTACATGTGTAAATTACTGGGCTAGACGAGGATACACGCAGGCGTCCATGTATTGGTCACCACCAAAGGTTTGATCACAGCCTCATGGAGGCCGTAGGTATTACAACCACTGTTATCCGCACGAGCGGCATACAGTAGTCGAAGATCCCAGTAAACTCCGTATAGAGGGGCGATTGATTGCACCCTTCCTAGTGACAGAAATCCATTTTGACTCCACAAGAACTTCCCTAAACAAGCTTGCTCGACCGACAAGTTACCATGAAGCTAAGCTGAAACCGGCTTGAAACCGTATTTGGAAACATACTATAAAATTTTTCACTTTTCTATCAAAATCACACCTTTAGAAAATCCGCAAAGATAACGACACCACGGGCGTGTTAAGCCTAAAAATACAAAAATCACTCCGTATATAAAAAAATACCCTAACATTTCCAAAATCCAACTCAATCATAAGGGACCACCTCATCAAAATATAAGATAAGGACTGTCCAATATAATTTTTATTGCAAACTGCTTTTCTCAAAACCATGCATGTATATTTTACAAAAAGATATTTACATATACAAAATGTCACATTTAACTACTTTACTTTTACACCTATCTTTATATATAATCACAACACAGCATTTAGGACAGAGGATCCTGGAAAGGTCTTTCAACTTCAAGACTATGACTAAAAATTATTTTAAAAATAAAACCGTGAGCCAAACGGCTCAATGAGTAATGTCTAAATGTTGCTCTATGTCAGATGTACTCTCCCAATATGGCACCAAACACAGACAGAATGGTTGTAAAACCATGATGAGAAAACGAGTTTCGCTATGAAAACCATTTCAAAACTCGCTCAAAATTGTTTCGGGCCGTTGAAAAACTCCGCTCAAAACTATTTCTACTATCAAAACTGCTCAAACCATTTCTTTGTCGAAAAATGTTTCAAAGGTGGTTAATATCCAAAGTGCATCAGAAATCAAGTACCAACCATTATGGCCCATTTCAACATCTAGACGTGGATGCCTCTGGTCTCCGTACTCCAGAGCGGAACCCCTAACACCCTACCCTACTTAATATAACTGAACACGGCGGATCTATATATCACAATGGAACCCTGAACCAAATGCCTGGTGAGGGAACTCAACCAACACCTCATAGCTATGTACTAAGTCGCACACATGGTCCATATACTCCCAATGTGCAGGGCACTCACTTGCAGCAAATATATTCTAAATCTAACTCAATCACGATCAGGCAATATAGTTATCATAAGATCTCATAACCTAGCCATGCATTAATCCGAAAGTCAGACTCCACCTGAAATCGAGTCAGGTTATCTGAATACAAACCCAGCCAAAACTGTTTCTTAATATTGAACTCAACTTTTCTGGGCTGAGTATAACAATAACGACGAAAAATGCAATATAAATCTATATTTTCGTATTAATTTACAACTTCAGAATTTAAAACATTTTCGTTTTAGAAAATGGATTTTTGCACTCACCTTTCTCTCGACTAATTTCTTCAAATCTCACAAGACTCTGCATTCTCTTCTGATGCCCAAATCGCCTACACAATTCCATTCAATGATTAAAATGCCCTCGGGCCTAACGTTTTAACCCGCGGCAACATACACAGGGCTTTCAAAGTGACTATATCGAACGAATTTGACTAATAAAACTCTTTACGTGGTTGAACCCACCCCGATATGGATCGATAATATGATGTGAAATTGACCAAAATGTCCATACACATTAAATGCCCCATAAAAACTATTTGTTTTAGCAAACTTTTGAATCTGTGACTTTCCATAGAGTCTAAAATATCTAAACATTTCTGAAAATTTCCATTCGACGAAGTCCAATACACTCCCCGAATTTCGGGACCTAAACAAATCAAAACAATCCAATTCCACCGACCGGGTCCGAACACAAGCCCCAAAAATTCTAAAAATTCCTAAACTACTTAAAAATTTTGGGATTGAGCTTACGACCTTTACGTGGTTCTATGAAAATTTGTCATTATATAACATTTAGGCCTCGAAATAACACAAGTAGGCAAATTTTCTACCTTTTAAAGTTTAACAAAAAGCTAAGATATTGGTACCTATGCGCGTAGCCTCTATTCGCTGTGATACCACTTTGCCTTCGTCGAGCACCCTACTGGCCCGATTCAGATCCGCAGCAGCCACAGAGGCCAAAAAGAAAAAATCGCTTTCTCTCTCTCCCATTCGGTCTCCCACTTAGTCACGCGTTTTTGATTTTATCTTTTTTTTTTATTATTATTCTTTTCTTTAATTATTGTGTATTATTTAGATAAATAATTTCTATTACCTTATTCGAGGTCCAATTTTTTTGTCAGAAAAATTTTATTTATCTAATTGAATATTCTTTAAATATTTGTCATTTTTCGATCTTTTTCTAAAATCGTTTCGGTTTATTTCTAAGCTTAGTCGTATAGAAATTCATAAAATATTCCATTGTCTCGTAATTTAACGAAACTTTCTGGGTTTACTAGATTTCGAGGCAGACTTAGCGGCCTGATCCGTTTAGTCATCCGAATCACAGAAATTTTAGAGCTTCCACGAACTATTTTGGCGAATTTATTATTATTTTACTATTTAAACTTTCATTAATTATACTTTCCGCCTCCGCTTTCCTTAATTGTAAAAGTCATGCTGAATTAACTTTTGAAAACTTTATAATTTCACGCTTCTGATGGCACTTGGCGGGTGCACATATGCGCTCTTCTGGAGTTACGTATCTTTGTCGCCTCATCGGGCCCGGTGTTACACGCATCATCCTCAGAGCATTCCTGGGGGAGGAGATCAGATGTGCGAGACCATTAGTTCATATCATCGAGAAGGTGTTAGAGGTTATGGAAATTACCTCGACACTACGAGAATTAGACAGGCGTGTTCGGCTAGAGAATGAGGCCCAAATATAGTGGAAATGGGCAAGGACCTCTTAGAAACCTTAGAGGCAGTTATGTGTGAGTTCTTCCCTAGGGACTAGGGCGAGACTAGGGATGATATGTCGAGGTTGTGAGCTGGAGATCTCAAGGACTCTACTCACAGTTGACCTGAGGATTATGGACATGTCAAAGTTCGATGTCATCCTTGGGATGGATTGGATGATAGCGTACAAGATCGTTATCGATTGTGAGCGTAGGAGGGTTACCGCCTATACGCAGGACGGTACTAGTATGGTATTTCAAGGGGACCAACATGACATTTTTCCCAGAGCCCCGGTATACGAGTCGAAGTGTGTGAGAGCTGGTTGGCCGGGTTAGCTAAGCGAGCCTTGCCACAGGACGAGGTGAGACCGGACTTAGATCTACCTTGAGGTGGTTTGCGAATATGTGGATGTTTTTCGGATGGGCTACACGGACTACCTCATAGGGATGTAGACTTCGTGCTCGTGTTACACCTTGGTACTTTACCCGTCTACATGACTCGCGTAGGATAGCACCAGGATTGGGTTGCGGGAACTTCGAGTCAGCTACGAGACTCTTGGACAAGGGTTTATTAGACCAAGCACTTCACCATGGGCGCTCCGGTTACGTTTGCGAAAGAAGGACAAGACCCTTTAGTGTGCATTGATTACAGGCGATTGAGCAGGTTATGATCGAGAATCGGTACCCATTACAGGATTGATGATTTATTTGACCCGAGTTGAGAGGCGAGTCTACTTCAAGATGAACCCTTACTTGGTTACCTATCGTGAGGGTTAGGGAGACAAATATCCCTAAGACGGCGTTTAGGACGCGTTACGGGCACTTTGAGTTTACGGTGATGCCCTTTGGATTGACGAATGCGCCAGCGGCATTCATGGACCTCATGCATAGGGTGTTCCAACCTTATCTAGATCAGTTTGTCGTAGTGCCGTGGATGACGTCTTGTCTACTCAATCGAGTGGGAGCATGAGTATCACCCAGGATTGTTTTACAGGTGAAGAGACCAACGAGTTTAATACGTAAAGTTCGGTAAGTGCGGTTTGGCTTGCGAGGTGAGATTTTGGGACACGTGGTGTTAGCATCGGGGAGTGTCGGGCGACCTAGAAGGTTGAGACAGTGATGAGTTGGGAGAGACCAAATGTCAATCTTCGAGATACGTAGCTTCTTGGGATTGGCTGGGTATTACAGGAGATTCGAGAATGGGCTGAAGTTGTCCATTCGGGGCAAGATTGTAGGATTTCACCTACGGGACATGGACTCCATGGTTGGGGCGGCCCTGACCATGGAGAGAGAGATTGAGGATACTTGGAGCACTCGAGATGCGAGTGTTGGTAGCAAGGGGAAGGATCAGCCTTCTTCTAGTTCGGGAAGAGAGCGAAGACCGCACTTCACATAGGTTTAGGGACTAGGGCCGGGATTGGGCATGTGAGGCGAGTGCCCCGAAGCAGGGATCCCAGATTTTAGGGCAATGCAGGTCGATTAGGCGTGAAACGAGGGGAGAATATATGGTTCATTCCTCCAGCGCTAGTGCCGGTCGGAGGAACCGGTTCCGGTTCAGGGGTGTCGTGCAAACACTTCTAACAGCGAGATAGGCCGGAGGGGCCGAGTGTGGTCGAAGTCGAGGGACGGTCGGGGTTCTGGCAGCCGGGCGTAGTGGACCTTAGGGTGGTAGACATATTGGTTGTTGATGTCAGGCTTGACATGGATGAGTTGACAACCCTCGAGTTGTCAGTAATTGGGACCTTAGCCGGGTTGTCATACTCGACACGGCATTGGATTTGGGCTTAGAGGTTAAGGCCTTTAAAGAAGCCAGGTATAGATGTTCTTCCCTAGGATGTAGGGTGAGAGTTGACCTGATAGGTCGGGATTATGAGTGAGAGATCTCCGAGATTCTGCTCATGGTGGACCCCGGGATTGGGTGTCACAGTATGACATTATTGCGTTCATGTGCACGGTGACATCGCGTCGAGTCAGATTATTAAGGTGCACGTATGGTCATTCACCACTCTTGGTGAGTGTGGGTTGAGTTTGTCTTTAGGACTACGTTCCATGAAGACTCACAGTTCGATTCAGTGAATGAAAAGTAATTAGAGTGTGTTGGGCAAAGCAAGAAGGGGGCCGTTAATCCCCTAAGGTGAGAAGCCTGGAGTTATGGGTGAAGGAGACCCGTGGTAGTATCGAAGGTCTGATATTAGGTGTAGAGCTTGGGGAGATATCCGAGAATTACGTGTGAGCGAAAGAGGCTCGAAGTGTAAGTAAAGAGTTATGTTGCAGAGATGAAAACACGGACGGGGTTATCATGCGGGAGCTTAGAGTTGAGTGATAGAAGTCGGGGTGACTCGAGGTTTTGATACCCATTGGAAATTGCATTGGGTGTGGTTGAGTCGGCAAGGACTTGGTATACGGATGTCATTCATGACATGGACTAGGTTGACGGTCCATTGGATTGTCAATGATTGTGACCTTGGGAAGGTCAGAGTTTACATGCCAAGTAAGGGTTGTGTAGGGTTAGGTGTGTATGGATTATATACAGGTATTAGAGGACATGCTACGAGCATGCGTCCTGGGTCATAAGGGTAGAGGATTAATTGCCCTTAGTGGAATTCGCCTACAACAACCGGTTATCGGTGTGAAATTATACGGATGGCTAGTGTGAGGAACGCGTGTATGGGAGGCCATGTAGGTCCCTTAGTTAGGATGAATAGGAATTGGGAGAGAGATCCATCACGGGTCGCCTTGATTAGGAACACCTCAGGAAGGTGAGCTTGATCACGACAAGCGTCTTTCTCACGGCTCAAAGCCGGCCCAGAGAAAGGCTATCTTGATGTCAGACGTCGACCCTTCGAGTTCGAGGTTGGGGGATCACGTCTTCTTGAAGGTGATGCTGGGGGAGTGATCGGGATTCGGCAAGCGTGGGAAGTATCGTAGGAGTTCGTGGAGCCTTCCGAGGATACTTTCGAGGGGATGAGGCGCTGTTCGCGTCTTGATTAGCGTTACCGCCCGGCATGTCGGTGTGGGTGTTTCACGTCTCCATTACTCCGATATACTCACGAGATCGGCTCGTAGCGGTGGATTGGGGGCAGATGAGGTTGACACGGATGAGACCTCCGAGGAGGGACCCGTGTGCATTGTTGATAGCCGTGATCAGGTTTTGCGACGCAAGACCGTGAGGCTAGTGAGGGTACTATGGAGGCACTACGAAGTGGAGGAGTCCACGTAAGAGCGCGGGGACACGATGCGGGCCACCTATCCCTTCTTGTTTAGGGATGAAGGTACGTAGTTTAGTCGTTTAAGATTTAAATGACTGTTTACATGCATGATAGAATGCACGTTGCATATGCATGTGAGTGATTGTGATTGTCTAAATTTGGGATGAAATTCCTTTTAAGGAGGGAGAATGTAGGGCAGAAATTCGATTTACGGAAAAGGGGCAAAATCGTAATTTCGATTCCCGAAATTGTTAATTCGGTTAAAAATCAGTAATTTATTCTCTAGATCTTGGATGACAGAAACGGATTTCACACGTTGGAATCGTCGCAAAATCTAGCTGTACGTAAAATTTACGTCGAATTAGAGAGCCGATTGGAATTTACGTTTTTTCGGCATCTCGCGTTCGGTGTCGTAAAACGTTTTTCGATCTTCTGAAAATTCACGTATAAATGAATACTCATAATAGTAGTGGTATGAGTAGAGAAATGATGAAAATGGACTGACCGAGAGATAAATAGAATGTGGCAGGAAAGAGGGGCGTAAAAGCGTCGCGTTTTAGAAAAGTTTTAAGAATCATTAAATCTTAAGTGATCCAGCGGTATCATCTCCATTTTAAAGACCAAAAAACATTGATTGAACCAGAATTTACCTCCATTAGCCATTTTTTTGAGTTTTTCTTTGAAGCTTCTCCTCTAAAAATACGGCGAATCAGATGAGTCGGTCTTCGGGACGAAAGGAAGGCGTTACAGCGGGTGTTCTGTTTAGTGCCGGTTGTGAGTTTGCAAACAGCTAGAGAGGTGAGGGTTTCTCCCTACTTGGGTTTTACACTTTATTTGGTGTTTTTCGATGTTTCGGTTGGCAGCGTTGAGCGGCCCGCGTTTGATCGGTGCGGGTGGGACGAATTGTTTGAGTGTGGTAAATGGTGGCTTTAGTGGCTGTTACGGACCGTTTGGGTGTTTAAATTCATAAAATTTGCTAAATCATGTTTCGGTTGGTTTGAGGCCATGAGGGCCGTTTATCGGTCCCGAACATGGGACGAAATTGTCAAGAGCCTGGAGACTTTTGGGCTGTCGTGACAGTCCGAGAAGTGAGGCGAAGTGTGTGTGTGGGAAATTAAGCATTAAATCTTATGTTGGTATGTATGAGAATAGGAATAGCTATGAAATCAGTTTCAAAAGTGGAGACAATGCATGGGACAGTCATTTGCCAGTGGACGACCCTTGCTGTTGGGGCGTAAGCAGGTCCACGGTTTGTGTAAAATGGACCAAAAATGTCCATGTGTTGGGTGCTTGAAATTGATGAAATGAATGATTTGAGTTGTGTGGAAATAGATAGGTTAATACATGAAAATAATGTGTTAGTATAATGATATAATTATATAAAATATAATTGTGTTCATAGGCCATTGAGATGAATTTAATATGTTAATGCATAAGCTTGATGTGTTAACTTGATGTCACAATTATATGGAATATAATTGTGGGTGTAGGCCATTGGAAATGGAATAGCGATTAGCTCAAGTGAACATATTTGGGAGTTGATTGATATTGTTGAATTACATGTGTGATTCCTAAATTGGATGTATATGCATATTGATATATTGGTTGAAAATGATTGAAATATAGCATATCATCTACGTATACTGCTTGGGGTATGCAAAGTATGTGAGTGCATGACATGAAAAATTGAAAGAAAAAGCGAAAATGTTTTGAAAGGAATTTCTGGGATGATATTAGGAGAATTGGGTTGGGAGATGGGCGACCAGTCATTGGATGAGGACCATGAAGCTGTTTCGAGCTCACCCGAAACCAATTCGCCTCGAGAGGATAGTCCGCACCGAATATTTCGGTAGTATATTTTCAAGAACAAATAGGTTTTGTTTGGGTAGTTGTTGCCATGGCTTAGGCGAGTGTCACGGGTCGGTGGGGACTCGAGACATGGGGATGGTATGTGAACATTCAAATGGGATCATGAATTTGCTTGAATGTGTGTTTTATTTTGGAACGTGCCTTGCACTTAGGTGGAGAGTGGCAGCAGGCGGGTTCCACTGCGAGCATTAGCTCACCACAATGGGGATGTCTCTTTTCACGGGTACGGGTGGCGGAGCGGCGGCACGTCATAGAGTTTTTAGAAATGGGATTGTGACTTTGGTTTTGTGATGTATACATGTATTAGAGTTTTAGAATTTTTAATATGTTGTATAAAAAGAAATTGTTGCTCTTTTGAAACTATAGGATATATAGTTGGATTCATAGATGGTATGCATATTGAGTATTGTTTATGGGCTGGTGGCGTGTGGATATATATATTGGACTATATAGGCGTTTGGGACGGGTTTATGCGGGTTTGTATTTGGGTAGAGCTCCCGATGCAAAGGAGACTCTACCGATTTTCTATTGAAATGTCGGTCACCGGAGCATTCCGCAGTCATTTCCGCGAGGTTGACGGGTAGTCAACGGACCCCCGGGTTTGGGGCGTCACAATTAAATCACATAAAGCATGTTATGCAAATTCTCATTCAATTACACCAAAAATTAGCTCACATGGGCTAATTAACAAACACAAACAATTCAAATTTGAATCACTCAACCAAACACATTTTCACTCTAAAATATTTTGTGATCACTATTCATGTGAACAGTAAAACCCTCAGGTTACTGTTCACGGCCACACAAATAGGAATTTTCTCCACTCGGTTCAAAGCTTTTGAGATCGAATTTACGGCTAATACAAGCCTCAGAACATTTCTAACATAATTTACGTATTCTTGGCAGAAGATGCCTTAGTAGGAAAGATTCCTACCTCTTGGAGTTGTCGGAAGTCCACCAAATTGGTGTCCACGCATAGTCATCGCCGCGTAGAGCAACTTTCCTTCTTGCTCGAGTCGAAAACCGGTGGAGTTAGTTCAATCCTAGAGAAGAAGGTGCTCTCTCTCTAAAAAAATCCCACAAAACCTCACGCTCAGGTGGCCGGATTAAACCACTGCATCCTTGTTCTCGAATGAAGGAGATGATGTTGTGCAATTTTGTCTTATTATCGTTTATTAACTTCAATAATATCATCCATGTCCTCGAGTCTTGGATTTTTATCTTTGCTATCTCGGTAATCCATTTTATTCCTCTCTACTCATCTGCGACATGTGTCATATAAGTACATGTATAGGTGAGCTTTTGTCGCATCACGTAATCATTTTGCGAAACCCGATGCCGGTGCCTCGAAAAAGCGTGCAAATTCCCGATTGTCTCGGAATTTGGCGAGAATCAACGTGGTAGCTAGATTTCGAAGGCGATTCCAATGGTGAAGTTCGTTTAGGTCATCAGGGATCTCTGAAAAATTTGGATTTTTATCAGTGGAATTTTACCCTTTTTCTAGAAGTAGATTTACTGCCCGGTCTTACATTTCACCTGTCAAGGGATCACTATTTCAGGTACATGGAGTGTGCGAATTTGCATTTATTAGAGGCCGTGTTTAGAAGAAAGTCGGTTGTGACTTTGGTAGAACTTTGTATAACATGTATTAGAAATTATACATTTTAATATGTTGAATTAAAGTAATTGTGCTTCTTGGCTATTGTATATAGGCGATGCATTTGCGAGTATTAATGCGGGGGCCCCAGTGGCCCAATTGTTTTACTGCATGTGGACCCTTGTGGTCATTGTTAATTGTTGGGACGGGTTTGTACACTTAGGTAAAATTTCACCGTACAAGGACTCTGCCCGATTTTGTGAGTGGTGTCGGGTTACGGAGCATCATGTGTCCGTAGGTTGACGGGTTATCAACGGACACCCCAGTTTTTGGGGCGTCACAAATGTAGCATTATAAATTTATTATTATTATTATTATTATTATTTTGACATTTAATAATGCACATCATGTGAATGTGTAAGATAACTTAAAGATGGGGGGACAGGGGCGGGGTCCCAATATTTGTGGCCCCACTATTACTCTAAATTATTGTTGATTAATTTGCACATGAAAATAAATCAATTATGGACAAATTATTGATTAATTATATTTTTAATGAATTTGACTTCTAGTTTAGCTTATTCATGCTTTAGGGGATATAATTATTTAGGCAACAATTTTATTGATGTGGTTTCACCCAACAAATTTGTCTGGTAATGTTTATAATTCAATTTTTAATTTATATATATATATATATATATATATATATATATATATATATATATATATATATATATATATATATATATATATATATATATATATATATATAAAATTACATGTTTTTTTTCTTACAAAATATACATGTTAATATATTAGTATTAATATTCCCGCTAATAAGTTGGTGTCTAGTTTCAACATAATTTTTATAAATTTGAATTTGTTTTACAAAACAATAAAAATTGTGATATATATCAATATAGAGAGACTCGTGCCAAGGAAATTTTAATTTCTAAAAACTAGGTGGAATTCATATTTAGGAGGAATTACAAATTGAAATTCTAATTAAAATTTTTTTTCTTAATTCATATTTAGTTTTATGAATTGTTTAGGTGGGTATATAACACTTCTTCTATCCTTTGATGAAATCTTTAGGCATGATTTTTTCGTAGTTTAGTGTTTGATTTGGCTTGCTTACAAAATAATGAAAA